>OX608081.1:22781049-23133135 GCA_951509765.1 Sphenella marginata | reverse complement strand
CAAAAAAACTGACAATTAAATTTCATTTTTTTATTTTATTTTATTCTATTTTATTTTATTTTATTTTATTTTATTTTATTTTATTTTATTTTATTTTATTTTATTTTATTTTATTTTATTTTATTTTATTTTATTTTATTTTATTTTATTTTATTTTATTATTTATTTTATTTTATTTTATTTTATTTTATTTTATTTTTAATTTTATCTTATCTTATTTTATTTTATTTTATTTTATTTTATTTTATTTTATTTTATTTTATTTTATTTATTTTATTTTATTTTATTTTATTTTATTTTATTTTATTTTATTTTATTGTGTTTTATCTTATTTTATTGCAATATCAAAATAAAAGGCATTCTATGCGCAGTAAAGCAATAACAAAAGCAATCAACTCGTAAATGGACAATTTCGCTCTACAAATGTGACACGAAATCAAATACGCAACTTTGAATGGAATTCAGATGTAAAAGTAAAACAACCAAATGGACAGATAAACATACACTCCTCGCTCAGTACCCATCTTGGACCTTTCGCTGCATTTTCAAGTTTGCACATCTTTCTTAGTGCTACAAAATCTGACAACGCAGGAAATGAACTTTAAAGGCTGAGTTGGTAGATGAAAGAAATCTTTGCTAGATACTTCAAATTTGGATTATTTTATGCAAAGCTCACATCTGCTCATATATATACGGCCATTATTCCAACGAAATCGTCACAATGACTAATGCTATTTTGTGGCTTAAGCAAATGCTTTTACTCGTTCTTTGTGTGGTTTGTTGAATGAATTTGAATGCAGTGAGGAGTGGAGCATGTGAACTTTGCTTCTGTGCTGCATATGCCCAGCGGGATGCACTTTGCGAAGGATTGTATTTCTCTTTTTTGAGCAGGAGTTTTTTTTATGAAATTTAATAGCAATTTCTGAGGACCTTATACCAATATAAAAAGAGGCCATACTAGTCTTAACTGATTAGGAATGACAGAAAATCGTTCTATTAAAATCTGTTACCTCTGCAAGTTTGGTATTGAAGAAGTTTGAAATTGTGTGTTTTTTTTTTCTTATCTGAAAATAGGGTTCTTTTAACTGTCATCGATCTCAATAAGTTTCATAAAATTTTATCGAATTTCTTTGTTATCGACTTTTGTCTACTTTCCGGATTTTTTTAAATGTGCGTTTGTGTTTTCTAGATATTTTGGTATAATAATCTAGTTTTATCGAGGTTTTTCAGATTTTTAATATTTAGTTCACAGATTTAATAGCTTTAACTAACTTGTATCGGGTTATCGATGTTTAAGTGTTGCTCTAGATTTCTTATCAATTTATTATTATCATGCTTAGGAATTAAATTTATTATATTTACATTTTAACTGTTCAACTGAATACTTAAACGGATCTGTTGTTCATTTCAATATTTGTCATATATCGAATGTTTTTGATATTAATGGAAATTTATCGATTTCTAATGATGAAACATCGAAAAGTTTCATAATTTCGCGAACGTTTTTTCGATCTTTATCACTTTTGAATTTTTTTTAATGTTATCGACTTTTATCAATTGTTTTCGTCTTCTATCTATTGTTATAAACTTTTATCGATTGTTATCGACACAAAGTGTTCCACTCTCATTTCCATAAAACTACACCCAATTCTTTTAAATTTTTTTAGAAACCGCCTACCTTTCTCCTTAGTTACTCGTGCATAAATTTGCAAGCCCTTTGCACAAAAAATTTCTTCTTGGGTTGCCAACTGGAGTGAATACAAACACACCAAAAAAATGTCCATTTGTAAAAGCGCAAATAGTTTCTTTGTAAAGCCCACCACAGCATGTTGCCACAAAACTAAGCAAAAGTAATATCCAGCAAAAAACTTAATTCTTCGCCAGAATTGAAAGGAAAAACTTTCTAAATAAAAACATTGCAATGTGGCCAAGCATTTGAAGATGAATCAAATAAAGTTTCTTTGATTTTTACTTGCGGCTGCTTAACAAATTTTAACATTGATGTGTGAATGCAAAAAAGAAAAACGAAAAGCAAGAAATGAGGCGTAATGCGTCGAGTTGCGCATGCTGACTATGCCACTCAATTTGAACTTTTAAGAAATAATTTTCGAAATATTTTTCTATTTATAAAGTTTAGTGCGAGTTCAAAGAAAACAAGAAAAATTTTCATGGAAATGATGATAAAATTGCACAAAGCGAGAGGAAGATAATAAACACGACCTAAACTTTGTAAGATAACTGCTAGCTGATAGCGATATCACAGCAACTGCAGGACATCGCACAGTCATCATGTGATATTCAAGGGCGTGGTGATAAGAATATCACCATGTAACCAACAAATCGCAAGGTTATCATCTGATATTCAAAGGGGTGGTGCTAACAATATCACCATGTTACTAAGACATCGCAATGTCGTAATGTGATATTTAAAGGTATGCTGCTCATAATATGACCATGTCATCGAGTGATATCCAAAGATATGATGCTTATAATATCACCAAGACATCACAAGTTCATCGTGTGATGTTCAAAGGTATGATGCTCACGATATCACTATGTCACCAAGAGAACGCAATTACGTAATGTGATATTCAAAGATGTAACGATTGCGATATTACTATGTTACTTAGACATCGCCAGGTCATCGTGTGATATTCAAGGGTGTGGTGCTAACAATATTACTATGTCACCAGGACGTCACAAGTTCATCATGTGATATTCCGCGTGATTTAGCACCAAATCGAGCAGAAATTATCTTTCAGATTTTGTTTCTTTTCTGTTCTGAGTCACTTTCTCAACCAACTCCATCTTTGGTGCGAGTATGTAATTTGCGTTACAACAAAACTTTTCGACTCCTTTTATGAGTTTTAATATCAAGACGTTGAAGTCTCCTCAATGCGCCTCAAAAGACTGCAACAACCGTCGACGCATCAAACAAGAAGCGCAGTGCATGAATAAATGTTGCTAAGCAAATAACTCTGCTTGCCATAATTAGTTTTGCATTTCTTGTTTTTTTTTTTTCACTCACTCCTTTTCTGCTCATTCGTTAAAGTTTTAAGTTAAATTAACACTCTGCTTCATGCAAATATTTGCTAACTTTAATGAGAGAAAAACTTCATAATTTCATATATTTATGTTTACACTCTATTTATGTGTGTGTGTAGGTGTATGAGTAATCTCGTGCGTGTGTGTGTGTGTGTTTATCTCGCATCAACTGCTCATATGTGCTTGTGTTTGTGCGATACAATGACTAATTAAAAGAAGTTGTGCATGGCTGACTATTTGCCGCTTATTATGAATCGCACAAAATGTAATCACAACTGAGCATGTAAATATGTAATTAAAAATTCATAATTTGCATTACGCTTACGACTGCACTTTTAAATAAAATTACACTACTAAAGTATTATGTTTACCAAGGCCTTTGAGTGGAGTCGTGCTGTGCTAGGCGATTTTACAATTTATTGCTCGTAGGACGAGTGTGACAGACGAATAACGTAACGTAGTAAAGCTCATATTTTTGACAACAAACACTAACAGCCAAAGTCGAGTTATAAGGAAATTTAGTTTCTACTAGTTTTCTGTTCATCGGGGACCGCGAAAATGTTTATTTTTATTTTACCTCAAGAACAAACACTAAACTTTGAAAAAAAAAAAAAAAAAATTTACATATAAAAAAGCTTAAAAAAATTTTTTCATAAAAATAAAAAAAAAAATTTTCAAAATATTTTTTTTAAAAAAATTTAAAATTTTTGATAGAAAATTAAACTTTTTCAACATATAATTAATTTTTTTTTTCTCAAATTAAAATTTTTTTTTCAGACTTCAATTTGTAATGAAATGAGTCACATGTGACTCATGAGCTTATTTGAAAACGCTCTCGTGAGTCACATATGACTCATTGGACAGGGAAGTTGTTAAGGTTATAAAATATTTTTTTTTAACGAAAATTTAACTTTTTCAAAATTTAAAAAATTTTGTTCGAAAATTAAACTTTTTCAAAATTTAAAAAATTTTGTTCGAAAATTCAACTTTTTCAAAATTTAAAATTTTTTTTGCATTGGTCCGATTTTTCTGATTCCGACAAATGAGTAATGTAAGAAGAAAAGGCGGCTCCATAGCAAATTTTTTGGAGATAACTCGAAAACTGAGATACTAGTATTGTAATAGACAGACGGACACAGCTGAATCGACTCAGCTCATCGCTTTGATTATTTCGGTATACTTATTGCTGGTTTTATCTCTTCTTCTTCTCATATTTACAAACATAAGACCAAAGTTACAATAATACCATTTCATGTTCATGAAAGATATACAATGTATCAGTAACAGAACTATCGAAAATTATCGATATTTAGTAATACCGTAACTATGTATGTTTATATGACTAGGCGGCTCAAAAAATTCGGTAACATTTATTTGCCAAATTTTCCAAATATCAAATTTTTTTTGAAGGCCATGTACTCCGTAAGGCAACTGCTAAAGCTGATTACGATATAGACAGAACTTTTCGCTATTTGATACGGTCTAATTCCAATGACGTCAGCGCGCGTGAGTGAAAATGCAACTGCAAAACTCCAGTGTCCACTTAACTGACAGTTGCGGTAATGATGAATCACTCAACTGACAGCTCCGCAGATGCCTTCACCTAGACAAACGTACACACCAAAACAGCGAAGAAACTTAATTAATATACGTGGCTAGCGAGAGGAAGGAAGGCGAGCACGCCATGAGAACAAATCTAAAAAAAAATTAAAAATAAAAAAAAAATTGGAAAATGCGCAGATAATGCAAAAGTAATATAATAGAAATCGGCGTAATGAAAGATTTATGTTTGGATGCTAGAAAATGAGCAACGCTCAAGAGCTGGAAGCTGGCAACGAAAGTTGTATGACGTAGAGCAATTAAGAGTGTGGAGTGACGACCACATTGCTACTGCTTGGCTATCCACATAATTTACAAAAACAATAAAGCAATGAAATATCAAAAAAGAAGGCAGCAGACAGAGGACTAAGCTAAGACAGCTGTGGTTAGTTAGTTTTGTAGAGGAACGTGCCTTGACAGCGGACAATCTCATAATATACGCTTAAATGAGATTTAATTTTCTTTTTAATATTATGAAGAGCTGCTTAAGAAAAAAGTAAAAATTAAAAAAAAATAAAGTCATATAACTTACGCTGAGGATGCGAAGAAAATTCGAAAAAAAAAGAGACACCAATAAAGCTCATCCGCTTTTGCCAACTTAAGTCAGTGGGTCAAGCGAACGCATTGCTAATGAATGCAGCTGTCAAGTTGAACTGTTCGCTTCCGTTGGGGTTTGCGTGAGAAATGTAGGTATGTATGTAACCAACGTTTGTGTGTATGGGTTTGTGGCTTGTGACACACTTGAAATTTCCCAGCAGCACAAAAGTGTACAGCTTGACGCACAGCTCAAGCTGGGTTGAGCTCTTAATAATTATAATTTATTGTTTTTGTTGTTGTTTGGCGAAAGATAATAATTAACACAGAAACTTGAAAAATAAATTAAAATTTATAAAAAATGCTGAAAATTTAAAGAAATAAAATTTAACATCGCGCGCATAACTTGCTGACTTGAGATGTCACTGAAAGTTTATTTATTTTTTTTTAGCTGATAATCGGACGGTTTCACGAAGGAAATTTAATATTTTTTCCTCAAACCTGAATCTGACAGCGAAAAATTATAATTTTTCACTTAAATTATTTCGTGATTAATTGCAAGTAGCTGCACCATTTTAATGATTTTTATTTTATTATTTAAAAATAAAAAAATAAATAAATTAATGAATTAATAAGTTCTAATTGCATGATTGATATACAAATTTCAGATTATTTCTTAATGCTGTTAAATTGCATTTTGATATGATGCTTTGATTAATGTCAATTAATTTTGATTAAATTTAATAATGTATAATCATATAATCGAATGTTAATAAATGATTATTTTGATTAATTTAGATCATACGATTTACTTGATTGGCGTAATTAAATAATTATTTTTGATTAATCTTATTTATTTTATGTATTTTTAAAATTTTCCATACCGTTTAATTGCGTTTTTGATATGATTATTTGATTAATGTCAGTTAATTTTGATTAAATTTAATGATTTGATTATGTGAATGTAATTAAATGGTTTTTTTCGATTATTCTTATTTATTTTCTGCATATTTTATTATTTTTAATTCCGTGTAATTGTATTTTAAATATTATTATTTGATGAATGCCAATTCATTTTGACTAAATTTAATGATTTGATTATGTGAATGTAATTAAATAATTATATTTGATTAATTTTAATGATACGATTAACTTGATTAACGTAATTAAATGATTATTTTTAATTAATCTTTTTTATTTTTGTATTTTGAATTATATTTAATTCCATTTAATTGCATTCTTGATATGATTATTTGCTTAATCTCAATAATTTTAAAATCAATATAGTTGTGTGATTATGTGAATGTAATTATGTATTATTTTCAATTAATCTAAATTACACGATTAACTTGATTAATGTAATTAAATGATTATTTTTGATTAGTCTTACTTATTTGCTGTATTTTTGATTATTTTTAATTTCGTGTAATTGCATTTTTGATATGATTACCTGATTAATGTCAACTAATTTTGATTAGTTTAATGATTTGATTATGTGAATGTAATTAAATGATTATTTTTGATTAATAATGCACAATTTTTATTTTGTTTGATTATTTTTTTAATGATCATTAATAATGATTATTTTTGACTTTTCTGGTCTGGTGTGAAAGTTCAAATTGAAAATACCGGAATTCAAATTAGTTTAAGAACCATCCGTTCCCTCTAAAATGTTGAATTCTGAATTGGTATGCACTTTTTCTCTTCCTCTTTTTAACTTATAAGCCAAAATGTGTAGCTAGATATGTTCATCCTTTATTTATACCGGATATGTAATAGCGCTGTCGACATATCCTAAGTTGCACGACTTATCTGCACTTATCGCTTTCTGCAGCTTAACACCTTTTATACTATTTTTTATTCTTTATTTTTTCTTTTATTTTTGTCAACATAGACTTTGCTCAACGATAATCGCCACTAAGTTCCGAAGTGACGCTCCAAATTTAAGTCACCCAGTCCAGCCATAAATTATAAAACACTCACTTATTTACAACGCGATTATGCTCTTGCTTTTTTGTTGTTGTGAGTTGCTTAGCTGAGGTGCACAGAGCCATTTTAACATGATTGCTGCAGGCATTTCTATGTTCAACTCGTGTTCGTTATTCTCTGTACAAGTTTCGATATGAATTTTAGTTGTTTTACATTTTTTTATTTTCCTTTTTGTTGTTGTCGCTTGCTTTTGCGCGCTACTTCCTTCCGCATGCAACTCGACAAGCCTTTAAGTACTTAAACCTGCCTGCGAGCATATGAGAATGTGTTTAGTGTGATATCTCTTCAGTGATTTCATTACAAGCCTTTTGCGCGCCAGCTTGCGGCTATTACTTTGAGTTCGTTGTGGTGTTTTTATCTTAATTTTGTACTCTGGATTTCTACATTGTTGTCTTTTCGTTAAATTTTGTCCCGTAATACAAACAATCTGATGTTCTAAGCTTAGTTCCTAAATTGCCAGAAGAGGAGTTAAGAGGAGAGTATGAGTACCAGCAGCTCAGCATTTAGGCTTAGTCACAATAATATACAGAAAATAATTAACCATTCCAATTTAATTCCAAATTCCATAAAACGAGTTTGCGATGCTGTAACCTAATTATCTATGGACTGCTCTCTAGGTTACGTATGCCAAATGTCATGTTCCTTTCGGCAAACCTTTGTTAATTAAGACTGGAAGCTATATTAAATTTTCAATCGACGAAAGAGGCTTCAACAACATTACCAAAGTAACGGATATTGGACAAGTAATTCTTCATTAAATAAATCTTACATTTCCAAGAATTTCTTATTGCAAACAAAGCTACTCACATGCATATAAACATTAGACTGGGCCAAAAAAATTTAAATATGAACTATTTTATTTTGTTTTATTTTATTTTATTTTATTTTATTTTGTTTTATTTTATTTTATTTTATTTTATTTTATTTTATTTTATTTTATTTTATTTTATTTTTTTGGTTTATTTTATTTTATTTTATTTTATTTTATTTTATTTTATTTTATTTTATTTTATTTTATTTTATTTTATTTTATTTTATTTTATTTTATTTTATTTTATTTTATTTTATTTTATTTTATTTTATTTTATTTTTATTTTATTTTATTTTTATTTTATTTTATTTTATTTTATTTTATTTATTTTATTTTATTTTCTTTTATTTTCTATTTTATTATTATTATTTTATTTTATTTTATTTTATTTTATTTTATTTATTATTTTATTTTATATATTAATTTATTTATTTATTTATTTATTTTAATTTATTTTATTTTATTTATTATAATTTTATTTATATATTTTATTTTATAATATTATTTATTAATTTATTTTTATTTTATTTATTTTAATTTTATATTATTTACTTATTATTATTTTATTATTATTATTAATTTGATTTGATATTTTGATTTGATTTTATTTTATATTTATTTTATTTTGATTACATTAACAAAACAAATTTTATTTTGTTTTATTTTATTTTATTTTATTTTATTTTATTTTATTTTATTTTATTTTATTTTATTTTATTTTATTTTATTTTATTTTATTTTATTTTATTTTATTTTATTTTATTTTATTTTATTTTATTTTATTTTATTTTATTTTATTTTATTTTATTTTATTTTATTTTATTTTATTTTATTTTATTTTATTTTATTTTATTTTATTTTATTTTATTTTATTTTATTTTATTTTATTTTATTTTATTTTATTTTATTTTATTTTATTTTATTTTATTTTATTTTATTTGATCTATCATCATCACAACACTTTGTTTTTGTTACAGTCTAATGTATAGACACATATATTTGGGTGTGCAGATATCCCCAGCCATCTATCAGCAACCACAGATTTTTGTGCAAACTCAGCAGCTAAATTCAATATTCAGGTCACTCATACACCCCACCCCGTACACCATGCACTTAGCCACTCAACGGCGTCGCAGCCTAGTGCCCTTGAAGAGTGCTCACACACTACCGAGTCTACAAGCACATACATAAATATGTTTAGTACTGGCATTAGTACAATCAGGTATGACTTTTATAACCTCACACTAGCATATATATTCCACAATGTTTGTATGTATGTTGTGTTTTGCGCTTGAGTGCTTATGTTTAATTGCAAAAGTTTTAAATTGCCACACACACACACACACTCACCGACACCAAATCAATCGGCAACCGCTACGAACTATTTAGACTTGAGTGCTTGTGATTATTGTAACTGCTTGTACATTTGTTAGCAGGTGGCTGGTTGTAGTAAGTGTAGTGAGCCATAAATGCGAAAGTGTATTGCGAAATGGCAAAAGGTTTAGTGTGGTAAGCTCTTGGCTGAAGTGTGGGCTGAGGTGAGGGGATGAACAAATCAGCCACAACAGACAACTGGGTAGAGCACTTCTGGCAATAGAATGGTTGCGCTTTCTATTGATGGTTTTGATGTTGAATGTAAAATATTTGCAGTGAAATGAATAGTATTGAAAGAAGCTTTATGAAGTTTAAGTGTCAACCGCAGCTGGCCTCCACCACTATCAGCGAAAATGTCATGGATAAAATAAAAATTAAAAAAATCCACTAGGTGGCGCACGAGATAGTTACAAACGTCATTCGAACCGAGGTAGTGTTTTTGAAATCCCAAAAAATATTGACAAAGCTCGCAGCAAAAAAGCTTTCTTAATATGATCGGAACTGTGAAAAAATTAAAATATACTTGAAATCTACTCAATTTTTAAAAAATCCCAGAAAACCATAAAACTTTTATTCCCACATGCATAAAAAATAAAATGACTTTAGAAAGCTTTTTATGAAAATTTTGAATTAACGGAGCTTTATAAAGCTTTTTAATTTTTTATGCACATGGTAGTTACACTTTTGCAGATAGTTGGGTTTCAAAATGATGTTTGACTAACCTTTCTAGTATTTTCTTAAATTCTGATTCAAGACAAGTCTCTTTCCTTTGTAAGCTTTTAAAGCAGCGGAGTGTGCTGCGCTTTGTTTACACACACATTGACCCCACCGCTTAATACAACTGCAAGCATCCACATAAGATTTCCCAACTCATCTCTTCCACCACATTATTTGCTTAAAATCTTGTGAACCACACAATACCTCTGCTCTCCTCCACCCGCGGCTCATACGTTTCACACTCACACTTGGCAAATGGCCTCCACTAGCTTTTAAGCCCTTTTTGAACAAAATCTCCTGTGGCTGCTTGACTGTCTGTTTCCACCCAACAACCATTCGTCTACTAACAAAATCTCCTGTGGCTGCTTGACTGTCTGTTTCCACCCAACAACCATTCGTCTACTCTTTCATTTATCTGTGGTTATTTATGTTTGTTTGTTTGTGCGTGTGAGTGACTGTGAGTGGGAGCGCACATATTTTATTGTTGTTGAAATGTCACACAGTTGCGCCTCACATCCCCACACCCTGCACTCATCCACGCTTGCCACTCATCTCCCTATTTATTTATTCGTGGCTCTATTACTCTCTGTCTCTTCTCTCTGTCGCTGTACTAATCTGCGCTGTTGCTGTGGTTTCAATTACAATTTTCAATGATCGAATGTATTGCGGTTGTTGTGAGTGGGATGCGCGCTTGTCCCGGTGTTAGTTAAGTGCAGCGCTGTGTGCATTTTGAAACCTTACATTTTTTCATCGGTTTTTGCTCAGGGTGTGTTCAGTGGTTTGTCATTTGGTGTGTAAGCTCGAGGGAAAAGTTCTATGGTTGCAGGCACTTATCATTTTCTTTTTTTTTCAATTTTATTCCCCATTGACAGATGAGTATATAAATACATATTTATACTAAGCTATAATTAACCCTCGGATTCAGTTATTTTACTTTTTCGTGCTGTTTCGCTCTAGTTCCAGTCTCAATTTCGGTTCCTTCCGGTTACACTTTTGTTCAGGTTCCTTTTAATTTTTGTTCCGTTTTCACTTTTGCTCCAGTTTCAATTTCTTTCCGGATTTGGTTTTCTTCCGGTTACTTTTTCAGTTTTCTTCAGTTTTCACTTTCGTTTCAGTTTCGCTTTCGTTCTAGGTTCATTCTCGTTCCGGTTACTTTTTCGGTTCTGTTTCGTTTTCACTTGCGTTCCAGTTTAACTTTCGTTTCGAGTTCGTTATTGGTCCCGTTACTTCCTCATTTTCATTCCGGTAATACTTTTGTTCCGCTTTCTTTTTCTTTTTCGCCCGGATTCGCTATTGTTAGGGTTTCGGAATTTGTTTTTTGGCATTTTGAAAAGTCGGAATTGTGTTCAATACCTCACATTTCTCAACGAAAATTTACAAGTAAAAACGTTTTTGTTAAGAGTTTATTTCGTCAACCACATACCAATGTACGAACAACGATGTGCTTTATAACTTGAAAAATTTGCAAAAGGAAAAATAATAAAAATTTTCAAACGAACCGGAAATTCGATTCCACCAAATGTACCGCAAATGTACCACAACCATAAAAATGAAAAAGCAACTAAAGCAAATGAATGAATCTAATACATTTTAGGATTTGAGAAGACTGTCTGAAAGCAAGAGCAACATTGTCCCTTACATTTCAATGAGGCCACATGAATTCATGCTACATGCATTTTATACCTTGCACAGGCCATTTGCTGTGCCACTGAATTGAGCGACTGGCAGTGATGGTGGGATTGACTGGGATTGACAGGACAATGTACGGTCAGTAGGAATAGAGTGTGACAGTTGAGTCGATAGATAGTTAGTCACGCAATCGAAGATATTTAGGTGGCTACCCTACAGTTAAAACAACAAAAAAAATTCTCACTTGAATATAAACATAAACATAAACATAAACGTAAACATAAACAAAAACATAAGCATAAACATAAACATAAACATAAACATAAACATAAACATAAACATAAACATAAACATAAACATAAACATAAACATAGACATAAACATAAACATAAACATAAACATAAACATAAACATAAACATAAACATGCACATAAACATAAACATAAACATAAACATGCACATAAACATAAACATAAACATAAACATAAACATAAACATAAACATAAACATAAACATAAACATAAACATAAACATAAACATAAACATAAACATAAACATAAACATAAACATAAACATAAACATCAACATAAACATAAACATAAACATAAACATAAACATAAACATAAACATAAACATAAACATAAACATAAACATAAACATAAACATAAACATAAACATAAACATAAACATAAACATAAACATAAACATAAACATAAACATAAACATAAACATAAACATAAACATAAACATAAACATAAACATAAGCATGCACATAAACATAAGCATGCACATAAACGTAAACATAAACTTTGATTGTCTGGAGTTGATATTTTGTTGACGCAGATTTGGTCTCTTTCGCGCTAGTCTGGTGGCAGTCAAAAAGTACTAATTTTGAACTAATCTTTTTCCTCCTCACTAGTTATTTTCCTATTTCTGTGCTAGGTACATTTCTGGATGAATATATATTCACAAGATTTGTTCATTTAAACTGTAAAGTATTCAAGCAGAAGCGACATCCACAACATCATCGATTTGGCCACTCACTGCGTTTTCTCTGTGAGAGTGTATGTGTGTAGTTTGTATACACAACAAAGTATTTTATTATTATTATAGTTGTCTGGTCGTATATTAACAAAAAATTTTCTATTCAAATAATATGTAGAGCACATTCCAATGCACATGAATTTTAGTAGGTAACCTAGTCTGTGCAAAAGTGGCACAACTTTAGCTAATGCACAAAACCCCCACCAAGCAAGATACAGTCCAACACATCGTCATCTTCAGTTAGCTCCATGTATGAGAAGTTGTTTGGTCCAGTCAAAATATTTGAGAGGACAGGATAGTAATGTGAAGGCAGTATTTTTTGTACTGAGTTATTGTGGTCATTTTTGCATCGGTTAAAATAGAAAACATTGATGGATTTTCTAGGATTAGGACTTTGTATGCCTTTCATAAACACAAAGTGGTTTATAGGCTCGGTTTTTATAAGTTGCTCAAGTAAGCGAGGAATACACTTCTTCTATTTCAAATAATCCCTTTAACTATTTTATTCCGATATAAAAATCGTTATTTATTTATTACATAGTCAGTGAACAGCAGGTTCACAGCTGGAGTAATAATTTTTTGCTTGAAAAACTTTTATTACATTTTTTATAATCTTATTTAATGGTTCTGATTTTCCTTATGTAACTAAGTCGATACTTTCAATTTTTACATTGCTTATACAAAATAATCGATAATTACGTATTGTTATCAATCGCATAAATTTAGTCATTCATTAATCAAAACTTAATTAACTGAGTTATATATGATTTCTCTGCTTAAAATAAGGAAATGATATTTTTACATGATCTTTAAATTGTGGAATAAGTTTAGTAATTAGTTATTTTAACTGTTAAAAATAGTCGAATAATTATACAATAAATTTTTTTTTATTATTAGGTACTTAGTCAAAAAAATTGTAATTGTGATTTTCCATTTCATTATTGCTAGATAATTTTTTATTTTTTCTCTTAAAAATAGTCGAATAAACAAACTATGTATTTTTTGTTAAGTTTATTGAATAAATTTAGTCGTTAACTAATCAAAACTTATTTGAAATTCGGGATTTTAAATTTCTCTGCTAAAGATAAACAATTCATATTTTTTTCACGATTTTTCAATAGTTGAACAAGTTAAATCATTCGTGAATAAAAGAGAATTGTGATTTAATTATTTTTATTTATTTTTTTTCCTGTTAAAAATAGTCGAGTATTCACAAAATTTTTTCGTTTTTAGTTTATTGAAAAAAAGTTAGTGATTAAATAATGAAAATTTATTTTTAGTTTCCTTGTTTTTTATTTTCTCTGCTAAAAACAATCAAATTATCTTTTTTACTTTATTTCTAAATAGTTTATTGCATAAATTAAGTTATTTATGAATCAAAATTCGTGTGGTTTTCAGATTTTTAATTTATTTATTATTAAGTGATTTTAATTTTTCTGCTTAAAATAATCAAATAAAATCTTTTAAACGATATAAATTTGTTGAATAATTTCAATCATTAATTAATCAAAAATAATTATAATGACTTTCAGTTCCATAAGTGTTCAGCGATTTTTTTTAAATCAATTTGAATTTAAATTTTAGAAGTTAAAAATAATAGTCTCAATAAAACTTAGTATAAAAAAATGTTTGATTTGAATTACCTGCATAAACTCTTTTGTTTGTCTTTTTTATTGCATCACAAATTGTTATTATTCGTCTAAAAGCAATATTATCTGTTAATTTAATCAGTGCTGGTTTAAATCTAGATCTGGGTATTTCTGACCATTGCATGATCGGTCTGCAATTCAATCAAAATAATGATCGGTGCCATAATAAAAATGGAGTCCCACTCATGAATAAAACGAATTTTGGTGCTCTTCATGAAATGCTTAGATGTGAGAAATGGGAATCGGTATTTGCAGAAAAAGACGTTACCAGAGCTTATAGTTTATTTTTGTCTATACTAAAGACTCACATAGCCAACTCGAGTTACGTTATTTCCCGAAAACGTTCGCAAGTCATTCTCAAGCCCTGGATAAATAGAAATTTACTAAAGAAAATTAAGCTGAAAAATAAATTACGTATAAAGTGCCGTAAGCACCCGACAAACATCCGCCTTCGGAAGCATGTGAATCGCGTCACCAGTAGATTACGAAAAGAAACTTCTTTATGTCACGATAATTTTTATAAGAATAGGTTGTTGGCATCGAATGGTGACCTTAAAAAAGAATGGAATGTAGTAAATGATATTCTTAATCGTAAGTCGGAGAGGCAAGATAATTCGATTTCTCTGGAAAATAATGGGGTGCTTGTTTCGAGCCCCTTGCACGTTGCTAATCAGTTTAATGAATTTTTCGCAACGATTGGAAATACTCCTGTTTCACAATGCGCATGTAATGACCGTCCATTTTTTTCTGAAAACAGTTCCCTTGGAAGCAGTTTCTTCTTTGAACCTATCTCAGGCTCAGAGATCTTAAGCTTGATAAACTCTTTGAACAACTCTAATTCATCTGGTAACGATGGTATCTCGAACCGTACTCTGAAAAGCATAGCTTTCTATGTTGTTGATATTTTAAAGCATTTATTTAACTGCAGTATAGTTGAAGGAGTATTTCCTGAGGATTTAAAATGCGCTATTGTTACACCACTTTACAAGAAAGGGAATAGAAAAGATGTAAACAATTACAGGCCCATATCTCTGCTGCCATCAATCTCCAAAATTTTTGAAAAAGCTGTCAAGTGTAGGATTTTGTCATATTTTGAAAAAGTTAATTATTTCAGTTCAATGCAATTTGGGTTTCGGTCAGGAGCTTCCACTGAAGACGCCCTTCTTGAAGTATGCTCCTTTCTATATAAAGCGGTAGATGACAAGAAAAATTGTGCTGGCCTTTTTGTTGACATTACAAAAGCATTTGACATGGTTGATCATAGCATTCTTTTGTGTAAATTACACTCAGCAGGTTTCCGGGGAAACGTTTTAGATTGGTTTAAATCTTATTTAACTTTAAGAAAGCAGAGGGTAAAAATAAATAATAATCTGAGTACAACCAGACTAATGGAATTGGGAGTACCTCAAGGCTCGGTGCTTGGCCCAATTTTATTTTTGATCTATCTAAACTCGCTTTTTTCAATACCTTTCATAGGAAAAGTCACAGCATTCGCCGATGACTTGGCAATTGCATATTGCTCTGATAACTCCTTTAATCTTTTTACAAATATAAGTCACGATGTGCACATATTAAGGGTATGGTTCGCCAATCACAAACTCATTGTAAGTAACAAGACAAAATTAATGTTTTTTAGTCTTAGCAGCAGGGAAGCGTCAATTGGAGATGTTATTTTTCACTCCGCAGTTTGCATGCGGCATAAGCTATCCACTCATACTTGTGCTCTAAATGGGTCTCGTAACTATGTACCAGAATTAAACTGTGACACAAAATTTTTTACGATTGAAGTGGTTTCCAGTTTTAAGTACTTGGGAGTTATCATCGATCAAAACTTGAGTTGGTCTTCGCATATTTCGGCAATGAAACAATAGCTATTATCAACTGTACGCTCTTTTTATCGTCTTCATAAATTATGTTCGAGTAGTGTATTAAAAATGGTGTACTATGGGTTAATACAGTCCAAATTACAATATGGTATAAGTTGTTGGGGTAGTGCATATACTAGCAAAATTCGTCCGCTCTTAATATTGCAAAAGTGTCTTATAAGAAGAATATGTAAAGCTACTCGTCTAACGCATTCTATGAATCTTTTTCGAAGGCTTAATATTCTTCCTGTACGGCACTTATACTATTATAAAGTTTTGAAAGTCTTTTTTATGAGAAGTGGTTACTTACATAGCCCAATATGCAACTCGTACAGATTGAGAAGTAGCTCGCACTCAAATGTTACAGTTCCTGCCTCTCGCACCACTATGTTTCGTAATTTCTATACCATAGTATCTTGTATGGTTTTTAACAAACTCCCTAAAGATATTCAAGTGATTAGAAGGCTAGCCGTTTTTCTTACGGCTGTAAAATTGTGGCTTCTCGGCTTTGAACATGATGACATGGAGGTTCTGTTGCGACCTTTAACATGATCGCTTTTTCTACTTAAGTATTGCTAAAAATGTTATTATAAAAATGTTATTATTACTCTTGTAATTTCTATCTGCTAAATTTAATTGCAAACTGATTTTTGTATAGTTCATTTACCTTTTGGTTTCTGCTTACAACTATTTGTACCCCACAATATTCAACATCTAATTATATATATTAAGGATATGGCGTTATCTCTGTTCATTTTCGAACACTCAACGTCGTTAACTATTATCTTATTGGATTTTTAAAGTTTTATTATTTGAAAAAAAAAAAATAAAAATCACACAGGAAATCCCGGCAATAAAAATTTAATCCGCTTGATAATCATCAAATTAAATCTAAAATATCCGAAATGCATAAAAACTCACAAAATATTTTACAGCCCTGCTAACAACACAGTGACATGTTTGTAAACAAACTTTAGCTATTTGCAAGCGGAAAAAAATCACAAAACCAGTATCCGCCTCTCTCGTACCCCTCGCATCTACTTGGCTGCCAAACCCGTTTAGCTCTAAATACTGGCTTGATATGCCAACATTTTAGTCATTTAGTTTGGCTTTGTTGTTGCGCTTTGCCCTCTTGTTGCTGCGATAAACCGGTAGCAGGCTATTTTGACTATTTTGAGTGTAGAAATTTGATGTGTTTTATGGTTTTTGCCAGCAGGCTGTAAAATAAATGTACATTTTGTTAAACACTGAGGGTACCAAATGAGGATGTATGTATGTGTGCCAATTGGGATTAACATTTTTTTTGTTTTCATGTAATTTGTTGGCATTTTTAAATATTTTATATGAGCACTTGGATTTTATCAAAAAAAAAAAAAAAAACAAATGCGCTAATAAAATGCTGCCAGCTAATTGTTGTTCTAATTTCCGCTTTTAAGTAAATAAACAGGAATGAGGTAATTTTAATTTTTTTTGTTTTTGTTGATGAAAATTTTAATGGCATTTGTTGGTTTAGAGCCAAGTTTGGCATATGTTAGGATCTAATTTTGGATATTTAATTTTTAATTTTTTTTTCATACAATTTTTTTTATAGAATATGCTTTCGCAAAAGGAGGAAAGAGCCAAAAAATAAATTAAAAGACGTTTACATTGTCTACTCCAAAACTGTTCATTAGAGGCTTTGTAAAACCTTCTCTTCAGCAGATTCGGTTCTCGTCATCTTTTTTCGATAACATAGCATGTATGAATAACTACATACATGCGCCATTTAAAAAAAAGAAGGTCTGCTGTAGATATTATATAAGTAAAACTATATATTAAAAATTTTATTTTTAAAAATATTTTTGAATTATTATTTGTCTGAATATTTTTTCTAACTTTTAGTTTATTCGTTTCAGGTATGTCCGTCGAATTGTTGGTCGAACTTATATGATGAGGTATTTAAATAACTAAATTTGTTTTAATATACATATAAATCTAAAATTGTAATTAGAGAAATCAGTCCCATAGACCAAATTTTTTTTTCTAAATATATTGATAAAGATAAGATTAGTCAACATGCTTTACCTTACTCACACAGACATATGTATGTTTGTTACGAATATTTAGGATTAAGTATTCACACTTACATATATTTATATAATACGCACTTAAATTTATTACATTTGAGAAAAATCCAAAAAAAGAAAAAATATTTACTCACAAAAATAACGAAAAAGTTTGTGAAACACTTTGAACAGATTTAAATGAGATAGTGAAATGTATTGCTACCCCGTCATAAGAGCTGAGGTGCCACCCAAAAACAACAAGGTGGTGAAACACACTCTAAACGCACACTTACACACTGCCCTCCCAAACAGACATGTGTGAAGACTTCCATGTAGGGAATTCAAAACTAAGATGCTAAATAAAATCTGGTTCAATAGTAACTAAAATTTTGCTAGTTTTTATTTTATTCTATTTTATTTTATTTTATCTTATTTTATTTTATTTTATTTTATTTTATTTTATTTTATTTTATTTTATTTTATTTTATTTTATTTTATTTTATTTTATTTTATTTTATTTTATTTTATTTTATTTTATTTTATTTTATTTTATTTTATTTTATTTTATTTTATTTTATTTTATTTTATTTTATTTTATTTTATTTTATTTTATTTTATTTTATTTTATTTTATTTTATTTTATTTTATTTTATTTTATTTTATTTTATTTTATTTTATTTTATTTTATTTTATTTTATTTTATTTTATTTTATTTTATTTTTATTTTATTTTATTTTATTTTATTTTATTTTATTTTATTTTATTTTATTTTATTTTATTTTATTTTTATTTTATTTTATCTTATTTTAATTTATTTTATAATTTAATTTAATTTAATTTAATTTAATTTAATTTAATTTAATTTAATTTAATTTAATTTAATTTAATTTAATTTAATTTAATTTAATTTAATTTAATTTAATTTAATTTAATTTAATTTAATTTAATTTAATTTAATTTAATTTAATTTAATTTAATTTAATTTAATTTAATTTAATTTAATTTAATTTAATTTAATTTAATTTAATTTAATTTAATTTAATTTAATTTAATTTAATTTAATTTAATTTAATTTAATTTAATTTAATTTAATTTAATTTAATTTATTTTATTTTATTGCTATTGAATTTGCCAGGTTATGGAATTTCAAATAGGTTGGTGTTTACAGGCAAAGTTACATATGAACTCCAGCAAAATTTACGCAATTTTTTCACACAAACACATACAAACGTAGTCCAATATTTATGCTTATGAGGCTGTCGTTCAATGCTGCTGTCGCTCTGCTACAACATACATACATACATACATACAGATATATTTACACACACAAACGCATCGCTATGTAAATTCAAATAACGAGTAGCTGAGAAGGCCATAACCTCGACAATTTATTATGAGCATTCTTTCTTTAGTATGGTTAATATGAAAGTGCTGCATTTACTTTTATCTATACATGCGAATATGTATGTATGTGTGCATATGTATCTATTCTATAAACCATGTCAGCATTTAAGGATGTGTGAAATTGTTATGAATGAAAAAGGGAAAAATGCTAGAATGGTGCGAATGTTTTATAAAAATTGTTTCATACTAAAAATAGAGATTGTTTCAGCTGAGACAGTAAGCAAATACAATAAAAATGCTAACACAGCAATTTACAGCAGCAACAACAACAACAACAAGTGACAGCAGTTGCGAAAGAGCAGACAAATATAAAAAGCGAAAATAAAAATTGATGCTGATTTTTCTATGTCAGTGCAGTAGCACTTATCCACTGTAAATATGCATACACTTGGCTTAGATAGACTGGCATGGATTTATATAAAACTATGGAGGCAATCATATGCATGCCACTATATTGTTAGGGGTTAAAGTTGATCGTCATTGTTTAGTATTGACTTAAATCGATTTTAGGGGAACATATGCTAAATTTTTACTAAAATTATTTTAAGAATTCAGTTAAAATAAAATTATCAGCAGTTTTGTTGAAGTATTGCAGTTCTTAATGTCCTTTAAAGTAAACCATACATGTTTTGCCAGGAGTATTTCTGTTAAAGATTGTGCATGGATTCCACTAATAAGCAGATTACATTAAAAAACACAGTGCTTAATCCGTGGAAAGGTCACTTTCAAATTATCGTTACTTTCAAGTTGAGGTCACTTTCAAGTAATGGCCACTTTTAAGTTATGGTCACTTTCAAGTTATGGTTACTTTGAAGTCATGGTCACTTGCAAGTTATGGTCACTTTCAAGTTATGGTCACTTTCAAGTTATGGCCACTTTCAGGTTATGGTCACTTTTAAGTTGTGGTCACTTTCAAGTTGTAGTCACTTTCAAGTTATGGTCACTTTCAAGTTATGGTCACTTTCAAGTTATGGTCACTTTCAAGTTATGGTCACTTTCAAGTTATGGTCACTTTCAAGTTATGGCCACTTTCAGGTTATGGTCACTTTTAAGTTGTGGTCACTTTCAAGTTGTAGTCACTTTCAAGTTATGGTCACTTTCAAGTTATGGTCACATTCAAGCTATGGTCACTTTCAAGTTATGGTCACTTTTAAGTTGTGGTCACTTTAAAGTTATGGTCACTTTAATCCACTTCCAAGTTCCAGTGTGCAAATAACAGCTTTATTGAAAATTTCCTATTCCACGTAACGATTTCTATTAAAAAAACCATCGCCTTTAATATTTTACATTGACTTTGGTTGTTAATACCAAATGAATATTTCAGCAGTCGGCATTCAGCAGCACTTTTTTGCTTAAACAAACATTTTTGCATCAGCCATTATACTCTGCTTACAACTTGTTCATAAATAGAAACTATCATACATATGTACATAATATACAACATATTATGTACATTGCTCTGGCCATTGGACTCCATGGCGTATACGCAACATCGACATGAAACTAATGAATGACTCGATTGAATGACTAAACGGGCGGGCGACATCTGTGAATGAATGCAAACAGCAAAGGCTATACCTGTCAATGTATTTTGAAATGCAATTCAGCCACAGGAAATAACAATTTCAGACTCAAAAGCAAAAGCAAAAAAACTTTCACATAGCAAAAACAATAACAATAAAATCCAGAATACTAGCGTAGTGATATTAAAATCGCATGTGGAGTTGAGCTTATGTGCCTGTGTGTGTGTGTGTGTGCAAAACATGCCGTTATTGCTGTTATAGAGTGCTTGTCAAAAAGTTTCTTTCGTCGCTTACTTTGCTTACTCTAAATGCTTGTCAAAAATAACACAACAACAACTATTGCATGCATGTCATAAAGTGCCAAACGAGCGCCACGCCCACAGCTAACATCACTCCGCTTTGGCGGCAAAAATTGAGACACTGCACTGATTTCGTCGTACCGCATTGTAGCCGGCGGTGGCAATATTCATGCATTGTGCATTGGAAATGCGGAAAATCGTATTTTTTATCAATTTTTGGTTTTTCCACTGCTACATACCAATACAAGTTTTGTGGTGAATTCTGTTGTTTGTTGTTGTTTTTTTTTAAATAAATAAACTGGCCATGTCGTGGCGTGGTTGTACATGGGCTTATAATGTAAAATTTTGACAGCAAGTTTTATCATGCATTCTTATTTTTTTTATTTGTTTGGCTACTTTTATTTTGATTTTGGCCGAAGTAGAAAGAATGCTCCAACTGCGGTATTATTAAGCGAAACGTTGTCAGAAAACTTCAATTTGTGTTTACTGCATAAACTTTTATTTTTTTATCATTTTTTACATTTTTCAATACAACAACAGATAACAACCGCAACAAGCACAAATGGTCGCTGAAACGAAGCGTTACTTGAAAGTGTTCAGTCAAAAGTAATTTAGATTTTTTCCGATTTCGATTATGCCATTTCTATTTCATTTTCAATTTCGTTTTAACTTGAATTTGTTTTCGATTTAAGTTTCGATTATACTTTCCATTTAATTTCGACTTTAATTTCGATTTCATTCTTCCACTCACTTTTGATTTTAATTTCGGTTTCATTTTCCACCTCGATTTCAATTTCTAAATCGATAGAATTTTTGCCTTCAATTTCGATTTTCCATTCTCGACTTAGATTTCGATTTCCATTGCTATTTCACTTCATTTTTTTTTCGATTTCGATTCCGATTTCAGTTTCGATTACATTTTCGACTTTAGTTTAGACTAGAATTCTACTTCATTTCAACATCAATTCGATCTCGATTTTAACTCTGATTTCATATTTAGCTAAATTTTCGACTTCGATTTCGACTTCGTTTATAATTTCGAGTTCGAACTCAATTGATTTAAATCTCAATTTTATTTTAAACTTCAAATTCGTTTACATTTTCTAGTCCAATTTCAATTTAAATTTTGTTTTCGACTTCGATTTTAGCTTCGATTTCATTTCATTTCCAATTTCGATTTTACGATTTTAGTTCGACTTCAATTCCACTTTCAATTTCGACTTTTTTTTCGATTTCAGTTTGAATTCAATTTGATTTTCGAATTCAGTTCGATTTCGATGCTAAGTTAGATTTCAATTCGATTTCGATTTGAATTTCGATTTAAACTACTCTTCGTTTATGTTTTCGATTTCGATTTTAGTCACGATTTCATTAGATATCGATTATCATTTCGACTTCAGTTCCGATGTAACTTTGAATTTCGATTTCAGTTTGATTTTGATTTTTATCTTAACTTCGAATTCTATTTTCATTTAAGTTTCGATTTCAATTTCGATAACAGTTCGATTTCTATTGCATATCAGATTTCGATTTCAGTTTGATTTCGATTTTATATTCGATTTCGTTTTCTGCTTCAATTTCGATTTCATTTTCATTTACGAGTTCATTTTCATTTTTGACTTTTGATTTAAGTTCCGATTTCGATTTTATTGTCCAATTTGATTCCGTTTCAGACTGACTTCGATTTCAATTTCAACTCTGATTTCAATTTCGATTTTACTTAATTTCGACATTCGTTCGACATCGATATGAATTTCGAATTCATTTTCGATTTTTAGTTCCGATTTAATTTTGAATTTCGATTTCCATTTGACTTCGATTTAAATTTTGCCTTCAATTTCGATTTAATTCAATTCATCAGTTTGACTTCGATATGAATTTCGATTTTATTTCGATAATAGTTTGATTTCCATTACATATCAGATTTCGATTTCAGTTTGACTTCGATTTTATATTCGATTTCGTTTTGGGTTCCGATTTCATTTTCATTTTCTGACTTTGATTCAAATTTCGATTTCAATTTTAACTTTGATATAAATTTCAATTTAACTTTGGATTTGAATATCTGTATCAGTTTGAGTTTGATATTATTTTCGATTTCAATTTCGATATCAGCGTGATTTTGTTTCGAACTTCATTTCCATGTCAGATTTCGATTTCAGTTTGATTGCAATTTTATATTTGTATTTCGATTTCGTCTTCAATTTAAATCAGAGTTTAAATTCGAATACTAATTCTTAAATAATTCAACTCATATCCCCCTCATAGTTCTAACGCACACATCAGTGTAACGAATTATATGCAAAATATAATCTTTCACATCTCCATATCAACCATAGAACTGCTTTGTCTTACATACCGTACATTTGCAATTTGAAAAGCTTAAATGAAAAGTTTCAAAGATAATTGCTATTGTAAGTAAAACTCAGTAAATTAAGAGAATAATTTTAATAACTTTACAAGCACACACATACATACAAAACTAATGTTATGCATACTTACACATTTGACTTTTATATAAAAATGTAAATAAATACAAACGAAGTGGAAAATGGTCGAGCGAAACAATCAGAGAATTTACATACATACACACATACATACATACAAAATGTTTTATATGCGCATAAATTGTGGAGTGGCATGTCCGAGTGAGAAAGGCACAGCAAAGAAACAAATGAATTTTAACAAGCGAGGGAATGAAATTACAACCATTGAGAATAAGTGTGCAATACACACAAATACATGCAAACAAATAGCTCGAGTTATAAACAATGGTATGTGTGTGTGTGCAGTGTATACATGTGTATGTGCATGTGTGTGTGTGAGTGTGTGTGTGCTTCTATAACTTGCAAATTGCAAACTTTATAAACTTTTACAAAATATGTCAAAGTATTCCACAACAAAGGTGAACTCCCTAGCAACAAGCAGAAAAAGAAGTAGTCGAACAACAACAACAACAACACATGCTGCAATTAGAATTTTGCTATTACAATGTCAAAGCTTTGGTTGCTTGGGAATTTCTTGTGAATATGCTCAAGAAAACATGCAGCCAGCCAGTTGAAAAATGTTGTAGCAACACTAACAATGACTTAAGATGTATGTACTACAACAACAATAGAAAAATTTTGCTTGAAAAATTCTACAACTTTTTTCTTAAGCTTTTTTGCCTTACACACATTTCATTTTCTAAGCTTCACATTTTCTACTTTTACTTAAAGCTGTCGACTTTTCTCATTTTTTCTTACTTTTTTCTTACTTTTTTCTTTATTTTTTTTTTTTCTATAAATTTTTTTTTTTGCTCTTATGAAAGTTTTGTAGCAAAATAAAAAGTAAGCAGACAGGTAGCTGTTGAAAGTTTCGCCTTTGCATGTCAACTACAGCACGTCGTGTTGTAAAAGGTTGCCTCTTTTGGGGTAAAACAGGAAATTCTAAACTTTAGTTACAACAGCTTTATGAATTACCGTAATTGCATATGTTCGGTTGTGTTGGCGCCCACAAACTCGCATGCGAAGAATTCTTACAACACTTGCTTGTGCTACAATATTAACATCTGAATTACTATTACAATATATCGAAGCTATGTAGGAAGTGAGGAGGATCTGTGTAGTATAATAGAAGTTTTATTTACGAGTATAATTCAAATATAATATATTTGGTTGAGTTGGATTCGGATTGAGGTGTTACCAGTATACAAATTTTCGCGGCTAAAGAAAATGAAAGGCGGTGTTGTATCACTTTGAAATTTTCACTTTTGGTTTGAACCCCGAATTTATTTTCAACTTCGAATTTAATTTCGAAATTCGAATTTCTTTTAAACTTCGATTTGAATTTCGATTTAATTTTTGGTTTGAACTTCGAATTTATTTTCAACTTCGAGTTTAATTTCGAAATTCGAATTTATTTTCAACTTCGATTTCTTTTTTGATTTTAATTTAGATTTTAGTTTCGATTGCATTTTCGACTTCAATTTGAATTTTGACTCAATTTTTGACTTCGATTTTTATTTCGACTTCATGTTTGGTTTGATTTCAAAGTCATTTCCATTTAAATTTCAATATTATTGTCGACATCAATTTTTTTCGAATTCAATTCGGATTTTGATTTCATTTGGACTTTATTTTTAATTTCGATTTGAAATTTGTTTATTTTCGGCTTCGATTCGAATTAAAATTTTAACTTCGGCTTCGATTTGCATATCAATTTAATTTTCGAATTGAATTTGAATTTCGATTTAATTTTTGGCTGAAATTCATTTTCATTTTTAGCTTCGATTTGAATTTTAATATTTTTTCGACTTCAATTTGCATTTCAATTGCCTTTTCGACTTCCACATATTTGTAGTTCGATTTCCCTTTGGACTTTAATTTTAATTTCGGTTTCATTTTCGGCTTGAATTTTATCTTCTATTTCATTTTGGTTTCAATTTAATTCCCATTTCGATTTCAATTTCCACTGTTTTTTCGAATCCGATTCCGATTTCGGTTTCGGTTCCGAATTGATTTTCAACTACAACTCCAATTAGAATTTCTATTTCAATTTCGATTTCCACTTCGATTTGAGTTCGAATTTAATTTTCAACTTATATTTTTTTCGACTCCGATTCCGATTTCACTTTATATTTTATTTTCGACTTCGAAATGATTTTCGATCCCAATTTGGGTTAACATTTATCTTCATAATTTATTTAATGTTTGTTCTTCGTTTTAGATTTCATGTAAAATTTCAATTCTAATTAGCATATCTATTTCAAATTGAAATTTGTGTTTGCGGGATCACTACAGTATAATACCAAAATTGTTTTTGGAAAAGTCCCCTTACAATCCCCTACTGTTCCAAATTGCCTAAGTGAGTCTCAATTTATTCCAATATAACCCAACATTTTTTTTAATAACCATATTTTTTTTTTTAAACAAAAATTTTCTGGGAACCTAAACCTCAGACCATTCCTTATTATTTCGGGGTCCGCTACACGAACTAAAAAACAACAATATAGGTAACACGCGACTCGCTGCTTCACTACAAATTAACTTTAATTCATTTACAACTTTTGCATGCAACACTCGGTGGAGTTGAAACGCGGCGGTGCCACGGTTGCTTGCTGCCTCACATCACTTCGAAGTAGCAAATGCTGCTGCGCCAACTGCGCTGATTATTTGCCATGATTTGCGTGCTCGTCATGGTTAAACTCGGAATTTAGGCTAGCAGACATGCAGTGGGTACAACCGCCATATGACCGATGCGGTGAATGTGCCACAACGGTAAATATGCGGCAAAAGTTTCGTGTAACTCATTTTTGAATGATTTAAAAAAATTATTTTTTTTGTTTTTTTTGTTTTACTGTTTTCTTTTTTTTGCTGCATTGGTAAAACAATTTGTGGAGAGCGTCCCTGTGGCTATTGAACTTTTTAGCAACTCAAAACTGTAGCACCTCCCAAGGCGCTATGAAATATTTAAGCGCGGTCTACGTTTTCTGCTTAGCACAGTGGGCTGTTTTGGGAAAAATTGTGATACAAATATTCTAGAATAAAGGATCTTGTTAAGACGGAAGACGACTTGCGTTCTGCAATGAAATCTTTTCGAACTATTTTCAATATTTTATTTTTAGATGGCTCCAGTACTCGAAGGCCATGGATAGGGATACCCCTAGTTTCCTCGTCTTCCTCGCAATTTAGTCAAGGTAAGAAGCGGTCTTGAAACCTTTAGCGACCATTCTTTTTGGTAGAATTCTTGCTCTTAACTATGAACTCAACCTTGTCAGCTGCGAAAGTTTGGCTACAACCGTACTTAGGCTCTCATACTCGCTTGCATCCAACTTCTTTCATTTCAATCACGACCGCTAGTAAAAATATTTTATATTTTGCATAAGTTTATTTTCGTGTTGCTGCATATGTTTTGTTGTTTTATTTATGACGCTCAGAGCAAAACATAAATTTTCAGCCAAAACCCAAAGGTGATGATTAATACACAAAACGTGACTTCACTACCAAATCTTAGATTTGCTTCCACATAGGCAGTTTTCAAACTTGTGAGTAGCTTTTGGCAGTCAATTTCAGTCAGCCGAAAATCAATGCAAAAACTCGGATTAGTTTGTTGAAAAGAAAAAGATAGCATACACGTGTGTATGGAGAGAGATGTGTACATTACGGTGTTTTTTTTCAGGGAATTTTTTTTTTTTTATAACATAAAAATTTTTTTATTTTAGATACATAATTAAAAAATATTATTTAAAAAAAATTGTATGTTCTCCGTAACTTTTACTAAAAATTGCAATAAATTTTTTTTTTGTACTGAAAATCTATTTCAAACTAGGAAACTCGGCCACGTTTCTCTATCTCTTATAACATTGAATACCTAGAGCCCGACTGAAATCGTTATATTTACGAAACCAGAAGGGACACGAAAATATTTTGGGTCACCCCAGTCCACATATATACATTTGTAGAACGATAACTCCTAAACCAGTCGAGATATCGAAATGAAGTGTACCTAATACTTTTATTTAGAAGTTTAGTAATGAAACGATGGAAGTTGCGTTCAATTCTATAAAGCAGTTTTCGAGTGATGTGCGTTCAAACATACAAACATACAGACAACAATTTTAAAAAGTGATGCTTTGGATGCTTTAGGCTCAATAATGATAACTCTTACAATGTTATTATACATACATAGAGTTAAGCTAACTCTGCTTGCCATTTTTCCATTTTTTGTTGTTGAAGTGAAAACTTCTTTAGTCGCGTGTCGCATTTTTTTTTTTTTGTGAGATGGAAAAAATCATTGAAGTCCCGATACTGTTAATATGCACCACAATTCTGTATATATTCTTTTTAAGTTTTAATTTTTAGAGGTGCTCTAAAAGGACCTGGTCCGTAAATTAGTTGTAATGTATTACTTTTTTTAAAAAAGTATTGCCACCTGCTTTAAAATTAATTTTCAAAATAATATAAATAATTATGTATTACTGGCAATAACAATTTTTCAAAATAAAATTAAGTCTGTTTGAAGATTTCACTTCGGATTTTTTTTTTTTTTTTTGTTGAAGTGAAAACTTCTTAAATACCATGGCGCATTTTTTTCATATGGGGAAAAGTCATTGAACTCGCTGTACTGTGACCTATACTTCTATATGTGCTCTCTTTTATTTTAGTTTTTCATTTTAGGAGTGTTCTAAAGGACCGGGTCCTTAGAATGATAATAATGTGTCACTTTTTTTATCAGAGGGTTGCCACTTGTCTTAAAACTAATTTCAATGTACTAAGTTTGACATTTTTTGAAATTAAATTTATTGCATTTTAATTTATTGTATTTCTTTAGGGTAAAGCTAATACCTAAGTCAAATTTTCAAATATGGAGTCATTGAAAAAAAATCTGACTACCGTTAAACATATTCTGAGATAGAGCTTTTTTTAAATATTTGAATTTCCCAGTCAGCCGTCAATATGATATTCCTGAAGAGAGCCAGCAGCTGATAGAAAATTATTTTTTTTTCAATTTTTCTTTTTAAATTTAATGTGTCATAGGTAGCGCGTTGTTCTAAGGATAACACTGTATAAAAATGGTTGCCACCTGTTTGAAAATTACTTTTTACTGTATCGCTATCATAAACCATTTATTAATTAAACATTGAATCCCAATAAAAAAATATTCAATCAAAATCGATAGCAAATCATACACATATTTTTGCTTTTGTTAAATTCGTATTGAAGTGACCGCATGATTTTTAATCAGATAAAATTAGCTTTGTAGTCATTTGAAAAAGTATGTTGTCAAACCATAAAATGGTTATAGAAAAAATTAAAAAAAAAATAAAATGGCGGAAAAATAAGATACAAGTTTTTTATATAAGAGGTTTATTATGTAAAAAGCTGACTTCCATTACTTTTTGCTATAACAAAAAATTTTTTTTTTTTTTTTTTTCAGAACAGCGAAAATACACACAAACTGAAATACCGACACAAAATTCTACAAAATCCATTTTAATAGCTGTCATTTTCCATCGAAAAGCTAGCCAAATGACTTACATAACCCCCCACTTCCTATGCCAGCAATGATTGGCTGTCATTTTGATTGATTATATTTTAATTGATGTTAAAATGTTCTTTCGCTGCCTGTCAATGTGGTGCCCACAAATTAGACACATTTTTAAATTGCAATTAATTTTCAAAAAAAAATCACTCTGAGCTAACATTTTTTGCACTTAAATTTTTAATATCGAAATATCAGTTTGTGTGCTTGTTTGCTTGCAATTTATGTGTCGACATCATGCCATGACTGTCACATCGCATCCCCGCTGAGCTGTAAAGCCTATAAAGCTCGCATATCGAGCGCATTGTTTTTTTTTTAGGCAACCACAACGTCAAGGTCGTTAGTTAATGGCATGCTGTGACAAGGTATGAGATGAGTTAAAATATTTAAATTGTTAAAATAAATTAAAAATGAAAAAAAAATAGAAATCGGAAGCCGCAACAATTACTCAACAGCTGTGATTGGCGTCAATAATAACAAAAAAACATGGCTTGATGGTTACGGCTGTTAAATCGAATCCGACTTGCGTAAAAAAACCCTTCAAGAGATACATAGCGCTTGCATCGAAACAGCTGTCGGTTTGGTCATTCGTTATGAGTTATCCCCAATGAACTTCTTGGAACAAAAAAAAATTATTGGTGCTCATTGAAATATCATATGACGTGAGTTGGTACGATTTTTATTTTAATTTCATGTCATGTGATGATTTCAATTTGTTGTAGTAAGGTTTAGATATTGAAAAATTTAACTATTTGGAGAATGAATTAGTTTTGAGAAACGGTTCTGAGTAGTTTTGAAAATAGAATCAGTTTTAAATAGTTTTGAAAAATGGAGCGGTTTTAAATCTGAAACGGTTTTAAGTGGTTTAGAAAATTTAACTGGTGTTCAAGAATTTTGAAACGACGCGGTTTTGAAAGATATTTGAAGAAAGGATCCGTTTTAAATAAATTTGAAGTAAGTTTCTATTTAAAAAAAAGGGGTTTGAAGCATAAAGTGAAGTTAAAAGTTTTTGAAAAATTAACCGCTTTTCAATAGCTTTAAAAAATTAATCTGTTTCAAATACTTTTGAAAATTTAATGGGTTTAAAATACTTTTGCAAAATGAAATGGTTTTGAATATTTTTGAAAAATGAACCGGTTTTATATAGTTTTGAAAATGAAAACGCTATTAAATAGTTTTGAAAAATTAACTAAATGTCTTATTGCAGCAAGGTTTTGAGTTTGGAAAAAAGATTTTAAATGGTATTAAAAACAAACAGGTTCTCAGGGTTTTGAAAAAAAGAAAACGTGTCTGAATGGTCTTGGAAAATGAAATGGTTTTGAAAATTATTGATTTAAAAAAATTTTAAAACATTAACGGGTTTTAGTTGTCTTTCAAAAATTAACCGATTTTGAGAAAGTAACCGGTTTCAAATCATTTTGAAAAATTAACCGGTTTCAAAAGATTTTAAAAAATTAAACAAATTTGAATGGTTTTGAAAAAAAAGCGCATTTTTGAAAAAACCGGTTTCAAATGATTTTAAAAAACTTATCGGATTGAAATATCGGTTTTAAATGATTTTGATAAATTAACGGCTTTTAAATGATTTTGAAAAATTAACCGGTTTCAAATGATTTTGAAAATTTAACCGGTTTCAAATGATTTTGAGAAACTAATCGGGTTGAAATATCGATTTTAAATGATTTTGATAACTTAACGAGTTTTAAATGATTTTGATAAATTAACGGGTTTTAAATGATTTTGAAAAATTAACCGGTTTCAAATGATTTTGAAAAATTAACCGGTTTCAAATGATTTTAAAAAACTTATCGGGTTGAAATATCGGTTTTAAATGATTTTGATAAATTAACGAGTTTTAAATGATTTTGAAAAATTAACCGGGTTCAAATGATTTTAAGAAACCAATCGGGTTGAATTATTTTTCAAAATTTAACCGGTTTTAAATGATTTTGAAAAATTAAACCAATTTAAATGGTTTTGAAAAAAAAAGCAGGTTTGAAAAGTTTCACGGTAAGTTTCATTATTTCAACTAACTACATTCAACTCCCAAAAATCCAATTTGTTGTTGTTCTACTGCATCTCAAATTCCATTCTAAAGCGGTTATCGAATTTACATATTTCTAGATGTCTATTTCCTAAGTAATTCATTCATTCATATGCAATCGAGAATGAAACTGCAGCTTATAATCTATTCACTTTGGGAATTGTCATCTAGTAGATTTACATGGCAAAGTGAAGTTGCTCGTTTTATCACTTCATTTACTTGGCAATAAGTTGTCATGCGTAGTCTCTCAGCGGCAATTTGGCAAATTTTGCTTTTGTAATTGAGATGCAAATTGAGACTTTTAAATGTATACATCGTTATACACTTTTTATGGAATATTTATGTAGATATGTGGGTATTAGGGTGTGCACAAAAAGTTGCTTAGATGGGAGAGGAAAGTATGAATGGTTCAACACAAAAGTTTTGTTGAAATAAATCTTCACACAAAATTCGTTCGTTTCCATTGCTTTGTTGTTGCTTAATTTGTATACGCCTTCTCTTCCATCCCTCAAACCATGCGCTTTTGTTTAATATTATTCTCAATTTTTCCCTTTTAATGACCTAATTAGCTGTTGTCGACAAGCGCCTTCCCACAAGTCCACCATTTCGAAATAGAATCTGGTTGTAACAATTTGAGGGAGTAACAGCAAATATTTGTGGCTTCCGTATTGTCTAAGTACTTTGTGTTGAGTAAGCGTTTGGGCAGTGCCCATCTGACGAATCTTGGCCCGTCATTATCTCACTTAATCGCTATCAACATCAGCATTTACATTATGAAAGGATGTGTCGATTGGGGTAGCGCCATGATGTCACGCAAATGATGTGATTACTCCGTCGCTGTAACCCATCCTACGCCTCTTTCATTAGCGTCTTAAATAATGCAAATGTTCAGCTGTCTGTAGAGTATTCTTCTGATTATGCAAGGCAGTTTGTTAATGTTTTTAGTTGATTATAGTGAGCTGCGGTACAGATATGAAGAATATGCCTGACAATGAGTCGGAACCAATATTTGAAAATTTTTCCTCAGAAGTTATGCTAAACTAATATTTATTATTATTTTTTTATGTTCTCTAAAGTTAATTTTTTCCAATATTTCCTAAACTGCGGAAATATGTATAAAAATTTAAATATTAAAAAAAAAAATTTTTAATTATGTATTAAAGAAATTTTCAAACCTAAAAATTTATCTACTTAGAATTTTTTTTTTTTACATTGCATAACCACGAAACAAATTTTTCAGTAATAAATTTTTTAATTTCTACTTTTAGAAAACTTTCGACTTTTCTAAATCACAAAAAAAAAAGTTCGCTACTAAATACTCTTTCCTGTTTTTTGAAGTTAATTTATTTTTCTATAAGAAAATATTTAAGAAAAGAAATTTAGTGCCTCATTCTGTATTGCGAACGAAAGCTCGGACGAACAATTCGTCTCCTAACGATTTCGTCTAGCAAGCGTATTCTCTATCATATTTGTTTACCTATAACTTTTTGACAACTAATTTATTTTATTTTTCTGAAAAATTTTTTTTATTTGTTGCTTTTATCGTCTTACATATTACAAACAGGCTAACGATTCGTCTCTGAGGCGAAACGAAAGTGCCTTTCGTGACAGAGAATGAGGCTCTTAATCTCTATAATTTCAGAATTTTCAACTTTTCAAAATCAAAACAAATCATTAAAGTGTACTCCAATTAAAAAACTAAATTAAAAAAAATTTCAATCCCACCAGCACGACGCAAATTTTTTAGTGATTAAAATTGGGGAATTTTGTGTTTAACTAATTGAGCTGAAAGTTGAAAAAAATTATAAAAAAAATAACTTAAAAAAAAAAACAATTTTTTAAATTTCCATATTCGAGTTTTCAAAATTCAAAAAATTTGCAACGACACCATTGAATTTGACTCAAATTACAGAAACAAAAATAAAAAAAAAAAAAGAATTTATTTTAGGTTTCAGCACCACGAAACAAATTTTTAGTGATCACAATTGAGTAATTTAATTAAAAAAATTTGTTTCAAAATTAAGAAAAAAAATATTTTGAAAAATACTATTTTCACTTTTTAATTTTAGAAAACTTTCTCTTTTTAAAAATTAAAGAACTTTAAGAGCGCTTTTAAATTGGACACAATCAAATCTTATTTAGTCATATTTTTTTAACATTTAAATGAAAACTTTATGAAAAATAAAAAAAATTTTCAAAAATTTTAAAGCCGACGATACCAAAAAAATTTAGTCCAACATTTAAATTTTTTTTTTTTTGTTAAAATAATTTTTCTTAAACATTTTTTTCATATTCCTATGTATCCCCTCTGAGTAAAATAAAGTTTATTTTTCTAACTTTGAATTGAAAACTTAAAAAATTAAAAAAAAAAATTTCAAAAATTGCACAGCTTTAAGTCCAACATTTAGTGGCGAACTTTAATTTTTTCGATTTTGCAAAATTTAAAATTTTCTGCAATTATAAATTCAAAATTTTTTTGTCAAAATAATTTTTTTTAATTGTTTTTTTTTTTTTAATATATTTTTCATATTCCAAAGTATCCCCTCTTAAAGCAATAAAGTAATTTAAGTAATGGAACATAAAGAAAAAAAATAAAATTTTTAATATTTTTTTATTTAGCAAAAAGTACCAAAAAAGCGTATACACACATATTCATAATTATTTTAATAAAATGTATCTACCAAATGCTAAATATCTCTAAATGGTTTATTCCTCGCCAATATTACTATTTTTGTTTATTATTCGTTTATCATTAGAGTGTATTTTTAGTATATTTGAAGAGCGCCATATTAATTTCTGTACATACTTATCAGTTATTAATGCGATATTTTAATAACAAAACTGTTAACCGCAACGCATAATAAATCACGAAATAAATTTGTATTTAGAAACGATATTTTATGTCGACCCTGCGGTTATTTGTGATATTGAATTTTTTGCTTTAACACCTCACTAAGTAATTTAATTAGCAATAATATAAAGATTTATGTACGAGTACGTATGTACGTATGTATGTATGTTTTTATTATTTTTGTCACATTTATGAGCTTAACAAGAGATTGATTTAAAATTAATTGAAGCAAAATTAAGCGCGAAGCATTTCGTTTCATTTCCTTTTTAACTTTTCCATCAAAAGCGAAACCTAATGAAGCGCATTAAAGCCAATTCAATCTGTTGTTGCCAAAATATTTCAAATTTTATGTTTTGCCATTCAAAATGTTTCAGCTTGCATTTGGGTGTGGGCGTTGAATTTTTCGCGATTAAATTTTGTGTTCAAATATTTTGTCCGGGTTTTAAAATGTTGATGACTCAATTAGGCGCGGCAGCCATGATGGGGAAAATGTGGCATTAAATGAGTCTGACAAATTTGTGTTAATGTTTGACAAAATTTTGACATTTTTGTTTATGTTTTGCTATGAATTTTTATTGCTGTAATTCAATATGCGATGACTTTATTTTATAGCTAATTGAACAACTTAATTAGAAATTGATGAAGGAGCGGCAAACCAAAAATTAGTAGAGCAACCCACATTTGTTGGCTTTTAAATCTTATAGTCCCACTAAAAAGAGAGCGTGATATATTTCTCTCTGTCTTTTTCAACTTTGACATCGCTCACACAACTCTTCTTTTAAGACACCTTTCTTTATCTTAACAGGTTTGACTAAGTCCTTCTTGAAACTTGGAAGTCAACAAATATTTTTAGAATTTTTTCGACAGTAAATGAGATCAAGTTCGTGTGTATATATAAGTGGCAACACCGCAAAAAAATTTTATTTTCCTGAAATTGAACAAAAGAGCTTTATATTTATCAAATCAAAATTAATCAAAATGATAAATGTCTCTTTCGTTATAGTAGCGGTTAAATGTACAAAAAAAAAGATAACAGTAGAAGGTGGCAACCCCAGGTGGTAAACCTAATTTAAAATTGGTTTATTTGGTGAACCTTTTGAACAACATCCGTGACAATAAATGAGCTCAAGGCCAAGAACAATAATTTGTTAATAGTTAAAAAAATAAAATAAAATAATTTTTTTTAATTTTTTAATAATTTATTTAATTATTAAAAGTTTTTAGTTGAAAAAAATAGCCAAATTTAGAAAAAAAAACGCCATAGCATTTCTTATAGATTCATTTGGGTAACTAAATTAAAATATTTTTGTGGACATGTATTTATAATTTTATTTAAAATATTATAAATAAGTGGCAACTCTGTAAAAATTTCAAATATTAATCAAAAGGGCTTCATTCAAAATAAGCTTTTTTACTATATTAAAAGGCTTATCATAATAAAAAGAGAATTTTTCGTCATCGTAGCTGATATGCAAAAAAATAAAAATAATAGGATTAAGTGGAACCCTAGGTGGTAAAACTCAACTGAAATATTTGTGTGGATAAACGACTCAAAATAACCTTCGCTCGAAAACCTTATGACGAATCTCACATAATTTTTGAAAAAAATTCTAACAGGTGGCAACCTTGTAAAAATGTTCTTAGTGGCAACATTCGATTGAATGTCTAGGAAACTGCATTTAAAATGCATCCTAAATCATCCTAAATAATAAACAATTTTGTAGGGGAAAATTTAATTTTTTTTTTAAATCTTATACTGAAAAGTGTTGTGTGGCATCACTGCATCCACCGATTTTTTACTATCAACGTAATTTTTTTGAGAGTAAAATTTTTGTATTCGTGTTTTTTGTATGTTTTTTGTTTTTGTATGTAAAAATTCGTTATATCGTTTTTTCTTTTTTTCAAATGTTGAGAGATTTAACCAAATCTGAAACCGTTAAAAAACTAAATAAAAAAAAAATATTTAAAAAAAATATCAAAATTAAACACCGAAATCATTAAATCTATCATTCTGCCAAATTACTGAATGCTAACTTCATTAAAAATGTCAATAAACTCCACAGCTGTGGTTGACCTGATGCCCGTTAAATGCCATAAAAATTTGAAACAAATAAAACCAAGCGAGAAGACATCACAAAAATGGCCAGTAGAGCGGCTGATGGCATGGAAATAACAGTGTAGAATTGGATTTAAAAAAGAAAATTTTCGGTTGTTGTTTTTTTATTTGTTTTTTTTCTTGTTTTTCTAACAAAACACGGATATTTCGCATCATACTTGTATTAACAAACATAAACATGAAATGAACAAATTGTTTTACTGACAACACAGCAAAAATTCAGAAAAATGACAAAGCAAAAAATTGTACAATAAAAGAGCAATAACAACAATAAAAAGTGAATTACTAAACAAATTGAGCAAAGCAGTTGATTGGTTTGTATTTGAACGATTAGCTGATTTTGTTTCCCTTTTGTTCTCTAACTGAAAATCGTCTGTTTTTGAGTGGTACAGAGCTATGTACTTTGTAACTTGTTTAAAAATAAGCTTTTACTTATTTATTTATTAATGGACTTCACTACTGAAAATTAAATAAATTTTATGCTTCAATGATTTTTACAAATTTTCGTAAACATAATAATGTAATGTTGAATATTTCATTCAATTAAGCTAAAGACGTAGTATTTTTTATTCACGATGTAAACAACTAGAGTCACAGCAAAAAAAAAAGGTTCATCATAAATAATTTGCAACTGCCTAATAAATGTATAAATATTTATTTTTAAAATATCACATAAAAAATTGCCGAGTGCTAATAACGTGCTATAAATTACAAACATTTGAAATAAAATACGTTCACATGAAAAATTGTATGTCGCTACGGAAATAAGTGGCCAGCAAGCGTTAAGCGGATATAGGAATACAAATTTTTTTTAATTTTTATTTTTTTATTTTTTGTTTTGCTGTTGGTACTAACGCTTAGAGCAATGATTTTTCCATGAGTTAAAATATATCAAAATACTAAATAAATCTATGAATAATTTGTTTATGGTTTTGTTAATTGTTTTTTAATTTGCACTGGAAGTTCGTTGTAGCATAAATATTTACAAATGTCAATTAAATTAAAACGTAAATTGAAAAAGTTAAATGAATTTCGTTAGTTTTCAACTGAGTTTTTACGAAATTAATTTTTGTTAGCGATGACATTAGCGTGAACCCTCGAAATATGCTAAAGAATAACAAGATAATTAGCACAGCAGACAGCGAGAGGGAAACGTACTGTAGAGTGCCACTATTTAAGAATTTTATGAATTAGTAACCTGAGACGATAATTGTGAAGTATTTGGCGATCTTAACTATTACCCAAAAATATTACTTTGAAGTTGAAGTGGAGTAAAGGGAATTCAAGATTTCAGTAAAAAATTTAGTAACTTGAAAGACATAGTTACCATAGGCTGTTTATAAAATGATTCGAAGTTTCATCAAAAAAATTTAAAAAATTTAAAAAAAAAATTTTTTATAATTTTCAAAAAATATTTTTTGAAATTTTAAAATTATGATAATTTTGCAAAAAAAATATCTGATTCTATATTTGAAGGGCGAGAGTGCAAAAGGGCCTAACCCACAATTTCAAAATTTTTCAAGGCGCGAGAAAAACGTTCGCATTTTTCGAATTTTCAGTGTATTGATCTGAAAGTGAAATCACTTTTAGATCTTGATAGCATTTCTTAGGGGTTCAAATTTCATGCGATTCGGTTCAGTAGTTTCGGAATTACGAGACTTCGAATTTCTAACACAAGGGGTGCCGAGAGTGCAAAAGGGCCTAACCCGAAGGTGCCTTTCACTTTGCCGGCGTCAGCTATTGCTCATTTCCTGTTTTTATTTAATTATTATTGCACACTCACATCAACAGTCGGAGACTGTTTCGCACTGATGTTTTTCCCCTTGGCTGTCGTATACGCGTGACCCTGGCGTCGCGATTCGCGACGAGAGTCTCGTTGTCTTGGCATTTCTCCGCTAGTTTTCAATCTAGAGAAATGAAATAAAGTGGAAAATGATTAGTGGGGATTACTCCACAACGCCTTGATTGCGGTTTTTGGAAATTTTGATTAAAAATTGCCAATACAAAACGATTTACGTAAACGTTAACATACCGATCGCACTTTGAACTGTCACAACATAACCTAGGAAAACACAATCAAAAAACACTGTCGTAGGATAATTACTTGAAGCTTCCCATTAACGCTAAACACCCTAGATGTCGTCGCAGACTTATGGTTTTTGTTTAAACTTGAGCGATATGAACAAAAACACGGTTTCCCCATAAGGCGCAATGAGGGCTTAGGCCCTTTTGCACTCTCGCTACCCCGCGGGTTAGGACCTCGGGCAACTTTGAAAATTCATAAAAAATTCAAAAAAAAATTTAGAAACGCCTACGTGACAAGACGTGTTTTGGCAAACTGAAAAAATTAAAAACTCAATTTCGAAAAAAGTGTGGGTTAGGCCCTTTTGCACTCTCGCCCTTCATTTATATTGCTCTGTGTTTTTCTTTATTTTATTTTTTGATGATCGAGACTCAACTAAAAGTAAAACACTGTTACAAGGCAGATGAAACTTTGACTTGAAATCTACTGCATTGGCCACTTAAGCGCTACTTCAAAGTTGCGGTTTGGTAATGCTAAGGTCTTTATAGTAAAAATAACTGTAGGCCAATGAAAAATAAATTTAAAAAAGAAATTCGAGTATCAACGAACATGTTAATATGCAAAGTGCCTGCTTTGCTGCTACTTCAAAGTCGCGCTTGGGGACTTTAAAGGCTGTGCCACTATAAAGTAAAATATATTTGTTATACGCCTCTAATTAGTAAAGTAAGAAAACAAATAATATTAACAACTGGAACTTCAGTCCTGTAATTTTAGAAAGCCAACACTTATCGGCTACTTTAAAGTCGCAATTTAGTGTTATTTATCTTTTTGTAGACAATGCAACTATAAAGCACTATAAAAAAACTGAGCAGATAAATTAGAGTAATAGCGCTAGCTGTGAAATTTATATTTTTAAAAGTAGCTACTTCATCGCTACTTCAAAGTCGTGATTTCTTGTTCTTAGAGACTTTGTAGTCTATGCAACTATGAAGTAAGATGCATATATTTGTGAAATGCGACTCCCAACTATGTTTTAAAAAAAAGACGACAAATAAGAGCAATAGTGCGAGCTTTAAACTTCATATTTGCAGAAGTGGCTACTTAGCTGCTACTTCAAAGTTGCCATTTAGCATTGCTCGGTGTTGCAACGTATTTAAGCCATCAGTAAAGCGTTTCCGGGGAAGGTGCAGAAATGTCTCTATGATATTGCCTAAAAAGCACTTGAGCGATACATAAATCGCACGTCCGTACATGCAAGCCACTTTAAAGTCACAATAGAAGTCATGGCTTCGTTCCGGTGACTAATTGTGCTAATTTCGGTATAGAAAGATAATAAATACTAGACGAAATGCTACTTTTAAACTTTTTTTTTAAAGAAATTATTCAAAAACTGCCTTCGAATGGACGCTTGCATTTGTTTTGGAAAAAAAAATGTATGCCCAAGGCAAACAACTATTTTCACTACCACTTATTTCTTCTACTTCCTCTTATTCGCCCTGTTACTCCATATTTTCTAAATATACCACCAACAAACTTATTTATTACAATTTGTTACATAACTCACGCTGTTGTAAGAATTTTTGTGAATGAAGCAAGCGTATCTACCATGCAGCTTATTGCCTTAAGCTGTGCGCAGTGATACCGTCGCGCTCATTCATCTTCATCAACCGCCAAACAGCAGCCGCTAACCGCCAATTTGGTAAGGCAATCTCAGTTGGTTCAATAAGGCAAGTTGCTGTCGAATATAGGAAACTTGGGCGCCGCTTTGAGCACTTAAACTTATTAGATTAGAATATATTTGGTTTGCATGTTTTGAGTAAGAACCCGGCAGTCAAAATAACAAGTCGTAAATGTAGTCAAGCCTAGTGTGGAAAACGAGCTCAAAGGCTCTAAGTACTAGGACAACGAGGAGGGAATTTTGATGCTAAAAAAGTATGCTATACTTGGAGTTTTTGTTAGCTCTAGACACTGCAGTCTTCTTCAAAAATTTAAATTTTTGTATATTCCACTACCACGAAAAACTTCGTTCAGTTATCAAAATTTACTATTTTTTTGTTTAATTCGACAAAAATTTAAAAAAAAAATTGTAAAATTTGAAATTTTTTTTTTTTTTTGAGAAGCAAAAAAAAAATGGGTCTTAAATTTAATATCGAATTTTGATTACACCGGTTTTGAAAAATCCAAAATTTTCTAAAATCTAATTTAACATTTTTTTTGTAAATTTTTTTGTATACTTCTGAGTAGCAATGTTTTATTGAACTTCAGTGAAAAAAAACTTTAAAAAAGGAAGATATGACAAAATCTGAAATTGCATAGCTTCTGAAATAAAAAAAATTTTTTTTAAGCGGTCCTTGGTTTTATAGCGAAAGTATACTCTTCGGCGGCTGCGTTGAGGATCTATCTATTCCAAATAATTTTTTTCAAAAACACTTTATCTCAGCAAAAGATGTGTTGAGATTTGAAACTCTTTCTGAGGTGAGGCGTTATTGAAAATCATTTTAATTTGGTCATTTTGGGTCTAGTTTGGGGTGAGTTAAAAAAATGCTGTTTATAATTTAATATTTTTTCTGACTATTTAAGTATTTTGCAGCGCTAGATAAATACAAATTTATGTTTAGATAAATTAACCCATACACACTCCTATCGATTTACTGGCCGATATCATCAAAGCCTTCTTTAAGCATCAATTATGTTACCACACACACACATTTAATACATATTTACAAAATTTTCTTGTCGCTCGATACTAAACAAATGGGACGCTTTTGATATTATACAACTTAATTCCATTAAATATTTTCGAAATTGATGTAATCGTGGAAGAGTGAGAGCACCTAACCGAAGGCTAAATCGGTTAAGCACACCCACTCTTAACACACACACACACAGACACACACACTCGCACTACCCTTGTCAATCGATCATTGAGTCATGCCAGCCAAGTCATTGCACTTAGTAGGTGTTTAAGCGTTTTCTTTTTTGCTTCAACACAATAAATATGGCCGCACACATACATACATATGTACACCCAGACGCGTCGACGTTTATTAGCCCACCACGGCGTATACGTAACATTTCATGCAAAATTCTGTAGAAAGCAATAAAACAAGCAGCAGCAGCTTGATTTTACATACAAACATACATATTTACATTGGCATATGTGTTTTTGCATATAATTTTAGAACATTAAATGCTATTTTTTACTTTTACTTTTGCTTTATTATTGGCGCTAAAAGTTTTACAAATCACTTGACTTTGCTGGCGAAGAATTGCTGGAAGGAAACAAGCGATTGCAATATCGATAGTAAATCATTTTCTGCTGTTGAGCATATTCTAGGCTGAGGTAGAACTATTATACCATATACAAAATTCCGGAATGATCGTACATCAATAGGACGAGAACCCCTCTACCACAAAATTTTTTTTGTGGACTTTGTTCTCAGCCAATAGCTATAACAAACACTCAGTGGAAGATCAACCTATTTCGTATCGTTTTGAAAAAACTTTCTATGTGAGGAGTAAGGGGTTAAACAATGCCCAAGCTAGGTATGCCTGTCGTGTGAGCGTTGGAATTGTCCCTTTTGATTTAAATTTCAGCGGCTGAGTAGGAGGGTACCTTATCTAAAGATATTTTCAAAAACAACCTAAATCAGAAATTCTTTGAAGAACGTCCAGAACAAAGAACATCAAAGTCATTCTCAATGACGCCTCATATCAGAAAGAGTATCAAAAACGCCCTAGCAGAACTAAATCCCAACACATCTTTAGCTGAGAAAGGACGTTTTTGAAAAATATTTTGAAATATATAGATCCTCATCTCATCCGTCGATTGAAGTGAAGAGTATACTTTTACATTAAACCCAAGCTCCGACTAAAAAAATTTTTAAAAAATGTTTAAAAATTTAATTTTTTTTTTTTTTTTTTTTGTAAAGTTTTTTTGGGTTAAGTTGAATAAGCTCAAACTCAAACTCAAAGGTTTACAAAAAAATTTTGATAAAAATTGGGAATCTGTAATTTTAAAATATTTTCGATTCTTCAAAATCGAAATAATCACAATTCTTCATTACATTTTAGACACAATTTTTTTTCCTCTCAAAACTAAGAATTTTTAAATTTTTTCAAAAATTTATTTTTTAATTTTGCCAAATTAAACAAAAAAATTAGTCAGTTTTGACAGTTGAAAAATTTTTTCGTGGTAGTGGACTTAAAAAAATATACTCAATTTTTTTTTAAATTTTTTTTTTATAATTTTTAGTAGAGTAGCGGTATCCTTTTCTCCTTTTCCTAACCCTTATTTGCAGAAGCGCGTTTTTATGTTAAAAAAAAGTTTTGAATTTTTTCCAAAATAATTTTTTTATTTTTGTATGTTTTAACTTACTCTTCAAGTTAAACAAAAAAATTAGTGAAATACTTTTGCATGGCAGTGGAAGTAGGAAAAAAAATTTCAAATTTTTTATTTTTTATTTTTGTTTTTACAACAAAAATCTGTTCATTAATATTTCTTTTTTGTAGGGAAGCCTTTCCTAATAACAATTATTTTGATGGTTTTTTCAAAAGAAATACGAATTTTTAATTTTTTTTTTTTAATTTTTTTTTATTTATTTTAACTTTCTTGTCGAGTTCAACTAGCTAAAAAAAAAATTACTCAGTTTTTATCACTGAAGAATTTTTTTCGTGGTAGAATTTTGCAAAAAAAAAAAATTTGGTGACTTTTTTTTTGGTACAGACTGTCCCGATTAATCTTTCTGTTACATATAACATAAAATCAGTTTTAAAATCAAAATAATCATTCTTCATGATCCGATAGAGCAAATATATTATCGAGCTTTTTAGCCATTCTATCGATACCTCCGATAGCAAACCAAACGATATATCACATTCCCCCATCAATAGCTTGTGCCCTCTACAACACAGCGCTTGCGGAATGTCATTGTACTAAGTTTTGCTGCATTGCACTCGATTGATTGAAGTTCATTTGAATTCCACTTGAGTATACGATTTCGCCCGAGAGCAATTGACACTTTTTGTTTGACGCTTTTGCATTTCCCCTTTTTTTCATATTTTTCAATTCAAATCCAATAAATAATCGATTGAGTCAATTAGTTGAGTATAAGCTGGATTTAAATTTGCATCCAAGGATGGAGTGTACAATGCGAATTGTTAATAAGAAGAGCAAATATTATTTCGTTTCATTTATAGAAGTAGTTTTGACTCAATTGTAAGATGCATGAGGTTCAATTTAAATTTACGGAGCTCAGCACAAGGTTCAAGGTGTGATCAGAGGTGTAATTAAAAAAAAAAATTAATTTTTACTTGAGGAAAATTTTTAAATTTTTAAAATAAGTAAAAATAATTTGTTATATTATATTTTCAATTAAAATTTTCCTTTGATATACATATCTTAAGTTACCCTCAACTTTTGGAAAAATAAAAAAAAAATATTTAAAAACAAAATTTTTAAATCATAATTTAGTAAAAATAAATTTTTATATTAAATTTTCATTTACAATCTTCCTCTGGTGTACATATTTTAAGTTACATTGAACTTTTGGAAAAACAAAAAAAAAAGTATTTAAAAACAAAATTTAAAAATTTTTAAAATTAATAAAAATTAATAGAAATACATTTTTATATTAAATCTTCTTTTAAAATTTTTCTCTGATAGACATAATATGTATCTTAACTTACCCTGAACTTGTGGAAAAACAAAAAAAAATTTAAATTAATAAAAATACATTTTTATATTCAACTTTCTTTAAAAAATTTTCTCTGATAGACATATGTTCATAACTTAATTTACCCTGAACTTTTCTAAAAATAAAAAAAAATATAAAAAAAATATTTAAAAACAAAATATTTTTATTTTTTACTTTTACAAAATTTTCAAATTAACAAAAATAAATTGTTATATTAAATTTTCATTTACAATTTTCCTCGGATATACATATCCTAAGTTACGCTAAACTTTTGGAAAAATAAAAAAAAAATATTTACATTTTTCAAATTAGTAAAAATAAATTTTTATATTAACTTTTTATTCAAAATTTTTCTCTGATAGATATATGTATCCTTATCCTTAAGTTACCCTAAACTTTTGGGGGTTTTTTTTTTATATTTAAAAAATATGAAATTTTGAAGTTTCACCAAAAAAAATTTTTTTTAATTTTTTTAGCTTTCTAATCAAGTTTAACTAGCAGCTAAACACAAAATTTGTCAACTTGAACAAATAATAATTTTTTTTTTTCGTACTAGAGTAATGTAAAAATTTTAAAAATCCAAACTACTAATTAAGCTTTCGAGTGCAAATCTGAGCAAGTTGAACCACGGAAAGACGTAATTATTTGCGAAAACATAAATTACTAAATGGATGTCATATAAATGGGAATTAAGACTTCCTTCCACATTTGTGATTTACATTTTGGGCCAACATAGCATTGCACACGCATATGACGGGCACTTTGCTCTTAGCACCAACAATTTCTCTGCATTTATTTAATGCTCAACAATTTATGCATTTTAATGCGGTTTTTTCGCTTTTCATTTTCACGCATTATTAAGTTATTTTTTTTTTTTTTCACATTCAACACGAACCTTCATAAATCGTCTTTTATTTTGTGTGACTATGTATGTGAGTCGATTTTTTTCTTAACGCATTCATAATTTATAACCACGCACGCAGTGAGAACACCTCATATATCTGCAAGTTTTTCGCACTGGATTACCGAGTGAGTTTCATTGCTACGACTGCCGCGCACGATTCAGCGCGTTAATGTTGCGTATACGCCCAGTGGCGCTGTTACTCATGTAAAGGTTTGTGTGTGTGTGTGTGTGTAGTGCAACCCTAGTGCGCGTTTATAATTTAATGTTTATGTGTGTATGTGTGTGTGTTGCCTTGTTTAATGCAGTGTTGAACATTTGGTGCAGTGAAATAACTCCCAAATGAAATAACTCCCATGAAATAACTCCCAATGAAATAAGTCCCAATAAAAATGAAATAATTCCCAACTTTAATAAATGAAATAACTCCCAAAGAAGGAAATGAAATAACTCCCAATATTTGGTAGTTATTTCACAATGAAACCACAAGTCCCCAAAAAAATGAAATAACTCCCAAATGAAATAAGTCCCAAAAAAATGAAATAACTCCCAAATGAAATAAGTCCCAAAAAAAATGAAATAAATCCCAAATCAAAATTTGAAATGGTATATTTTTACAACATAATCAGTTACAATGAAATTTGAAAAATACAGGAAGTTAATATGTACATAGATATGTGAATGTAACAATTACATGAAAACCTGAATAGTGTTGTCGACCTTTTGACGGCAAATCGGACAGTTAAAGTTTTCTAGTCCTTCAGAAATACTCTTAGCATGAAGCATTAGAACACAAGCGTTGCATATTTTTAAATGTTTGCACGGCATCAATAGTACATTGGGCTCAACCTCCAAACAAATTACGCACCCAAAAAGCGAATTAATGTCAGTGACATTAAGACGCATGACCAAAAACGAATTAAAGTCAGTGCCCTTAATTCGTTTAATATTTTGACTTTAGTTCGCTTTCGACATGCGAATTAATGTCATTGAGGCAAAATTTGACTTAGGTCAGATCCTCAATTCGGGGCGTGATCGATGGTATTTATGTGCAGAACTCCTTTCCGCATTGGCGGCCTGCGGCCGCGCTTCAAAAAATAACCCTGGGCTACGCCATTCCAACTCCGGGTGTGTGCCATAGCCGTGGCTACCGCCACGGTGATGTCCTTCCGCGTGCCACGTTTCCCACTTTTTCACTTTTTTGGCTCAGCGTAATGTGCCATTACAACAACCACATGAAAATGACAGAAAATTGTGAACTTTAACTGGAAATAACTTTTGAACTGTTGAAAAAAATCTCATTTCAGATTCTAAATCTAGACATGGGTAATCGTTTACGTGGGGTACCGAGCGCTAATACACAACCAAAAATGTTGAGACGCGCTTTGGTCCCAGGAGCATGAATATAACTCCGCTGAACCAATATTTTTAGTAGTTTGCGAGATATTTGCAGTTAAAGTCATGTTCATGTGGTTATTGTAATCACATTACCCTGTGAGAAAAGAGTGGCACGCGGAAGGACATCACCGTGGCGGTAGCCACGGCTATGGCAACCACCCGGAGTTGGAATGGCGTAGCCCAGGGTTATTTTTTGAAGCGCGGCCGAAGGCCGCCAATGCGGAAAGGAGTTCTGCACATAAATACCATTGATCACGCCCCGAATTGAGGATCTGACCTAAGCCAATCTCAGATTCATTTTTTAAATCCCAGATTCTTGATATAATGATCATAAGTCGAAGGTGATAATGAAAAATGAAAATTTGGAATATAAAATAAATGTACTGACTTTAGTTCGCTTTCTTACTGCGAATGAATGTCAATGACGTTAGTTCGCTAAAAATATGCCCCAACAAAAATGAAATAACTCCCATTAAAAATGAAATAACTCCCAATGCCTGGATTACAAGCAATGAAGTAAGTCCCAAAAAATGAAATAACTCCCAATTTCCAAAAATTATGAAATAACTCCCAAAGATATTTTATTGGGGATTATTTCATTTGGGAGTTATTTCATTATGAAATAATTCCCAGTTAAAATTATGAAATAAGTCCCAATGAATTGGGAGCTATTTCATAATGAAATAAGTCCCAACTTGCATGGAAAATATTTGGGAGTTATTTCATTTTTTTGTTGGGAGTTATTTCATTTGGGAGTTATTTCACTGCACCGAACATTTTTCTTTTCATAATTTCAAATAATTTCTACTTATCACCACTACAAACACACACATTTGCGTTTTGCTGAGATTTATCACTCCCACAATTTTCTACTTCAATACCCAAACAAACATACCAACATACATACATACTCATTGGTGTATATACAAACATTGCAATTTCTCGCTGCTCCTGCATTCATTACATGTAACCTTACAGCTAACCCACAAGCTACCCACGAGCTACCCACAATATAATTTTTCTCTTTTTATTTAAATTTTTTTTTTGCATTTTGTGGTTTTCTGCGGCTAAGTGGCAAAAAACAGTTATAATTTGGGCAAAAATGCTTGTGGCAAATATTAAATATGCATATTAGTTCACATCTGCATTAGGGGTACGTAAATTTCATCTTCGTGCATTAGACCGTTTTAAAAATTTTAGTATTTTTGAAAAATTATTTCCAAAATTTTTTATTTTTGTATATTTTCTTGATATGAATAGAATAATTATACCAAGATGACAAACAATTTTAGAGTAATTGTTATGAGTAGTCGAAACATCAAAAAAAATTAGTATTTTTGAAAAATTATTTCCAAAATTTTTTTTTTTTTTTTCTTGCATACAATAATTGCATACATAGCAAGATGATAAACAATTTTAGAGCAATTGGTATGAGTAGTCGAAACATCCAAAAAAAAATTTAAGTATTTTTGAAAAATTATTTCCAATTTTTTTTTTTAATATTTTCTTGAATCGAATACTCGTGTATATACCAAGATGAAAAAAATTTAACAGCATTTGGTATGAGTAGTCGAAACGTCAGAAATAAAATTTAAGTATTTTTGAAAAATTATTTCCAAAAATTTTATTTTTAATATTGTCTTCAGAAATTTTAGAGCAATTAGTAGATATCAGTGTTCGAAACGTCAAAAAAAAAATTAAGGTATTTTTGAAAAATTATTTCTAATACCATCTATTTTGTATTGCTACAAAACAAATTTCTTATCTTCCCTTCACTCTCTCACTCTCACTCTAAGCCGCGCAGTGGTTGCTTAGTTTGTCGTTGCCTAATGCCAAATGCCGAATTGCTGTTGAGTGGCCGCTGCTAATTTACAAAAACCACAAACTAATGTGCGCTTTTAACAAAATATTTTGCTATGCTTTTAGTTTTAGTTTTTTTTTTTTTTTTTAATATTTAATTTGTGATTCTCTGTGTTATGCATATATAGTTAGAGTATTTTGTGTGTGCGTTTGTTAGATTGTGAGGCTTTTGTGACCATGAATATTACACAAAATGCACAAAATGCTTGTGGAAAAGTGTTTGCTTTTTGCCTTTGGCTTGGGATTACGCATTAGCCATGTAGCATAAGCAAGTAAAGTAAGCCAACATGCACTAATTACACTGCTTTTGGCGTATCCTTCAGGCGTTAAGCGCTAAGCTTTGAAATATTGCTTGCATGCGAGCGTTGAAATGTGAAAAGTCAAAATTTTGGTTTTAGTGTGGCGAAATAGAAAAATCATTGAATTGTTGTATGAAGCTAATACTAATATCAAATAATGTATGGAATGACCTCAGGAAAAATTGAAGCGAGAGAAGCTATGTTTGAAAGTTATCAGCTACTACTACGCGGCTCCGAAATTTAGCAAAAAATGTGGAAGAATTTTTTCCTTGGACTAGATACATTTTTTCATCGCGAATAAAATATATGGGATTTACAACTCTGACTTTATTTGAGAAATTTGTAGTCACTGCATGGTATTTTCGACCAACAATAGTTACTTTGAAATTATTTAGATTTTAAGTAGCATCTGTGGTTCCGAGAACCTCATTGTTACTATAAGGCAACCTTAAAGTTTTGAAAACTTCAAAGTAACAAATGATAATATTGGCGACTTATTTTTCTTTTGATGTGACTTTAAAGTTGCCGTTACTTTTAGGTAACCGCAATAATTTTCTTAAGGGTTTGGGGTCCTTACCTATCCCTTTAAAGTCATGGACCTTCTAAGTTTGATTTAACAATGACAATAAAGTCTCCTTTACCTGCAGAGCTAGGCTTCATTGTTAATGGCTACGACAAAGTTTGCGTTACTAACTACTAAAAAGTAAGTTTTTCCATTGTTGTACGCAACAAAATATATTTGTAGAACGACCCCTCAGGCAGCACTGGGTCAGCTATAAACAAGTTGCATGTGGAACCTTAAGGTCACACTGAAATTTTCAAACATGTAATTTGTGGTAGCCATAACATAACTCTATTAGAACTTGGTACATTGTAGTAAATATAACTTCAAGTTAAACAATTTTTAGTTGCCAAGAATATCGTCAAGTAAAAGTTACCTTGAAGTTCCAAATTTTTTTGTAAATACGACTTTAAAGTTATTAGTTCTTAGACTTTAGATAATTAGCCACCATAATAGAACCTTGTCGGCTTGTTTCTTGAAACCTCATCACTTCAAGGTCACAGCTCTGTTCCAGCATCACAACTTTTACGCGACTTTAAAGTGACGATTTAGTAACATTTGGTGCTTTGAAGTAAATATAACCTTAAAGTTGGATATTTTCAGTTCCCGAAACTATCGCCAATCATTAGTTACTTTAAAGTAGTGCTTTGTTTTGGTGAATATAACTTTAAAGTCACAAGTTTTTTTTTTTTAGTTCCATTCCAGCGACTAACTTAGGTAGTGCGGTAGTCAATCATTCTCCAAACAACTTTCGAAATACGAAAAAATTTCCAAAACTAATTTTTATAATACCCAAGACTGCCTAAAGTTTTCATAAAAAAAATTTTACTTCACAATTTCCGCTATAAGTCAAAATTATACTTAGTAAATCGACTTATTAAGCACTTTATACCACCACCGTCAATTGTCCATTTCGTAATGTTACACACACAAATCAACTCAAGACAAAAGCCAATCCACAAGTCGACAGCTCTAATTTTATTTATATACTTATAAACTGACCTTTTTTTTAACAAATTATCTTTTGTTAGGCCAAATACTGTTACAGTATTGACTGCTTGTAGTAATAAATGTTTTGTAGTTTGTGTTGTTGTTGTTTTAGTTATTTATGTGGTCACGTTCAAACATGTTAATCATAAAATATGGGCAACCAAACCAAAGTGAGACCTAGTCAAACATTAATAAACATATAACGATAACAGCTGAGACTATAACTTTTGTTTTTATAGGAATATATATCACTTTATATATATATATATTACATACATATAAAAATATATTTTTTTATCTATATACACAGAGTATATACATACCATAATATAATACTGCGACTTAACATTCTTCTTCGTTTTGTTTCTTGTTTTTTTGGCACTGCCTCTGCATCCTTAGCTCAGTTTGAGTTATGACAAGACATTAAACATCACAATACACCTCGCATCTAACGACCATCTTTCCCGTCCGCTTTCTTTAAATTATTTGTGAGCACGCGTGTCCTTGTCATTTATTCATTTTATCTATGTAAAAGCAAAAGACGAAAAATAAAAGACAAAAGTTGGTACAGCACCTTATGTTAGTAAATATGTTAGCTTTCAAAGCTTATGTTCATGCATACATACATATGTACGAGTATATGTATGTCGGTGAGTTTGAATTTTTATATGTTTCAATGCTTTAGGTTTTCACTTGCTATAAATCAGTACAATTTTGTTCACATCACATACATATATGTATATCAAAAATTATCATCGGTGTATACCCTTCAGAGATTAGGTGTGATAACAGCTCTTCGAGTTTAGGGATCAGCTGATTGGAACAATATTCTGGTCTGACTTGATGCAAAGCGGGAAAGTAAATTTAAGTTTTAAAAATTTAAAACGAAAATTAAAAAGATCCTTGACAAAAAATTTCTAAAAATTCAGCACAAATTTTGAGGTACTTTTAACCCTATCTCCACCACTATATTTATCACTATCACTATCACTATCACTATAACTATGACTATCACTATCACTATCACTATCACTATCACTATCACTATCACTATCACTATCACTATCACTATCACTATCACTATCACTATCACTATCACTATCACTATCACCATCACTATCACTATCACTATCACTATCACTATCACTATCACTATCACTATCACTATCACTATCACTATCACTATCACTATCACTATCACTATCACTATCACTATTACTATCACTATCACTATCTACCACTCTCACTATCACCATCTCCATCACTATCACTATCACTATCACTATCACTATCACTATCACTATCACTATCACTATCACTATCACTATCACTACCACTAACACTATCACTATCACTATCACTATCACTCTCAATCTCACTATCTACCACTCTCACTATTACTATCCCTATCCTAAAACCAATCGCTTACTAGTATCCTAATGGTAACACGATTTTACTTTGAACAAATCCAGTTTTCAAGGTTTTATCAACAGATACAACAACAAATTGGGTTCATTAGCCTTTCCAGCTGTGCGCAGCAGCAGCTCATTTGCAATTTCTTCTCTCTTTATATTTAAAGTTGATTTATATTTTTCTCACGCTGATAATATGTATGTACATATATATTCAGCCATTAAGTTTATACGACTAAGTACGCATGCATGGCTTAACAAATTTTGGTATTCACATCAAGCTCAAATTACTTCTTAGAATTTTGTGAAAACACATTTGCCGAAAAAATGTGAAATTCGATGAGAAAAATTTGTTGTTGTGTGTTTCATTCTAGACCTTATTGAGCATTTTGTTGTAATTGACCTAAAAATTTGGTCACGAAAATAAATTAAATTTTTTTTTTTGTATACATTTTTTAAGATTTTGTTTATTTTATAAGATGGAATTTTTTATTTTTTTTTATCTATTTATTTTATTAGATCGTAGGGAAAATAGACACAATTGTTGCCGAAAGAAATTTTATATGTTATTTGTCTTAAAGAAAATTCACTGTGTAACATTCAAAAAAAAAAGTTAATAACATTTCGAAAAAAAAATTTTTATTAAATTGTCACTCGTAGATTTCTGTACAGTGCAAATATTCAAGAAAAATTTATGGAAGAAATTAACACCTATTTTTAAAATTTGTTGGACTGTATGTTTGAACGCGAATCACTCAATAACTAATGGAGAAAATTGACTAAATTGTTGGGTACCTAACTTACAGTTTACGATATCCCTTGTTTTGATAACTTGAGCGGCCTCAGAACTACGGACCTATGCCTGGACTAGGGTGACCCCAAATATATTAGTACTGCTTCGACTTATGTCTGAAACATGGCCACTGACTCCTAGGACATTTCTATGTTAACAAACTGTGACATAACTTACAACTACTTCGTTTGACTATATGTAAAATATGTATGTATACAAAGTTTATCCCAAAAACACATTGGAATACGCGAAACTTTCCTCACCATTCGCATTCATTTTCATAAGTGGCCAAACCGCATATGGTGAGCGAACCAATGTACCCCGCCGGAACGTTCTGAAGTTGAGCACATTCATATTGAGTTTATACTCTCCATAGTTCAAGTTGTAGTGGTGCCGAAGTTTTAGTTGTAGCACCAACTCGTTGTATTATTAATCGTTTTGTAAACCAAGCGTTATGCTGCAGATGATTGAGAGTGTGCTTTTCTGCAAGTGTGGGTGTGTGTGTTGAGAAAAGTTTAATTTCTGCATGTGGTTTAAATGGCTACAAGGATACTTTATTGTTGTTGCGCTATTTTTTACATTCAATAGAAACTTGTAAGCGTGGGAATTACAAAGTTAACACTTCACCGCTTGCTGTGGTCGCATTGGCTGTTGGCGTATTGAGTGGGGAGTATTAAATTATGATCTTGGCGTTTGCTGAGTTGAAGATATGAACTACGTTTTGAATTTATCTGTGCCTGTAGTCACTCTGTTGTTTTATTTTCATTTCATTTCTTCTTCGTTTTCTTCTCGTTTTGTCTTCTTCACTCTTTTAACTTTTATTTCACTTCGTTTAATTTTCGTTTATTTTCCAAATATTTTTTTTATGTGCACATAATATCCGTCTTCTTTTCCATCGCCTTCCCTCTCACTTTTCAATATCACGTCCACTTCGTTTACTTGTTCTGTTTGTTCGCTCGATTCTATTTTGTTTCCACATGGTTTTGTTGTTTTCTCAGATTAATTCTTATTTTTTCTTCATTTTTTTTCTTTGCATTACTTTTCCGGCATTTTTAAATTCGTTTCATTTCTGTTTCATTTTCAATTCGTTTCGTTAATGTTTTATTTTCAATTCGTTTCATTTTTATTGCGTTTTCAATATCATTTCGTTTTTGCTTCTTTTGCGATTTTTGTCTTTTACTGCACTTCTCTACATTCGGTTTTATTTCGTTTCGTTTCATTTTCATTTGATTTCTACTAAACTTCGGTGTTGCGTTAATTTTGCGGCCTTTCTGGGCTTTGGTTTTCTTTGTTTGGCTCGTTTTTTTCACTTTTTTTGTTTCACTTTTTTTCTCGAATTTGTTTTAGTTTGCTTTCTTTTAAATTTATTGCTGTTTTCATTGAAATTTTGTTACATTTTTATTTTATTTTCACTTTTGTTTCATGTTTTTTATTTTGTTTTGTTCGCTTGTTTACTTTCGTTTCCTTTTCGTTTCGTGTCACCTTATTTTCTTTTCCTTGACATTAAGTTAGTTTCCGGTTTCTTTATTTTTTTTTCTTCATTTAGTTTTATTGTTGTTTCATTTTCATTATTTTTATTCTCATCCAGTTCCTCTTTCACTTCATTCCCGCTCTTGTTTGGCCCATTTAAGTTGTTTGCCATCATTTTATTTCTATTAAGTGAAATTAGATTTAAATTGCTTCAGTTTCGATCGCACTAGGATTGTTTCAATTTCATTTCGTTTTCATTTCTGTTTCATTCACTTTCCCCTTTTATCTCGATTGGTTAGTTCCTTCAGCTTTCTTTTAATTTTTTTTTTTTTTTTTCAATTTATTTGGTTTTATATCTCTTCTCACTTTAGCTTTAGTGTTCTTTCTTTTAGCTTAGTTTCTATTTCCTTTCAATTTTTGTTTTCTGTTCGTTTCAATTTTACTCCAGCTACTTACATATATAAATTTTCCTTATTTGTTAATAGAATCATTCAATTTAAAAAGCAATCATGCACTCCTTCCTTCTCCAAAATGGCCTAAACAATTACAAATTTCTGCTCCGCCTCTTCACTTAGTAGCTATAAAACATTTTTTCTCACTCTATGTCCCTTTTGCCCTCCATTTAGATCTATCTAGCAGTTAGCAAATATTCCCTCTTACATACATACATTCTCAAGCCTCGAACAAAGTTGCTGTCACTTTGTCGTTACCATGCAGCAGCAGCAACAACAATAAACCAAATACTGCCAACTTCCCTGGACATTTGTCTTAGTGAGCCCACAAAACAATCAAAATAATAAAATTATAAAAAGAAAAAGAACCGGAGCCACTTCAGTTATGCCGAAAATCGTATACCTTTCATAAAGAAAGAGTTCGAATTGTAAATGAAAATTTCTAGTCCATGTAAAGAAGCATTACACTTAATGATTACTCGAATTGTAATGATTACTGTGATCAAAATTTAAAAAACATTTAATTATAGTCTAGATCTTATTCGATAGGTCTGTCAAATCTCCTTCATTCATGATACAATTTCAATTTCATAAAGGGTATAAAAACAAGAAGTATGTATAACAGAAAGAAAGCTTTGGTAATGGTATAACAAATTTTTGAAGCAGTGAAATGAAAAATTAAGCGCCGATTCGCTGCCAAATGGTAGAACATTGGCTCACGTGTGCACGGTTTATTTTTAGCCTGAAAGACGAAAGAAGTTCCTGCACTGTAAAAGTTGTAGTTGTGTGTAGGCGTCGTTAAGTTGTTGGCAATGAAATTGCAACACTTGCAAAAATTATGATTGCAGCGACAAAAGGATAGTTTAGAGATAGAGTGGTTTGATAAATGTGAAAGAGAATAGACATGGCTTTTTTTGTATGTAAGTGGGCGCAGCGAGAGGGAATTAAGACGACAAAGGTTGGTACAAAAAACAACTAACGTAAAGATATAAAACAAAATGTAATAGTCAGGGGAGAAGTGGTTGTGAACGAAGTTGGTCTCAGCAGTACAAAACCCAATTGTCATCTGCGGGGTATATCTCTGAGCAGTCTAGTTTCTTACTTTGATGTCGGTCCCTAATATTCTAAGGTATTCACATCTCAATACTAAGGAGCTTCTAAAGCACAATTTCTTTTCAAAAAAATTAAAAATAAAAATAAAAGAATTCAAAAGCACTATCGAAAATTTAAAAACTTTAAAGAAAAATAAATAGTTTGCTTGGATTCCAAAAAATTAAAATAATAAAATAATTTTTTTTCTTTTTTGTAGTTTAATATAATAAAATTTATTTTTCTTTAACAAAGCGTATACAAAAAAAAAACTGTGAAGTAAACAAAAAAAACTAGAGAAATGAAAATTAAAAAAATTAAAAAGAAAATATTATAATAATGGAATAACTTTTTGTTTATAATCTTATATGTATACAAAAAATTTAATTTTGTTAAGAAAGACTCAAAAAAAAATTTAAAGTAAACAAACAAAAAACTAGAAAAATTAAAAAAAGAATTTTTAAATATTGTTTTATGTTTCTCTTGCTTTTTTGGTTTCTTTTAGCTAATATACCAATTTTTAAAATTCACAAAAAAAAATTATTGGAATAAAATAAATTTTTTTTTTTTTTTTGTAAGTACATATTAAAAATTAAAACTTTCTGACAAAAATGGCAATATGAAAAAAAGAGAAAGCAAAACCAATAATTAAGGAAAAACTTAGGAATACAAAAAAAAAATTAAAAAAGAAAAATAATTTTTTTAATTTTTATAATTTTTAATTTCTGCACTAACAATGTGTTAGCTTTACATTTTTCAAAGTCTCTTGACTATGAATAAGCTCAAGGCCACTAATAATAATTTTTTTTAATCAAAATTATTATAGTTTAAAATAAAAAATAATGAAAAACGTTTTGTGAAATTAAAATTATTATTGTTCAAAATAAAAAAAATTAAACATTTTTTTAAATAAAAATTATTATTTAAAAAAAAAAAAACAAAAAAATTAGAAAATAAAAAAGTTTATTTTCAACAAAGGTTTCCCTTTTTTGTAAGATTTTGGTTTTCCCTAATTTTTATTTCGTCAATTTGAAGTTTTCTTAAAATTGTAAATTTTTATATAATTTAGAAAAAATAGTAATAAATATCTAATAATAAACTTTTTTTTAACATAATTTTTTAATGCATATAATTCGTTAGAATGTCAAGGATTCACAGCTCCGTCGAAGCAAGAGATCCACAGCTACATATACCAACAACATAAAACCGTCATCCTTCACTTAAATCCCATGCTTATAACCCAATTAGAACCCATCTCCAACTATCTTTTCTATTAGTTTTATTTGTCCTTTTATATGTATGTAAGACGACCAGCCAGTTGATTAGTGCTGAGCTGAAGGCATTTCTACGCTAACTTGTCAGACGTATTATTGTACCGGATGTAGTTACATACTTTGTTTCAGTTTTACTTTAGTTGTTAGAGCCAGCCGCCAAGTTTGCTAAAGCTTTTCTGCCATATTTCTTGCTCTGGGTGGGTGTGCGACAAAAGGCTTGACAACCCAACCGACAGCTCGACTACCGATAATAATGACACATTTATCTGGCTACACAATATTTATGGTGACACAGTAGGTTAGGTATGCCCTTTCAACCCAAGCAGCAGCTTCGTCTTGCTCTGTACTCTTAAGACTGTCATCCATCGTTCCTTTTTTACGTCACTTTAATATTTTTCGCCAATCAATTATCTCACTTTGCTGCTTCCATTACCAGCTACCAGTTTTCTATGGCCCACTTTACGTTTATTTTGTTGTTGTTTATTTTCATTTTGTTTTCTTTTTCTTTGCTATTGCATGAGTTGTCGCAAATTGTTCACGTAGACGCCCTAGAAATATTTTGTGTTGCGCCAAAGTGGGTCAAGTGATGATAAAAATCTTGAAGTAAATACATTTGGCTGAGTTGTCTTAACTTTCGGCGCATTCGTTTTTTTATTTTAAGGCGAATTGAGAAATGATGCAACTTTTTTTCGAGGTTGTTATTGTTGTAACTAAGCTAATATAATTAAAGTTAAAGCAAACTAATTTAATTCTTGGCGCAAAAATATCCAGGGCATGGTGACCGTTGCGTAAAAGCTTGTCATGCCTTATTAGCTACAACGAAATTGGAAAAACCAAATCATCTTCCAACTTTTTTTTCCCAACTTTGTGTGGGTCTGATAAAAAATTTAGGGTCTAGAGTGAGAAAATTAATTTTTGCTTGGTTTCACTTCTATAAATTAATCGATAACTGAACTTATGTTTACTTCGCTAAATTAATCGATAACTGAGGAATAGGTCAACATTTCTCTTCACATAATATGATTATAAAAATTGGCGTCGTGTAAGAAATTTAATCTCTACTTCGTCTTATTTAGATAAATTAATCGATAACTGGATTGGTTTTTACTTCGATAAATTAGTCGAAAACTAAAATATCGGTCAAAATTTTGTTGCATACAATATGTAATTATCGATTACAAAATTGTATCTTAACTTTGTCTTATTCCGATAAATTAATCGATAACTGGATTGGTTTTTACTTCGATAAATTAATCGATAACCAAAATATAGGGCTATATTTGGTTACACACTAAGTGTGCATCAAAAGAAAGTGTCGGGCAAGAAATTTAAATTTGACTTATTTTTATTTCGATACATTCATCGATAATAGGACCTTTTTTGCTTCAATAAATTAGTCGATAACCGAAGTACTGGCCAAAATATGACTAAGTACTACATGAACATCAAATCAAATGGTCTCGCAAGAAATTTAAATTTCAGTTATATTTATTTCGATATGTTAATCGATAACAAAATATCTTTTACTTCGATAAATTGATCGTTAACTGAGATGACGGTTTAAATTTAACGACACACATTATCGCTATCAACTGCAGGGTCTGGCCGGATATTTCAATAAAATTGGGTTTCGATAAATTAATCGGTAAGATATCGATATCAGCCATCCTAAAAAAATTTGTATCGAATTTTTTTCGCTCAAAAATGTTTGCTCTGAGTTTTTCTTGAATATCTTTAACGTTTTTTTTTTCAAAAAGTTTTCGGAAGCCAATACCATAATTTTTTCAAATTAGTAAATAATTGAGCTTTCAGGCACTTTCAATTCGATCGCTCTTAAGTTTACCTTGGCTAGGAAATTGGTTTTGAGACACTATAAATTGTCACAAACTTCGCCGTATTTAATTTACTTTGGCGATTTCTCTTATTTACTTTTCGCTATTAATACTTTCACACGCCGAGACAAACTTTAACTCCAACAATTAATCATATTTGTATTGCATTAAGATGCCATAAATGTCGATGCCGAGTTCACACCTGCTGTGAACTTTGAAAAGCTGTCAGAAAACGCTCGTAATACACCACAATCACGCATTAATTTAAACGCGAATTAAACACCAAAAAAAAAAAATTATATCATTAAAAGTTTTGCAATACAGAGCACGTTCCACTCGAAAAGAACATGAAACTCAAATAATGAACGATTGCAGAAAATATTAATCAGAGTACAGGATAGGTTACATGCGAGTATATGGAGGCGGGCAGATGTAGTTAGTCGTTTAAGCCTTGTAGCGAAATAGCTTACCGATGGCGTGACGTGATTTGGTAATAAAAATTATCAACTAAAAGATTCAGGAATAATTAACTAACTTATCAGAGCCATTTTGGATCCATAAAACTTGTTGGTCCCAACGATTTGTAGGAAAAAATGAGAATGCAAGGGAAGCTTTGCCTTGAACTCCTCGAAAATAAAAAGCACAAAATAAATTTGTTTATTAATATTAATTTTATTATACATATATGATTTTTTACTTACTAACTCGACTTTGGTTATTAAATCTTATTATAAATTATTTCTTCATATTTGAACCATACATACATTTCATACATCAAACTTAACGATCAAACATGTTGCAAGAAAAAACTTTGACTCGACTTTTTAAATTTATAAAAATGCACACATGCTTGTATGTACATATGTATGTATATGCAGTTATGTACGAGTTAATTAAAATTGATTTAATTTTAATTATGTTTTATTACATGCATGATTTCACATATCCCAACGATATTTCTGTTAATTTCAATTGAATCAGACATAAAATGAAATTAAAAATTTATAAAAACAACACACGAATAAGAGATTAACTGCAGCTTAAATGCTTGAGTAAATATATATATATGTATACATTTATAAATATGCATGTATGTATAAGTATATGCGCTAGTGTATGGTTATAGCAATTAAATACTTTTTCATTAAATAAATCAGATTATTCTCATTTTGGCAACGGTTGCTTACAAAGAGCAATAAATGAAAACGAACCAAATTGAAATGTTTAAGGCAAGAAAACCATAAACACACATACATACATAGTTGGTACATTATTGATTGTTATGGTTAAAATTGAAGCTATTTGGAAAAATTAAAAATTATATTCTGATACATGCATAATATATGGTTTTTGTCTGTTTGTTTGTATGTTTGAACGCGCATCACTCGAAAACGGCTTAATAGAAATAAAAGCACTTTCACCCATGCATTACTGGAGGTCTGACTTAAAGCTTAAGATATTTGGTATTTCGTTAGCTAGCCCAGTTTCGGAGTTATCGACTAATATTTGGACCATTTTGACTAAAAATGTATTAGTACAAAATGGGTTTCAAACGAAAGGTGCTAATGAGTGCTGCAATAGGCGTTGCGTTAAAGTTGATTTCGGAGATGTATTTATTAAAATCGAATTCAAGCTATTGAAGTTCGAAGACGCACAGAAGTGAAATGTGAATATATTTTCTCAAATAGGAATAATCGGTTGAATTAGTAATATATAGTACATTGGTCTAATCTAGTTGCTTGGTATGAGGTGACTCAAAAATATTTTTTTTTTTTTTCGAAACGTTATCCAACTCTCACTTTAGACACATCGTGACCTAATTGGCGCTGTAGTGATGATAAATTGCAATGAACAATAAAAAAAAATTTAAAAAAATGGCCAAAAACTGTGTACCTACCTGCCAAAGATGCAAATTTTTTAAATTTCCCAATCCCGGAATTTTCGGGATGCGATTTTATAATCCCGTAAATTTTCGGTATTTCTCCCGCTTAGGGGAAAATTTATAAAAATAATTGGACTTTCAAAATGTTAAATTTTGAAATTTAATTAAATTTAATAAAACCAGGAATTTTTTCCAAGCTTAAAATCCCTGTTTACTTATTTTTTGTCATTGAAGTTGTAACAAAGGAAAAGGAAAAATAAGAAAATATTGCACTTAAAAAAAATTTTTTTTGAAAATAAGCCACACATACTTAGATTCAAATAACATATTTCCAATTCTGAACAGGATCCCGAAATCCCCGGACTACAAACGTACAATATCGAATCAAGGAATTGTTGTCACCTAAAATATTATGGCACTCCCTTCCCACGCAACATCCTCTCAACCCTCTCGCTCCCTCTGATTCCTACTCCTCATTTCTCTTTCCGCTTCCACAAGATTTGCTTTTGTAACGCTGCCGCCATCAACAGCTTTATATAATTTAAGCTAATACTAATTATAGTTAGTTATGTGTGTGTGTGCGTGACATGTGCCGTTACGTAAACATATTAATTTGTTGTTATCACGCAATTACAACATCTATGCTTCATATGACATTTGAGTTGCATTTCAATTGGATTACATTCCACCGCTTGCAACGCGCTTTATCGTTATTTCATCAAATTTTGTAGCTGAGAGCGTTGGAAAGAGATATAGATTATGATAACACAAATACAACAAACAGATTTTGCATATCAGTTTGAAGGTTGTGAGACCAACAAAGATTTATGTGCAAGCAAACGGTGTGAATGGAAATCTGAAAAATGGAATAAAACAACAATTTCCGGCCTTAAAAAATAATAATTAAATTTTGACCTTTATATTTTTTTTCCTTAAATAAAATTTACTTTAATGTACTCAGTTCTTTCTATCATCACTTCTTCTCAAGAAATATATTTTCTTCTCCCTTTCCTACAGATCCACGCGGAAGAGTAAACAACAAAAGGAAATGAGATTATTTGAACCGAACAACCAAACAACCACAAGATAAACGCAAACTGCCAACGAATATTAAACAAAGAGAATTTAATAAACAACAACAATAACAAAAAAGAAAAGGAATAATAACAGATATAGTAGAAATAAATAATTAAAACACATAAAACCGAAATTAATTTGAAATAAGTAAAGTGAAAAAAGTATAAATCAAATAAGTAGCAACAATTTGTAAGAATAATTAGTTATATGTGTATATGTATATGTGAATGTATGTGAGTATGTGTAACTGAGCTGCCACTTAATCCTCCGGAGAATTTCATATAGAAAAAAGTTTATAAAGCAAATGTAAACAACACTGCAAAGAAAATGATACAAAAACAATAACAATAATTTAAGCCAAACTCAAAGCGCAAAAAGTAAGAAAAACATAAACAACAAAAAAAAAAGAATTCGGAATATATAAAAATAGTATGACAAAAAAATTGAGCACAGAAAGTTAAAAAACAAAATTTAAAAAAAAAAATATTTAGCTAATTAAAAATTTCAAAAAAATTTTTAAATATAAAAATTTAAATAAAATTTTCAAAAATTTAAACTAAAAATTTTGAAAAACAAATTTTTAATTCAAAACAAAAAACTTCAAAAAATTTTCAATAAAGCTAAAAAAAGTTTTGAAATTTTTTTTAACTATTTAAAAACTCCAAAAAAAAAATCTAAAAAATCCAAAACAACAAATTGCAACTTTAAAAAATTTTGTAAAAAAAATTTAAAAATTGAAAAAAACCTATAACATCTTTAGTTAAAAACTGTTAGAAGAAAAAGAACAACAATCACTAAACAAGAAGTTGTTATTGAAATTTAAAGCACAAATTGTGAAAAAGTTTCTTTGAGCACAAATCGTTGGAAACGTCAAAAAAAATCCCTATACAAATGCATAAATCCGAGCATGCAAAAACAACAACAATACAAATAGCAGTAATTGCAACAACATCTACAAAAATAGCAGTAACTGCGAAAATTAACAAACTAACAACAGCAACAACAATATTAGCTTTAAATAACAAAAGCTTCTTGTCAACAGCTGGGCAAGGAAAGTTCGCGACAAAAAAACAACAACAAAAGAAGTGGTTGCTGCTGAAAGGAGGCAATCAAACACGCCGCGCACGAAGTAAACGAAATAGAAAGTGCAACAAAAGCTTTAGTAACAACAACAAGAAATACAACTACAAACGCCAACACAACAACAACAACGGCCGGGAAATTCACTGTGACAGATAACAATTCGGCATTAAACACAGGGCGGAAGCAACTAACGAAGCACATATTAAGATTGACAACAACACCAAGTCGTAGAATAGAACAATAACAAAACAAAATACAAGCACTAAAACCACAATAACAACAACGCCAATTAGGCCTAAAACAACGATCGCCGCGTTCGCAGCTTAACAAACAACCAAAGTGAAACGGTCAAAGAAGAAGTGGCAAATACAACAACAACAAAGATTAACAACAACAAGCCAGAACAACGAAACCTAAACAAACGTATATAACACAAACAACTTCCGTATTGTGGGCGTGGTTAACATAGCTATCTCATTTCCTACAAAAACACAACCCAACAACACTTACAAACTCTACTCTGCCTCTACACAAACAAACAAATTTCAGCTGCCTAACAAGGCATAAAGACGCATCGGCATTAACATTGAGTTGTAACAGTGGAGTCATAGCAACATAACAGCAAACGTCGGTGTTAAGTGGGCAGCAATAAGGCGCAGCAGCAGCACCCAAACAACCACAAAGCGCAGAGGGAAATGAGATGAAGTGGTTTCAAGTGGCGTTGGATATGTTCCTTGTGCTTTCATTTATAACAAGTAAGTGCCTTTCAGCTATAGTTAGTCGGCTTAGTAATGAGTTTGTATGCATGTGTGTGTGGCTGTGTGTGTCTGTGTGAGTGTGTGTGAAATTTTTGTGCAACTCAAACATTGTTTTAATTGTGTTAAAGAAGCTTTGCTTGAAGCTAAATTGCTCTAACAATGTTGTCTGCAAGCTGTTCTTAATTGGTAGACAAATTTTGTTGCTTTTCACTCGCCTAAAAGTATGCAAGTGTTCACTTCTGTGGAAAATTGTGTTAGGCCAAATGTTTTTTTGGCAGTATTTGACTTTGATTCGTACATTATTTTCGTTGTGCTTTTGAACTTATCTTTTGTATGCTGTGAAATGTGAACGACTTAGGAATATTGTGTTTTTATTTGATATTTCGAAAAAAAAGCAGCCTAAATGTATGCAACAAATTTTTTAAATTCAAATCAACTAAAGCAAAAAAGCCCCTAAGTGTAGATAATAAATTTTTAAAATTCAATTTAACTAAAGCTAAATTGCTCCTGAAATTAGGCAATAAAAAATTCGAAATATGTGATAAACAAATTTTAAAGTTTGCAGTGAAAAGAGAACTGATTGCGAAAATATCAGGTCAACTTAAAACTCAGACTCAGGCTTTACTTTTATAAATAGTGCAAAGTCTATTTTTCTTTATTTTAATGCATAAAAAATTATCTGAAAATTCGGTTGTGACGGAATTCTTGTTGGAAAATTTTCTGTGCATATTTTTAGGCGCGATTATTGCTTACGCTCTAATAAGCTTAGTACAATTTACTTGTAATATCATTATATAAATTAAATCCCTAACAAACTAAAAAAGCTTAAATGTCAAATATGTAGCGGCAAGTAAATACCGTTAAAAAAAATGTTAATCACCAAAGAATGTTACTCATACACCATGGCGACCAATACACAAAACGCTGTGGTCACACTGCTGACACTCATGCAAAAATTTCAAATTAAATTGTTAATGCCTAGGTATGGCATGTAATGAGGCAGTGCATGGTAGAAAACGGAAATAATAAAAAATACTATAACCTATAATATTTACAAAAAAAAAAAACACTTTGGAAAATGCTAACGACGTGAAAATTTGGATTAAATTTTTTGCTGAGAAAATTAAAATGTAAAAGTGAACACTTAATTAGTTAGCAGGAGGCGCACTACTTTGTAGCTTTTTTTAATTGAGTAATAAAAGCTTGAATGTTTAGAATTTTTTTACCGCTTAATTATATAAAAGGTGGAGAGATTTCAATGTGGAAACAATAAAGTAAGCATGAACGGGCTTTGAATGTGTGAAGAGTTGCTTTGAGAATTAAATACAAAGGCAAATTTTAAAGTGTAATGATTTTTGAAGAAAAAAAAGTTTGCGCTAAAGAATAATTTTTTTTTCGCTTTAGCTCAACGTTTTTTACTTGTGGCATTGATTACAAATAAGACAATTTTTCAGGGCTTACGAAATAAAAATTTTTACAGAAAAAAATTTTCATTCGAATCTAATATCTTATAAAATCACTCAAAAGTTACGACTCGAGCGATGCCCAAGTGTGTTTTCGTTTATCCTTATAGAATAGACATTCTTTATTCGATCTTGAAAGCAACCACTTAATGGTCTAGTATTTTTTTTTCTCTCCAAATTTATATAAATATTTGCGAGCTCCTTTTTGTTTCTGTCATTTTATTGTGTTCAAACAAAATCCTGTGGCAAAAAGTCAGCCAGCTTAAGAACACATCAATTAAATGAAGGCACAACTGCGCATTTCAATTCATTTGTTATTGTTTACTTTTACTTAGTTACAACGGTCTCCATTCAGTAAACAACAGACAACAAAAACAACGTTGTACCCAACAAACATTTCTATAAATATTTCTCAAATTAACTTATAGGACACCTGCTTAGTAGGCGAGTTGTAGGCATTTTTGAGACAATTTAATTGAATAAATAAGCTTTAAGGAAGTATTTGTATATATTATTTAATTTTGTAAGTGAAATGCAAATATGCATATAAAATTTAAAAAAAAATTTACTCGATATTTTTAAAAAGTTTTGCGCCAAATCTTCCAAATAAATAAACACTAAAAATGCTTTTTGTAGCACGTCTATTCAAAAAATTTTTTTTTTTTTTTGATTTCACAACATTTCTCTCCTAGCTATAATATAGTAAATAATAAGTATGTTATGCATTTAAAGCATCCAAAAATTATTCACACCATCGCCACTAAATACCTTCATTATCGCACATTGGGCTAGTCCCCAAGGAATTTCAGTTATTCACTTTCACTTCCCCAACCACTAAATCGATTGCTTGCCTCCATTGTAATCTCCAATTGCCATCTTTTAGGTCAGTCACACATATTTTTATATTTGCCTTCTACCCACTTTTACTTCTTCGCTCTATTTCACGTAATGCACGGCGTATTTGTCAGTAATCTAATTTTGCCACCCCGCTCTCCCTTTCACTAACTACAACATTCGTTGCCTTTACAAACCTTACAACACTCTAGGAATCCTTAAACGCCTAACACATTTTCTCACTTTATCTCTTATTTGCTTTTTTTTTTTTCTCTCTTTTCATTTTTGATCATTTTCGTTTTATTTACTTCTATTATTCTCATTTTTCTATGCACACGCACTCCAGCAAAACGCACATTAAATTTATTCCAACGCTTTGAAAGAGATAAACGACAATGCAGCAGACCAATTGCGGCTAGGGATTAGTAGCCGTAATGCCATTGGCTTATTGTGTAATTTTATTTAGCCATTTCTTATGTTCAGTCACGCATACATTTACACATTTAAGTGGGAATTTGTGTGCTTAATGGCTTTTCAGTTAAGAAGTCGCTATTTAATTTTTTTTTTTTTTTTTTTTTGTGGAGTGACTTTTGTGTTCCATAGTTAGTAGACAATTTGAGATATTACAGCAGGCCTGATGTTGTTTATTCTATGCTTTACGAAGAAACGTTGACGAACATTAAATGAAATATAAATAAACTCTCAGAGAACGTAAGCTAAATGTTAATGAAACATCAACAAACTAAAAATTAAACGTAAATAAAACGTACAGCAAACTTTAAAGAAATGCAAAATACGTAACAGAAATGTTAACGAGTTATTAAAAAATATCAAATGCAACTTACGTTAAACGTAAACGTAACGTACGTTAAAAATAAACATTGCGAAAAGCAAACGAAACATAAATCAAATATGAGCAGAATAAAAAAATGGGTCAACGTTTTTGGTACGTAAAAAACGTAACTGGAGCGTTAACGTTACGTACGTTAAAAATAAATGGTGCGTGAAGCGAACATAAACGGCACATAAATCGAACGTGAACGAAATAAGAAAACAAAGTTCCAACTTTGTTGTTACGTAAACAAAACGTAAGTGGGACGTAGACGAAACGTAACCAAATAGTAAACCAACAGAAAATTAACAGATAGGTACGCAGGCTAAAAGGTAGCAAACTTAAAAATGTACGTCAATAAAACGCAGAGAGAACTTTACGGAATGTACGGATGTTACAAAATGAAAGAAATTTTAACCTTATGGCATTGAAATGCAAACTAGATGCTAGCAAAAAAGAAAGTGTAAAATAAATAGAAAATAATGTAATCGAAAAGTAGGTTAAACTTTGCAGAAAGGTGGAATAATATAAGAAGTGTACACGATACGTAGTTGTTACGTAAACGTAACGTGAAGCAAATGTTAACGAAATGTAAACAAAATCAAACCGAAATGCTTTTCAAACATTTGCGGAACCTAAATTAAACTAATGCGTAACGTAACAGAATTGAAGTGCAAGATCCAAGGTTGAGTAAAAATCGAAACTTGGCTTGTATACCATCTAACATATTTGAACTTGTTGAAATGGTAGCTAAACGTAACTCAAACGTAATCCAAACGTAAATGAGACGTAAACTAAAACTAGATTTAATAGATAATATACGAAACGTAACTGTTTTACAAACGTAAAGTGAACCTAACGTAAACGAAACAGAAACGTAAAGTAAACGTAACGTAAACGTAAGATAAACGTAACTTAAACCTAACGCAAACATAACGTAAAAGTAATGTTAAGTGACGCAAACGTTAACAAATTATAAACGAAATAAAAACGAATCAAAACTGAAACGTTATCGAAACGTAGATATGCGGAAAGAAAACTTATCGTAAGAAAAATTCCTGTAAAAACCGATATGCTGAAGAAACGTACCTTAAAAAAAAATTTAAATAATTTTCATAAAAAAAAATTATTTGGCCCAGTCTAATGTGCATAGGCTTGCAGTCTAACACATTTCAAATAGACCACCGTACCGTACCTACATGTAGATATCACATTTCGAAGGAAAAATAAGATCAAAGTACATAACTCTCCTTGCAGTGCAGATATTATTAAAACCTCTTGAAATAAAAAATAAAAATAACAACACAAGAAAGGCGCCCACTTATTACATTGATCCATTTGCACTACCATGACCACCAGCTATTTATTACTCAAAAGCTCGTAGCTGACTCATCTTACGTGCTGTCGGCTTTCCTTTCTTCGTCGCTTCGTGGCTATGATTTCACCTGCACGTCCAATGATTTTGATCTATTGTCCAAACAGTTTGATATCAAGCATAACATTCAATGTAAACGCTTCGATTTCCGTCTCAATTTCGCAGTTTCAATTGGACTTGTGTTAAGGCCGCGTGTTTAATAAGGATCAAAGGAGGACTTTTGACTTTTGACTACTTTTACTCACATTCCTCAAATTCCTTCCTAAATACGTGAAAGGCAATTTCAATTTTTATTTGTCACGCATCAAAATGAAATGAAAAAAACTTTTGAGCTTTCATGTGCCAATATTCTTCATATTTTCTGTAGATTTGTGGGAAAGACCATAAAAAGTGTTACGCATACTAAAATGATTTATAAGATTAGAATTAAAATACAGGAATCAAGTACAAATAAAATATTGAAATCAAGGAAAATGGCGGAAACATCCAAAGAAAGGCAAAGCAACAGTTTTTAGAATTTTTGTCCGTTTGTATTTGTGTTTGTTCGCGTATCACTCAAAAGCTGGTGAATATAGTGGAACGAGCTGTTAGCATTGCATAACTGATCGTTTAACTTACATTTTGACATATTCCGTTTTCCGATAACTCTGCCAGTTTCGGAGTTATCGACCGATATATGGAGCAAGGTAGCCAAAAATACTTTGAAATAATATACTCGTATAGCTATATTGACTAAAATCAAACCCATTTTATCATATACATTCAACCGATCCTACATAAGTGTTGCCACTTAGGTTATTTTTACAAGGTTGCCACCTATGTGAAACTTAAAAAAAACTTATTCTTCGATATAGTTATCATACTCGTATGAGAGATACTTTATATCGAATAGCAGCAGAAATATTTCTTGGTAAGGTTACCATCTAAGGTTGCCACCTAATTATATTATTTTAACACTTTTGTATATGCACTTTGACCTTCAAGTTGCACGAAATCATATGGCTAAACTTTTGAATGAAAATAACTTACATATTTTCAGCGCTACTACCTAATTGATAGGGCTTAGTATACAGGATTGCCACCTAACCAAAAAACTTTAAAAATTAAATATACTTATCAAATGAAAAATATTTTCCCCCAAAATGTTTCTTAGTTAGAGTTACCATCTAAGATTCCAACATGGTTATGTTACATTTATTCTTTGCCATATCAGTGTTGCCACATAGGTTATTTTTACAAGGTTGCCACCCATGTGAAAATTGAAAAAAAAATTATTTTCGGAATGAAGGTAACTTACTACTTTCCAGCGCTACTACTTAATTGATAGGGCTTAGCATAGAGGGTTGCCACCTATGCAAAAAAAATTTAAAAATTAAATTTATAGAAAAATATTTCTTAGTTAGGGTTATCATCAAAGATTCTAACCTAACGCAGTTCTCTTCGATAAATCTCTAGCTGAGACAGTAATGATAGGTCATTATGTCCATTCTAACGCTGTGAGTGCCTCTAAAATATTTCCATAATATAACTCTTATCAGAGTCAATGAAGTCACCTAACCTAACCTAACTTTCTCTACCAAATCGTTTCACTTTTTTTCAATTCAAAACGAAATTTGTACGCTACATTTCAAGCACCTACTCATTGCCTAATTTTACAGAGTGGTCAGCACTTAAGACAAACTTTTTCAAGTTGCACGCCAAATACAAAAAAAAAAAAACTTCCAAAGAAATTCGAGCATTTCAATATCCATAAAAAACTCGAAGAAAGAACCTTTTGCGAAATGTGAGTGTATGTCTTGCAAATACTCGTCCGCAAAAGCAAATATGAAAGCAGTTATGAAAACATTGCCTACTTCAAAAAAAAAAAACAAAATTGAGATGAGCTAAATTTTGATTGCAACAAATTTTCCACTTCAATGCAAGTACGAGAAGCGTTTGTTAAGTGCACTTGGAAAATAAGAATTCAGAATTCTCAATGCTTTGTAAATGTTGAAATGTTCAAAGCAGAAAACTAAAAATTTCGAGTGGTATGAATGTTGGAGAAAGAAATGTGTGTCAGCTGTTGGTTAGGTGAAGTTTGTAGCAAATATATTTGACTCCATATTTCCTTACACATTTGTGTGTATTTGTGTTTAAGTTTGTGTTTAATTTTCTTGAGGTGTTCTCAAAGCAGTTGGGCGTCGGAATGCGCTTGAACTTTGAGCCACTTGGCATTGGCCGCCATCTGAATTCGTAATACTTGATTTACCGCTATTAAACTTAGCCAAAGCATTCATTCAAGCCATCAAGGCTAAGTTCTGCGCTGGCATTTCGACTTACTCTTACCTTTCAGAGTAATTCCTTTTGAAATTATATTGCTTGGGAAAATTAAGTAGCTCACATTTACTCATTTGTAGCGATGTTAGATTAACTTGCTGTTTTTTTGAGAATTTAATGCCGCATTCTAGACTAACAAAAACAAAAAGGATAGGGATAAAGTGAGCGTGAATTTCTATACATAAAAATCAAGTAGCATATTTGACACCTAAAAGTATACATTAAATTCCCTTTTCGTACTCGCCTTTAATTAGGCTACGAATTTTTCTAAATTTAAGTAATAGAAATATTTCGTAATCTCACCAATTTCTCAATATTTTCTATGCAGCTACTACTTCATTTCATTATCATTTTTGTACAAATGCTCGCTAGTGACTCGTAAACTTTTCAATGCAGACGAAACTTCACAAAAACATGGCGCCCACGCGCTCATAACCTTCTTGCAATTTGGCGTAAATTTTAAGTTTAAAACTAAATAAATGCATTGAGCTATTTTTGTTTGGCATTAACATACTAAGCGTATTATTGTCATGCCTGTGGTAACATACATACACACATGCAAACATAAGTGTGCCCATCGCTGTGAGTGTGTCCATGTGTATTTTAGCATTCAAATGTCGCTTTTTAGACTGACCTAAAATGCCAAGAGCAGCACAGCAAAGTCGCAACTATTTCCACTACTAAGAGAACAAGATTATGAATGTATGTATTTGTGTCTACATTAGGGTATGCTATTCATAAACTTTTGTAATGCGAACTACACATTTTGGGATTTTAATTTAATTTATTTTTTTATTTTATTTTAATTTATTTTATTTTATTTTATTTTTCATTTTTTTATTTTATTTTAATTTATTTTATTTTATTTTATTTTATTTTATTTTATTTTTTATTTTTACTTGTTTTTATTTTATTTTATTTTAGTTTATTTTCTTTTATTTTATTTTATTATACCTTTCATGAACATGAAATGGTATTATAACTTTGGTCCGATGTTTGTAAGTATGAGAAGAAGAAGAGATAGACCCACCATTAAGTATACCGAAAAGATCAGGATGATAAGCTGAGTTGATTTAGCCATGTCCGTCTGTCCGTCCGTCTGTCCGTGTGTCTGTTTCAACGCAAACTAGTCCCTCAATTTTAGACCTATCTCGATGAAATTTGGTATAGGGCCGCCATTTTGCATGGGATTAAGCATTTGTCGGAACCAGCCAGATCGGACCGATACAAAGCATAGCTCCCATACAATCGATTGTTCCGATAAACGGGTTTTGGTCTATAAATCTTGCAATTAAAAAGCTAGGACCGCAAAATTTTGCACTTTTCGTACATATTGTATAAGTAACATGTGTAGTGAAAATGACTCAAATCGGACCAACCAAACATATAGCTTCCATATAATCGATAGTTTCGATAAATGGGTTTTGGGCTATAGATTTTGCATATAAGAAGATAGGAACGTAAAATTTTGCAGGTTTGGTACTTATTACATATGTGATGTGTGCAGTGAAAATCATACAGATCGGACTAACATAACATATAGCTCCCATATAATCGATTGCTCCGATAACTCTGGTTTGGGCCATGTATTTTCAAATTAACAGTTTTGAAGAGTTTGTACCAATTGTAAGTAAGGATCGGACACTTAAAAAAGTTATGCGTATTCATGAAAGGTATGAAGCCTTCGGCACAGCCGAAGACAGCCCTTTCCTTACTTGTTTTATTTTATTTTATTTTATTTTATTTTATTTTATTTTATTTTATTCTATTTTATTTTATTTTATTCTATTTCATTATATTTTATTTTGTTTTGTTTTGCTTTGTTTTATTTTATTTTATTTTATTTTATTTTATTTTATTTTATTTTATTTTATTTTATTTTATTTTATTTTATTTTATCTTATTTTATTTTATTTTATTTTATTTTATTTTATTTTATTTTATTTTATTTTATTTTATTTTATTTTATTTTATTTTATTTTCTTTTCTTTTCTTTTATTTTATTTTATTTTATTTTATTTTATTTTATTTTATTTTATTTCATTTTATTTTATTCTATTTCATTATATTTTATTTTGTTTTGTTTTATTTTGTTTTATTTTATTTTATTTTATTTTATTTTATTTTATTTTATTTTATTCTATTTCATTATATTTTATTTTGTTTTGTTTTATTTTATTTTATTTTATTTTATTTTTTTTATTTTATTTTATTTTATTTTATTTTATTTTATTTTATTTTATTTTATTTTATTTTATTTTATTTTATTTTATTTTATTTTATTTTATTTTATTTTATTTTATTTTATTTTATTTTATTTTATTTTATTTTATTTTATTTTATTTTATTTTATTTTATTTTATTTTATTTTATTTTATTTTATTTTATTTTATTTTATTTTATTTTATTTTATTTTATTTTATTTTATTATATTTTATTTTATTTTATTTTATTTTATTTTATTTTATTTTATTTTATTTTATTTTATTTTATTTTATTTTATTTTATTTTATTTTTTTTTTTTTTATTTTATTTTATTTTATTTTATTTTATTTTATGTTATTTTATTTTATTTCATTTTATTTTATTTTATTTTACTTTATTTTATTTTATTGTATTTTATTTTATTTTATTTTATTTTATTTTATTTTATTTTATTTTATTTTATTTTATTTTATTTTATTTCATTTTATTTCATTTTATTTCATTTTATTTTATTTTATTCTCTTTCGTGCATTTATGGAGTACCCTAATAGCTATGTGAACACATCTACGACAACGAGTTGGAATTAGTGCATAACTCGTTCAATGCCAGTGAGATAATGCTAGATGGGTTATGGCAAATGATGTTAGTGTGGTAGGTCAATAGCGACGCGTCGCAAAATCTAAATGCTTGGCTGCTTTGTTATTGTGAAAGTAAAAGTTTTATTTTTCTCTGCCACGTTGAATAATTGCATGAGCATTAAATCGTCTTTGTATATGTGTGTGTGTGTGAGCCATTTGCGCTGCACACATTGGCCATGAATTACGACCGTTGGGTGCGCTATCGTCGACAGCAATGCCAAAGAATTAGGTCGCCAGCAAATGTTGAGGTTACTGCTCTAATGTTGTTGCTATTGTTGTTGTTGTTATTGCTGTTGCTGCTGTTTCTATCTTTATAACAACAATGTCAGCAAATACTTTCGTGTGTGTGTGAGTGTATGTGTGTATTTCAATGTAAGTTCATGTCGCGCCATAAAATCAAAAGCGCCAATTTGATGCCACAAGCAGTTGCGAAAAACAAACGCATTTGGTGGCAACAACAATAACAAGTGCGCCAACGGTCACGGCAGCAACGCCAATTCTAAATCGCAATAAAATGAAAATAAATTCACCGCACGACTGCGTGACTGCCAAAAGGCTGAATTTGAATTTAGCTGATTGGGTGTGGCAGTCAACTGCAGTTCCCCTCTGTCTTTGTCACACGTTCACTTTCACGTACTTACCATCTCTCTCTCACTCTCTCTTTCTCACACACATTTCCTTTCTATACCATTTTTCATTGACCTTTCGCTCGAACAACTATCTAACTGCATTAGCAACGCAAATAGTTTTAGGCAATAAAGTTACTCAACCCTCATTTGCTCCTCTTCACCACTCTCACACGCTCTCTGCTTTGCCAGCGCTACTGCTGCTGCATACAAAGTGTGGCAATGAAAATTTTACGAAAGTAACTCAATGTAAAAGGGAAAGTGGAAAAGCGAAAGTTTCGGAATTTCAAAGTGCCTACGAAGTGTAAATGCGAATTGCGACCTTTGAAAATTGTTTGGAAATCCAGCTGGGCGATTGTTGGAAGCGTGCTCGATTGTGCGTTTTTTTTTTTCATTTACTTTCTGGTCACACACACACTCTCAGCACTGGCCAGGGAATTAGTTAATAGTTGCACAGAGAATTATTACATGGCATCGATGTCTCAAATGAGGTGAATTTGTTTGTCATCATTAGCCACTTTAGGTACTCAGAGCATAAGAGGACCTTTTGAATACTATAAAAATTGAAAAAAAAAATTAAAACAATTAAAAAATCAAAAATAAATAGTTACCAATAAAAATCGATATAAATAAAAAATCGATAAATATTTTTGCAAAAATCGATAACTCGACATTAATCAATAAATTTTGAAATGGAGAAAACGAAAATAATAGTTAGCAATAAAAAACGATGAAAATTTAAAATCGATAAATATTTTTGCAAAAATTGATAACTTGAAATGAATCGATAAATTTTGAAAAGATCACTGAAAATCGATAAAAATATGAAAATAAGAAAAATCCATAAGAGAAGAGTGTGAAGAAAAATAGGATAAACGCAAAACAAAATTAAATATCGGTGGTCCCTTATGTATAAAAGACGACAAATACTGAAAACTATCCTGAAAATCGATAAAGGATTAAAAAAAAAAGTTTAATATGTACGATAACCGGTAAAAATTTATAATTTTGAAATTGATATGAAGGTGTAATAATCGATAAATCAATGAAAAGTCCATGAAAATTGATAATAGCTTAAAGAGTTATAGAAAAAATGTGAGCCCCGATAACAATATTTAAAAATCGATATACAAGTGTAATAATCGATATACCGAAAAAATCGATTAATCTGAACGTATTACAAATATGTAGTAGGTCGGTGTCTGTATATTGCAGATATTGAAGAAAAATTTATAAGACAGCGAATAGTTTGGCATTGGTTTTTAGAACTTTTCGTCTATCTGTCTGTATGTTTGTTCGCGCATCACTTAAACATCGTTGAACACAATCGAATACAGCTTCTGCCGTTGCCCTGCTATACATCTAACGTATAATTTAAGATATCAAAACTATCGATAAGGAGTTATCGGTCAATATGTGGATCAGGGTGAGCCAAATATGTTAGTACAATATGGGTGGCAAATGAAAGGGAGCAATGAATTCTGCAATAATGAAATATTGGTGTATTTCCCGGAGGAGTTCAGTTATCAATGTTGCATTGAAATATTTCGCCTCGTGTCAAAAATAACAGCGACTTGAAGAAACACTAACTAAATATCCTTGAAATATATACATACTTCCTAGTTGTGTTGCAGTTTACAGCGCAACTTTGTTCCATTGCGTTAATGTTGCGTGCAATTTATAAATCATGCTGAAGGTTGTTCCGGTCTAGTTTACTGCTGTGCTGCACTTTTTCGCACCTTCTCATAACGCTTTGCTGCCAAGTCTTGTTTGCAAAAATTTCGTATGATAAATGATGTTGATTTTGTGTACAAAAAAAAATCCAACTCTACTCAAGGCCACAACATTTTTCGCATCTCTTCAGTGCAATGGAAGGTAGAAGTTTTTCGATTTTTTTTTTATTTTTTAAACATGACGAATGGAAAGTTTTGCTGTTGCAAACACAAAGTTATGGCAAATTTTTTTTTTTTTTTTTTTGCTAAGCTAAAATAAAGCAATAACATTAAGCCACATTTCATGTCTTAGATAAAAGGTGTGAAAGTTCAATTTCTACTTTAGTTTTCGTTTAAGCTCAAAAAGTTGTATTTCGTGTATAAATAACGATAAATTCGTGTACGCACGTTTTCCGAAAAACAATACGTTAGCAAATATCACTACAAATATGTATTTCCATTTAAGATAAAATCCGAAAATTTCACACATCACGTAACACTTCGTAAAACTAACACATACATACAAACATTTTGACAATAAAATAAATTGGCCTTTTTTTATTGTCGTCGTGTTAAGCATTTATTCAGCACGTTTGATTAGGTCTTTGATATTCGAGATTGGAGAAAGATATACACTACTCACATAAAGTTAAAGTAGCAGCGAAAGATTGTTGTGTATATAAAAAAGAAATTTCGACGTTTCTTTGCTTTCAAAACTACTAACAAAGTATGTTATAAGATATGTTATATAAACGTCGAGAAGAATTTAAATTACAATTTTTTTTAACAAAAAGTTTATTAGCCTTGATGATTAGTAAAAGTTGAAAAGTTTGTTGAGCTGTAGGCCAAATTTAAATAAAAACTGCAAATAATTCATTGGTGTGAACAATTTTTATAACAATAACAAACTTTAAAATTTTTTTTATAAAAAAAAAACAGCTTTTGAATTTTTTTTCTCTTCTTCTTAAACTTCAAAATAATTTTAAAATCATGATCCAATAATACAGGTCGTGTCGATAGGCCAGCTGATTTTTATTTATTTCTCGAATTTTGACAATCAAAATATGTTTCAGTACGATTTTGATTATAAACCCACAAATTACAAGAACAAAATGCATGGAAAATTTTTGTAAGTTTGCATTTTTGTCGAGCTGCTACGACCTGTTATGGTTGGATCATGTTTAAAACAATCTTTTATGGTTTGATCGAAAATAATTTTAAATTTGAAATTGTTTTTGAAATTATTATTTGAATCGTCGATAGAAAAATTACAAATTTTAACTAATTTTTATAACTCAAAAATAATCTAAAAATTAAACGTTTGTCCTGCTTTTAATCAAAAAAACAATTTTTGAATTTTTTTTTCTTCTTTTAAAATTTCAAAATAATTTTAAAACATTTTTTTTTTTTTTGGTTTGTAAAAAATAATTTCAAATTTCGTTCTTAAAGTTCAAATTAACGAAATTTTTCTTTTTTTAAACTTTGAACAAAAAATTACAAATTATAAATTATATTTATAGCTCAAAAATAATCTTAAAATTTTAAGTTTGTCCTTTTTATACATATGTAAATCAAAAAACTGTTTAAGAGTTTTTTTAAATTTGAAAATAACTTAACAACAAACTTTTCAATTTTTTTCATCTAGAGGTAATCTTAAAATTTCATATTTTTTTATGCTGTTTTAAAATTTTTATGCTGTTTTTACATCTTTTTTTCTTCTTTTTCAATTTCAAAAAAAATTGCATTTTTTATGATTCTAAATTCTCACTTGAAATTCAAAATAATGAAACTTTTTTTTTGTTTTGTTCAAATATAATATTATGCCACTTGACTAAAAAGCACTTTGGAAATATAACATGAATTTTTTATTCAAACATATTTTTTCTATAATTTCAATTCAAAAACTTTTTTAAAACTCTTCGGGTTTTGATTGCTTTTGTTAACAAAAACTGTTTAAAAACTTTCTTTTGCTGTTTTGTTAATAATTTTAAAAGTTTTTCCTTACCGTGTTAATCTAAAAAAAACATAAGTTTGAATTTTTAAAATAAAAACATAAATTTCTTGAAATTTTTAAATTCAAAATTTTAATTATCTATGCTTTTCGTAAAAAAAATCTACTTCTCCCTAGAAACTGAAAAACTTTTTTGAAATCTTAAATTCTTTAATGAATTTCAAAAATAAATAAACTATTTTTAATTCTAAAATTTGAAAAATGAAATTGTAGGCTATTGTTAAAGATTAATTTCAATATTGAAACGTGATTTTTTTAGTCAAAAACAGTTTAAAAATTTCTTTTCGTAATTCTCAACATAAATTTTTTTTTTTAAACCGATCAAAATGTTACCTTAAAAAATAAATATTTAAACTGCTTTGAAAAAAAAAATTTTATGCAAATTTAGAATTTTTTTTTTCAATAATTATTTTTTTCACTCAAAAAAGTTTTTTTAATTAAAGCTAACCCCAATTTTCATACATACATATAAAATTTCGAAAACAATTATTAAATTCGATGTGTGGCTACAAACCAGAGCTTCACTTATTTAATATTCTTAAAAGAAAGCCACAAGATTACATTTACCAAGTTCTAAAACAAAGTTCCAAACTCAATAATTTGAAATGCACAGCTGCTGACCCAATTTACTAGGCTTATCCGCTCCTTTACATATTTCCGAAAAAAAGTGAAATTCACACAAACTTTATATGACCTTCCAGCCTTAGATACAGCTTCGAAATTGCTAACGCACACAATAATGAACCACCTAATTTCCATCATAATCGCGCTAACATCTTTAGCCGAGAAAATTACTTTGCAGCCAACATTCGTCGCATAACAATGAAGAGATGGCCAAATTGATGGATGGTTGAATGAAGAATGCTGGAATTGATGGCGGTATGAATGGCGCAATATTTGAGTGTCACGAACAGACGAGGCTTCATGCATATTCAAATAAGACTAACACCGGCAACAAAGTAAGCGTACTTAGCATACCTTATGTGGCTGCTTCTCACTGTGGCAGTCAGCGGCAGTTGTGCTTTAAGCTGAGCTTAGCGTTCGATGATGAGACGAGCTAAGTTGTGACTAATCTTTCACCATCTCGTGCATTTATTTTCATGCATTTCCATTTCGATGGTACTGCACATGACACACAACACTTTTCAATGTACATTTGTCTCTGCTGTATGTATGCAAGTGCTTATCCTACAGTGAACAACGAAAGCCTCACTTCCAGTCCGACAAGGATCGGAATATATCAAAACTATGTGAAATTTATACAACAAAGATATCGTTAACTATTAAATATTATCACAATATGCATAAGGAGTTGATTTTCAAAGTAAAAGAAGTCAAAATGACATTTTTAAAATTTTCTGTTTGTATGTCTTGAAGTTTGCACGCGCATCACTCGGAAACGGCTGTACTAAATTAAACGCAGTATCCACCAAAATATTACTTGATATTTAACTTAAAGTTTAAGTTACATTTTACTGCAGTTGTTTTAACTGAATACAGTGGTGGCAATAAAAATTGGCTCAACATATTTTTACACATATGGTACTTGTTATAAATCAGAGTTAATTAAATTATTAACGGATTTATATATTTAAGGAAAATTATTTTATTCAATTCAATTCCCAAAATCACAGTAAAGTCAAAAGTCATAGACATAAATTACAAAGCCAATCAGTATACTACATTTGATTCAAAGTTGATTTACTCCAAAGTTTCTAACACTTCAGTTATTCATTCACAACATTGAAATTGTGCCTGATCCATTTTACTAATAACACGCGTGTTCTTAAACAAACTCGTCGCCAATGTTATAAATCAGAGTTAATTAAATTATTAACGGATTTATATATTTAAGGAAAATTATTTTATTCAATTCAATTCCCAAAATCACAGTAAAGTCAAAAGTCATAGACATAAATTACAAAGCCAATCAGTATACTACATTTGATTCAAAGTTGATTTACTCCAAAGTTTCTAACACTTCAGTTATTCATTCACAACAGTACTCTTTTAAAAGATTAATGTTAATAGATATTACAACAAACCGCATGCGGGAGTAGTAGAAGATAAAAACCTTCTTTTTTTAATTTTCATCTGTCCGTTTGTTCGCACATCACTCAAAAACCGATCAATAGAATTGATTGCAATATTCACCTTAGTATTGCTGGACATTCAACTTAAAGTAAGAGACCCCTTTTGTATAAAAAAAAAATTGTTCCGCTGTACACAGTGGTGGCTATAAAAGTTGGGTCAAAATATTTTAATACCTATGAACTCATGCCAACGGACAACGTCAATGGGAGTTAAGGGAATGGCTAAATAAATTTTCCAATTTTCCCTCCAACTTTCTACTTTTCTAGGTAGCGCATCATTTCCCATTGCCCCCTTTTTTTCTCCATATTCGCTAAAACGCGAAACTATTTCGTTTAAAAAAACCGCACCCACAATTAGAATATAAACTATTCCCATGTACATTAAAACTTTCTCAAAATTACATCATTAAATTAGTTTGCGTATTCGTACAACAACAACAACAACTAGACACAACTAAACTTTAGCGCTTCGTATACAACCCTTTACCATCACAATTTTTTCTCAACCCAAATTACGCGCTGGTGATATTGTCGGATGCGTGCTCGACTGCGGCTAAAATTTGCATAAATTTATTTATAGGTCAAACGAGATTTCATACTTGAACGGCACTAAGCGCCATGAGTACCTGACAGGCGAGTGCCACTAATACCTTGAAAAGTGTTGTCTGAAGGGGATAATGCGTCTCAAATTTATGTTTTTTTGAATTGAATAGAATGTATTGGAGCTTATGTGGCTAAGTATATAAATATGTGTATTAAGTTTTATGCTAGTATGGGTTAACTCAGTAAGAGTCTTGCTACTCAGTATGCGTTTATAGCGTTGCCACCTAATGCAATTATATAAATTATTTTTTTAAGTTTCAATACCCACTTAACCCATTTTTATGAACCTTATACGGATAAAATACCACATTTAAAGTTTCCATACTTAAGTTCCGTCACTGAGAAGTTTTTATAGAGTTGCCACCTATTTGAAAGTTTTTGAAAGTGTGTGTAAGACGTGCCAATATGGGTATCAAATGAAAGATATTTTGCGTCTTATTTCCAACAAGTTAGTTCCAGGTAGTGTTACCATTTAGAGTTGCCACTTAATACCATTTGTATTTATTTGTTTGCAAATCCGCTATTATTTCGAAAATAGCTTCACACGTTACAATGAAATGTTGTGTATAGGTTACAAGTATATGCTGCAACATAAGCTATCTTAAATAAGTGCTACCACTCAGAAAATTTTATCCGAGTTGCCACCTATTATAAATTTTGACAAAAAATTCAAATAACATATGCCAATATTGGTATCAAACAAAAGGTATTTCACATTGTATTTCAACAAAAATATTTCCAGGGTTACCATGCTTTTTCTGATGAGTATCTACCAAAAAATTAAATAATATGGCAACCTCGGTACAAATACCTTTGTTTTAATTTCAGTATTCATATGAGCCAAACTTAAATTTAAGACTTGTTCCAAATATCCACAGAAATTCCTTCAATGTCTAACTTTTTGCAAATTTTCACAATTTTTCATAAAATATTTGCCAATTTTTGTCGATTTGTCACTGAATTTTCCATATGCCATACGCCATTTGACAGAAGATTTGTGAACTGTCTCAGATAGCAAATAACCATGGGGGATAATTCGAGTAAAGAATGCGCATATATTTGTGTGTATGTAACTGCATCACACTTTCACCGACTTATGCACATACATATACATACATATATGTATATACTCCATCTCTCTCACACACATACAAAATATTCTTATATAGCGCAAGTAGTTCATAAGAAAGCTTTCTTTGATTTTTACAGCGAAAATATGTTGAACGACAGATTGAAATCTCATTGCAGCGGGGTTGACTTGAAAATGCAAATTTCCCTTAGCGTTGATTCTATGAAAATGCAGTTTCGTTTGTATATTTTTTTTGTTTTGTTGGCTTCTGTTCTAAAGCGTTTTATTATTTGTTCTGGATAAAGAGAAAGCTGGTAAATAGTGGAATGAAAAACGAATAACACAATAAAATGTTTTACTAATGCATTTATTGAGGTATATAGGATTTTATTTATTTAAAGATTTATTGCCAGATTGTGTGATAAGTCCAACCAGCAGCATTTCAGATGGCAGACTATGTACCATTTAAATGACTATATCTCCGAAACTAGTTGAGATGTGAAACTTAACCACATTGCTTATTGCAGCACTCATTAGCACCTTTCGTTTGATACCCATGTTTTACTTATAAATTTTGGGTCACCCTGTCTCACATATTGGTCGATAACTCTGAAAGTAGTAGATTTATCGAAATAAGAGTAACTTTAAACTATAGGCTAGGCCTCTAGTAATGAAACGGTGAACAAAGCATTTCACTATTTTCATCCATTTAAAAGTGATGCGCGCTCAAACATACAGACAAACAGACACAAATTTTAAAAACTGTTGCTTTGGTTGCTATTGGCTTAGTAATGATCAATCCTATAAATTTTGCTTGCATATCTGCAATATCTAGACTTCTAACTGCTAAAATGTTATTAAATGTAAAGATTTTTTAGTAATTTTTAAATTCAATGAGTTACAACAAATTTGGAACAACCAAATCCATTTCTCTTAGCTGCTTAGCGGTTAGGCTTGAATCATGTTTGTTTTAACCAAAAGGCCGCCTGTTAGCCGCAACTAAGTAAATACTATTGGGTACATGCTTGTAGTTCTAAAAGCAAATCATAATACGAGCAACTGCGTAAAATATACAGGAAACCAGCTGATACTCGATACATATCTACATATATTCATGCATAATCATAAACATTTGCATGCGGGTCAAGCGGGTGGTCAGTTGTGCAACTATTTGCTGCAACACGCGGTTGTATTATAGAAAATATCAAATGGACATTCAGATGCGGGTGCAGCAACTATCTATTCAGATATATCTTTGCTTCTGTAGCGGTTGGTATTTGGTTGGCGTTGCACTGCAGTTCTGGATCTAAATAGTATCAGAATTCGACTAGTCGATAATATTAAGGCAACATCAAGTTTTTTTTAATTTTTTTTCATTTCATTGAATTTTTTTAATTCGTTGTAATTTAATCTTATTTTATTTTATTTCATTTCATTTCATTTCATTTCATTTCATTTCACTTCATTTCATTTCATTTCATTTCATTTTATTTTATTTTATTTTATTTTATTTTATTTTATTTTATTTTATTTTATTTTATTTTATTTTATTTCATTTTGTTTTATATTATTTTATTTTATTTTTTATTTTATTTTATTTTATTTTATTTTATTTTATTTTATTTTATTTTATTTTATTTTATTTTATTTTATTTTATTTTATTTTATTTTATTTTATTTTATTTTATTTTATTTTATTTTATTTTATTTTATTTTATTTTATTTTATTTTATTTTATTTTATTTTATTTTATTTTATTTTATTTTATTTTATTTTATTTTATTTTATTTTATTTTATTTTATTTTATTTTATTTTATTTTATTTTATTTAATTTTATTTATTATATTTTATTTTATTTTTTTTTATTTTATTTTATTTTTTTTTTATTTTATTTAATTTTTTTTTTATTTGATTTTATTTTATTTTATTTTGGTTTTTGTTATTTATTTTTTTTATTTTATTGTTTTTTATTTTATTTTTTATTTTTTTTTTATTTCATTTTTTGTTATTGTTATTTTCTTCATACAATTTTTTAAGTAGAAGTTCCAACACTGTTCCCCAACGAATTATTCAATATTCGGCTGCTTAACTCTGAGTGCCTATTCAGCTAAATCAATATTATGTTGGCAACACAGAGCATAACTAAACAACGCATAAATATGTACGAATGTGCAACCATACATGCAACAACTTATATACATACACACACTTGCATGTTTACCTTGTTTAACAAGCGGCATGTCGTTAGTATGCATTGTGGACTATGTCGCATGCACGTAATGTGGCATGCATCATGTGGCACATTGCTATGCAGGCAGATGCATGGAAATGCAATAAAATTTGGCAATTGTTGCCACATTCCTCTCCTCCATTGGTACTATGTACACAGCGCGACTAAATCAATCAGTGACCCAAAACAATAAATTAACATACGCACCGCATGCCCGCACATATAAATTTTATTACCTCATCTTGCATGCGGTTATACTTGTGTATGTGTGTGTGTGTGCGTGTGTGCGTATAATATACTATAAATGCTTCCGGTAATTGCTCCCTTGTGGCGGCGTTGCGTAAATAAATAGGTCCATTGAATAAAACGGGTTAGCACAATTTCAACTGAGAATTACCGAAAATGTCACCAGGTGACCATTTTGGATAGCAAATAGCTTTAATACAACCGTATATTTGTATGTGTGGGGAAATTAAAAACAAATACATTTAACTAGATTGCTATCAGAAATTCCGTAAGCTTGGGTAGTAAAATTTCAACTAGTAACAGCTAATAGATAAAAAGTTAGTATCGAGCGAAGCTCTTGAAGTATCGGTGATGAAGGATATAATAATCTAAAAACTCAATCCAAAATTTTTAATTTATATTTCCAATTTTCTTTCCCCTTTTGATTATATTTTTATAAAACTTTCTTCCTATTATGTTGAGGACGGATACTACCCGAAAATTGTGCTTTACAATTGCATCCACTTAGGCATCTTCTGATATCATATCATGACATCACACACTCATAAGTATATCACCTGATTACATCAATGGCTGTTTTAAGAAAATTTCGACAAAGAAGGCTTTGGGTGGGACTACAGGGTTTCTTCTAGGTAATTTCGGCACAGTTTTAGAGATCATTTTGCGACTTTTTGATGATATTTTGAGGACCATTTCGGGTCGCCTTCGGTATCATTTCGAAATTGTTTTTGAACTCAGTTTGGGAATATTTCAGTGTCATCTTGAGACATTATAAAGGACATTTCGTCATTCGTTATTGCTTTTGGTACCGTTTTTTGAGTCACTTCGGTATTATTTTCAGGAAGTTTATTGGTGTAAATTCGGGATTGTTTTGAAGCACTCTTTTTGTTTTTTGGTTTTTGTAACATTTTGAAGTTTTTGGGACAATATAAATATTTTCAAACCTTTTTAGGACAATATAAAAACCATTTCGTTATTTCGGTATTGGGGATTTTTCGGGATTTTTTTTTGGGGCTTTTTCCAAGTTGTTTCGGGTTGGCTTTCGATACTTTTTGTGGTTTCTTCTGGAGCCTTTTTTCAAAATATAAATTTTAAAAATGAGAAAAAATATAAATTTTTCGAAATAGGGCGTGGCTTCTACCCTTTTTTTTGAGTTAGGCTAGCATAATGTTTCTATAGTTGTAACTCAAAGAGGAGTAGCAAATTCTCGGTATAATTCTTTCTCATATAAGGAGGAAAATAAGCAAAAATCAGTCCATAACCATGCCCACTTTTCATACGAATATCATAAAAAGTGCTTATTTGAATAGCAAAAATTTATTTTTTTTCACACCAAAGAACATGTACGACGCAGAAACGCTTGAACAGCAAACTTTTAAGCATTTTTAAATAAATTTTTAGTGGGCGTGGTTCAGCCTTTATTTGAACATTAATTTCTCTGACTATTTTGTTATCAACGAATATTATTTTTTCACTGGTACTTTCACTTTCATGAAAATTAGTTTGCATGTTGGATAATCCTTTTATAGTTATCAAGGAAATAATACATCCAATTTCGTTGCTCAAACTCTCAGCTCAGTACTGAATATTCGCTTACACCCGCACCTAAGCTATCTTACTTTCTCTTCTTTTCTTTATTTCCACTTCGTCTCCCCTCGCATTGAACCATCATGTGTCAAACTTTTACTTCACACTTTCTAATAAGAAATTAAAACTTTGCAGTTTCATATCGAAACCTTCCTACCCAGGCCCGTGCGCACGGGGGGGGTTTTGGGGGTTAAAACCCCCCCCATGGCCAAATCTGATTTTGCAAAAGTTTTCAAAATACAGTTTGTAAATCTTATATTGAATCTTGACTAATAATTTTTGACAAAATTAGTTAAAATAATTTTACGGAAGAAGAAATTTGTGAAAGTTGCAAAGAATAAGGTTGGCCAATACATAAGTCCGGCACTTTGAATTGCACTTGGAGTTTCCGAAATTACACAGTTGTGTAGCGTATGGGCATTTTTTTTTAATTTTACTGATGAAAACAGTGAGCAGTTTCAATTAACAGAGCGAATGAACTGGAAGGCTCATTTATATGAAAGATTTCGAGTGTTTTCTGACCCTTTTTGTTGTAGGCGTAAAGAGAATTGTGTGAAAATGACCGTTGGAGAGCAGATGAGCGACACCGTTCAAATATTTGAATGTTTTCAAACATTTTCTGAGACTTTTTTTTATTTCACCTAACAGAAGGTAAAGATCGCATTTTTCATGGACGTTTATCAATAGTCTGGCTTTGGTTTGTTAATCGTCGAGATCTAAAACTGCTCAGCTACAGAGAAAACCTCATCAGCTATGTAAGGTAGATAAAAAATAGATGACACAATTAATAAATAATTAGTTGACAGCGAATAGTTATTGTAAAGAATAAAGATAAGAATCAAAGGATATGAAATCAAATTGTTGATATGTATTTAGGATAGAAAGAATTGACTTTTTTATGCTGCATAGTGAGTCTGAAATATCAAACGTACCAGAATGAGAGTTGTAATCTTGACACAAACAACGAAAAGGCTCATTTAATTCAAAATTAGTTCGACACTGTTTCAAGATAAGTGGTTTAAAATGTACATTGAAGTTCACTTCGCTCAAAAGAAACGGGCTTACGATTGAACCATTTAGTAATTTAGTCATGAAAACAGTTCCAAGCAGTTCCCTCCGACTAGAAAGGCTGTGAAGATAAATTAGTTTTAAGCGACTCGTATACGATGGCAAATTATACAAGGGATCCCAGTGAAGATCTCTTAAGGCAAATATTAAAAATTGTTTTTGAACTGATTCTTAGCGATCCACGAGGACCTGGTAACGTGGGTTCCAAATTATACAACCGTATTCAAGTATCAGTCTGACTAATGTAGTAAAGAGTTTTAGTTACATAAATTCTTTAGACCATCGTTTAACAAATGCTAGAACGCCTCTAGCTTTATTGACTGTTAAGTTAATGTGGCAGTTAAAACCGAGTTTTTAGTCCATAGTAACCCCAAGTTCAACAAAATCATACATTTGCTCAAGACTATAACTGTTAATTGTATAGGAAGCTGGCTGTGATATTCCTCTCGAAAAACCCATGTACTTACATTTCTTTAGATTAAGCGGCATATAATTTAAATCGCACGAAGTAACTAGTGTATTTAGATCTGATTTAAGCTTCTTCGAATGACAAAGCTTTACATCGTCGGCATACATTAAAATTTTCGAAAATTATATTACTGTAGAAATATCATTTATAAACAACAAGAACAGAATCGGGCCAAGATGGCTTCCTTGAGGAACTCCTGAGGAGACATAAATAACATCGGATTCACAATTTTAAAATACTACTTTTGGAGCTCTGTCGCTAAGGCAAGAAGAGATCTAGCGATTGAGACCCGGCTGGAAACCCAACTGATCCAGTTTATGAATAAGTAAAGAGTGACACACTTTATCGAAAGCTTTACTGAAATCAAAGTAAATTCAAGTAAGTTTGTAACGGTGGACTTTCCCTTACAGAACCCGTGTTGACAGTCGGAAATCAAGGTAGAGATAGGATTCGTAAGCTGATTGGTAACATTAGCTTCACACACTTTTGGGATGGCAGAAAGCTTTGCTATGCCACGATAGTTCTCTATAGAAGCCTTGCTTCCGCTTTTATGAAGCGGTAGAAGAAACGACTCTTTCCATGGTTTTGGAAAAACACCACACTTTAGTGACAGATTGAACAAATTGGTAAGGGGTTGGTAAATATTGTTAGCACACTTCTTCAAGAAGCATGTAGGAATCCAATCAGGACCGCATTTAAAAAATTCCTTCAAGGTTTTCAGATAAATAAGAACATCATTGGCGCATATAATTGGACAATTAATTAAATTGTTCCCATGTAGCTCATAGGGATAATTTATAAAGTCAGAATTGGTGACGGCAGAATAGTTAGAAGGGAAAAATTGCGCAAAGAAATTATGACCCAAAAGAAATAAAAAACGACCCCAAATAAGCTTCAGAAAAACACCAATAAAAGGCTCCGCAGTTCATTTAAAAATAGTCAAAAAACGCTTGAAATTCATCGAAATCGGACTCATTTCGGATTTTTTTTTATGACTCCGTTGGAGTTCCCGCGTAGAGCGATTTTTCGCTCCATTCGGGCTCCGAAAGAAACTCATTTTGGAGAGTAAAGCTCTGAGAAATGAGCGTTTTATGGTCCGAAAGGAGTCTTTTTTTGCACTTTCAGTTAGCTGGGATATGCCATCATATCACCAATTCTCTATCAAATACAGAAAAATGTGTACCATCAAAAAAATTTTCTTGGGTATAGTTTTAGGTATCAGAGTATGCAGTTTCAGAAAAGTTAAAGAACATTTAAATTTATGATGTATGGGTCTAGGTATCTGTTTCAGCAAATATGTTTATCTTAGTGGAAAATGTATGCGAATTCAAATCTAAATTAAAACCCCCCCCAAGGCCAATTCCTGCGCACGGCCCTGTTCCTACCCCACTACTCTCCTCCAATCCTTTTGCGTATTCCCACACGTACTCTTTAACTAAACTTACCCTAATTAATTGATGAATATTTCACGCCTTAAATGCCATCACCTCTAGGAACACACATACAAGTATAACCAACATCTTCGTCCGTCCGTCCGTCCGTACGTTTAGAAATTTATGTTGCATTCACCAGCGCATTTCGTCGATTTATTGCTGCTTCTGGTGGGGTTCGTGTTCGTGTGGTGTTCCAGCTCTACGCAACCTTGTTGCACTTAATTAAAATGCGCTTCCTCTTTGTATCGATACATCATCAGTTGAGCAGTTTAACTTGAACTTTTGGTCGATTTTGGATGCAGCCTGCAAGGCCATAGAAAGTTCAACAATTTCTACATATTTGCTTGCTAAGCCACATTACTAAAGTTGTTGTTGTTGTTGGTTGTATATCCAACTTAATTAGGAAACGAACTATTTTTGTGGCTTTGAATATTTTAGCCTATTAAAGTCTATTGGGATATCGGACTAATAAGGCAGAAAGAAAGTCATAAAAAGGTTTAGGCTTGCTTCTTGATTGAGTGGGAGGAGTGAGTAGCATACGCTCTAAAGCAAAGACGCTCTCCGAACTAGGGAAGACGCTTTCCGCTTCAGACGAAAATCATTATTTGAACCGCTTAATGGAAACGGTCTCTTAGCGCAGCAAGCTCTCGACGGTCCAACAGCACTAAGACCACTCAATCAGTCAAGGGGCGCATTGGATAGCGCAGTTTCAGACCTTCTGAATTGGCTATCGCACAGCTTCTCAGGTTATATTACATCTTGCAGAAGACCTTTGTTAAGCAAAGTGACCTTCAAGATCTCCTTGTGGCTTTCAACGCCGCCTTTTCCCTTGGCATGAAGGAGCTGACAATCTGCTGCTTTGTTTGTTTGAAATAATTTTGCCGAGCTGCCTTTCATCAGTTTAGCCTGTGCGTAATGTAACGTAACCAAGAACGTGTAAAATAGCCGCAATTACCACATTACCAGCTCAGCCTGATTAAAACTTACAACCGAGTTCATTTCGTGCCTTCATTTCTTTGAATTCTTTGATTCAATTTTCTTGTTGTCGCAGTGACCAGCACGTCGTCAGCACCACACGCCGCACAAGGCCAGAGAGCTGAGCGTACACTTTCTCCTTTCTACACATACACTAGTCAACAAAGAAAGTAGGCAACCGGAAGGGGGCACGCAGCAATCGTGGCACGTCTTTCATGTCCGTGTCAGTAACGATTCAATTCCGCCATTCGTTCTAACATTATGTTCGTGCTTTTGTTATAAAAAGCTTGCTGATGTTGCATGCAAAGAACAAGCGCACACACATAATCATACCTATCATTGTAACAGCTGTAATAAACCCAAGTGGCAAAGTAGTACTCGTAAATAGCCCAAGCTAAGCAATCGAGCGACGGGGACGACGACAACCTAGCCCATAGCAGATGAAGGATGTAAATGAAATTAACTCTTGTAGACCACTATGTTGTTGTTGTTGTTTGCTATTGTTGTTGTTGTTCTTGTTATAGCATGCATCACTTAACAAGTCACGCCCAGCACATTTACAAACCAACTCTGAATTGATGTCGTAAACGCGCACTTTGAATATGCGCTGGCGCATAATTTGGTTGCTTCGGGGGGCAGGAGACGTGCTGAAAATGCTTGGACTTGATTGTGGTTGGTTGTCTTGTTTACAAATTTTGCATTTGAAGGTTGTTGATACGCTTTCGAATCGCTTTGAATTTCGCGCTTTTATCACTTTTGTAATTTCATTGTCTGTGGCAGCTGTTCGAGCTATGTAAGGGTGTGGTATGCCATGCAGGCTGGCGGAAGTTGAGCCGCTTGAATGTGGATTATAAAAGAAGGGTTTGGTAAAAGGTGTATGCTTCTAATGGAAGTCCGGGAAAACTAGCAATTTTAACTGGGTTGCAACACAATGCAAAGTATTTGTTAGGCTACGATTGAGTTTGGATAAACCAGAGTCCTAATCTGTTACAATACACAGACCAAAGTTGAACCAGAGTAACTCTAGGCTGCTTGGGAAGCAAGCTCTCTTCTGCAGTTATATCAGGTAGTCTGGCAAAAAGTATCTATAGACACAGTGCTGAAACCATTTAGAGTTTGCTGGAGGTCTGCGGATTAAGCGGCTAAGGAAATATGACAAAAATTAATATTCTTAAGAAACATTTTTAAATTTTTAAAATTGACGTTTTCGAATATTTTGTTAAACAGTGTACGAGTATATATGTATGTATAAAATTGTAACGAAGTAAGCTCCTGTATCTATAATTTTTTTTTTTTTTGTTCAAAAATATTCTTTTAACTATATTTGTAATCCCCGAAAAAGTTATAAAAATAATTTTTTTTTGTTGGAATCGACATCTCCCATTTTGAGTGGAGTTCTGTGGAAGAAAAAAAATTAAATTTTTTAAAAATTTGTGCAAACTCAAATTTTTATTTTCTCCTTTTTTGTAAAGCTCTTTTTTCAATATTGCAAAAAATACTGTAGTTAAAAAAATAAACTTTAGCACTTAAAAAATTATACAAAGTTTTTTTTTTTTCAAAATTAATGCAAGTTCAAAATTTCATTTTTTCAACTCTTTTCCGAAGTAAATTTTTTCAATGTTTCGAACACTACTTAAGTTAAAAAAAATAAACTTTTTCACTTAAGAAATATTACAAATTTTTTTTTTTTTTCAAAATTCATACAAATTCAAAATTTCATTTTTTTTCACCTGTTTTCTAAAGTAAATTTTTTCAATGTTTCAAAAACTACTTAAGTTACAAAAAATCAACTTTGGCACTTAATAAATATTAAAATTTTTTTTCTAAATTAATACAAATTCAAAATTTTATTTTTTCAAGTTTTTTTTACGTTAAAAAAATAAACTTTGGCACTTTATAAATATTAAATTTTTTTTTTTTTTCATAATTAATACAAATTCAAAATTTCAAATTTTTCTCCTTTTTTGTAAAGCTCTTTTTTCAATACTTTAAAAAATACTGTATAAAAAAAATAAACTTAATAAATAGTAAAATTTTTTTTTTTTTTTTTCAAAGGTAATACAAATTCAAAATGTCATTTTTTTCGCCTGTTTTGTATAGTTCATTTCTTTCAATATTTCGAGAACTACTTAAGTTAATAAAAAATAAACTTTGGCACTCAAGAAAAATTTCAACTTTTTTTTTAAATTTCGTTTTTTTTCTCTGCTTTCTAAAATAAAATTTTTCAATATTTCGGAAACTACTGTAGTTAAAAGTTTGGCACTTAAAAAAAATTTAAATTTTTTTTTTAATTTTTAGAAGGGTGATTTTTGTTTTTTCAAAAATATAATTTTTTAATTTTTTTTTTCCAAATTTTATTTTTTCTTCTGTTTTCCAAATTAAATTAAAAGCTACTGTAGATAAAAAAATATAATAAAATTTTTCACTTAAAAAAGGAGTACTCGTAGGTATACATACAAATAAAAAATCATATTTTGAAAAAAATTAAATTAAAATTAATTAAATATAGAACAAAATTTTTCCTAGATTAAAATTATTCGGGACTTTTTAGAAGGGTGATTTTTATATTTTGAATCTTTGAACTTTCTCGAATTTTTTTTAAAGGGTTTTCTTTATTTAATTTTTTGAGAAATGAAAAATGATGTTAAGAAAAATTCGTCTACGAGTACATTTCTTATCTTATTCTCAACTTGAATTTTTCAAAATTTATTTATTTCTTTAACTTTGTTTTATATTATTTTTTTTATTTTGGTTTGTCTCTTCAACTTTCGACTTCTTTGCTACTGTTTATTACAATAACAAAAAATGTATGTCGTATTTATTGTTGTACCTTATACCTTAGCTCAACGCTGAAGTGCGTCCAAATGTGCCACACTGGCGACGAGTCAGAGAGCAAGCAACTCAGTGCTGTGGCATGAATTGAGTGGAGCGTGACACCAAAGTGTCAAAGTTGCTTGCAGCTCTTCGGGCAACAATAAAAAGCTTTACAAACAAGTAAATAAAAAACAAAAATAAAATTCAAAAAGCAACACTAAAACATAACCAAAGTTGCTACCTCGCTCAACGAATGCCCATAGCAAGTTGCTGAATTTTGAATCTTACGACGTGCAACATGCAGCACCCGACGTGTCGCCTTAACGGCACACTGCAACACATACATATATGTATGTATGCGTGTATGTGTGCAATATGAAAATGATGAATGCAACGATGACCGCGCTCAACGCAAGGCTGCCGTGCGCTAGACACATGTACAATGTTTGCTATGAACCCCCCTGCCCCCTTCCTTGGCTTTTGCCATTTTACGTTGACACTTTTCAAGCAAATTTTTCACTCACAATTTTTCTTATCAAACAACTTTGTTCATGCTCTCCCCTCTTTGTCATGCTACCCTCTAAAACTTTATCCACTTAGTGTATATTTAAAGCGCCCAGAATTTAAAAAGGACAAATTTAAATACGCGCATAAGTCTTTTGACGTAGAGAGCTCAGCATGCAAATCTGCTTTATTTTGGAACCCTCGCCATCTTTTTCGTTCTGCTGCTTTACTGCGGCCAATTCATTATTTGATATGTCAACCGCAAATGCGGCTGAAGTGTGCAGCACCACAAGGAAGATGGAGGAATAAAGAGAGGAAGAGAGGCAAATGGAGGCGCATAGTTTTTGAAGTAGAACTAGGGTTCACCGAAAAGAAAATTTTTTTGTGGTAAAATTTTTTAGAATTTAACTACTTTATATTATTAACTCATATTAAAAAGAAGAAATATAACTTCGAAAAATTTTCGAAATAAAATTTTTTTTCGAAGTTGGTGTAATTTACTTTTTTAACTATAAATCATTGATTTTTAAGTGAAAAAAATTATTGAAGTTACTAAAGCAATTTTCAAACTTTTTCGATATTCGAATATTTTTCGAAGTTGTGACTATTCAGTTTTCTGTAAGAATAATGAATACATAGAAACTTTCTGAAGCAAAATCTCATAGTGCCGAATGTCTTCGTGGGCATATTTCTATCTTCAGTTCTTTTTTATTAAATTCGCACTACAACGAAAAAGAAAATATAACAAGCTCCAAAGTTTTCGAAATAATTTTTTTTTTTTTTTTCGATAATAGAGTTGAACATTTTAGCATAAATTTATTTACACTTTTCCATGCTTCTTTTTACCTAAAAAGGAGAATACACAATTTTTGAAGTTTTGGCCATTAACATTTTCTGCAGAGAAATTTTACTTTCTTAGACTTCGAAAAAATTTCGAAATTTCATACATTTTTTTTTTTAGAAATTTTTTTCGATGTCATTGCACTAATTTATCAGTTTATGTGATGATGCTGAAATGTCTTTCCAATACTAAACAAACCTTAGAAATTTTTCCGAAAATAATTCAACTGATTTTGAAACGAGGAAAAATTAAGGAATTTCAATCAAATGTTTTGTAGTGAGTTTAACTTGTTTTTAAAATTTCTATTCCTAAACATTTTCAAATTTCATACTTTTTTCGAAACTCACGAATTTTTGCACTATGAAGCAGAATATTACGCGGGTATTAGTTTTTTGAAAAATTGTTTATAATATACTTTTTTTTATAAAACTTACGAAATTTAACTGCGACAAATTTTCGAATTTCGAATTTTTTTCAATCACTATTTTAAAATTTATTTAAATTCAAAATGACAAAACTTATTTATTTAAATAAAAAAAGTGGAAAATAATCTAAATTTTTAATGAAAATTTAAAATTTTTCATTCAAATTTTTATAGTGACTTCTTAAATTCGAAAGACAAAATTTTTCCTTGGTAATTTTTTTTTTTTTGCTATCAATATTGGGTTGGAATAAAAACAAAAAAATTTACTTCTAAAAAAATTTTCAAACTCGAAACTCAAATTTTTCTAATTTATTGGCTGACTTTTTACCCTTCAAAGATGTTACGTAAAAATGTCAAATCCATTTGCTCAACTTAAAGACGTTTAACACTAAATCGATAAAATGCCAACTCTTTCAGTTTGTCTCATGAGAAACCACTTTCCGTTTGACACAATGCCACAAAAATGCAAATTATGTGCGCACATTTTTGACATCGTTGCCAACTTTGGAATGCAACAAAAACAACTACTTTTGTGGTGGTCTGTAAATGTGACTGAGATGCATTCAAGATCTTCCCCCCCCCCCCCCCTTGCTTTTTTACTACGCTTCTTTTCTAGTGCGCTCTATTTCTTCTTCTTACTTAAAGCACTTTCTGCTTTTCTACACCAAGGGCATTTCCTTTTCAGCCTTTGCAGTATGGGTAGTGTACAGGGAGCGTAGCAATTATGAATTTTTTAAAAGAAGGAAAAGAAAAATTTTGAAATTCTAATTTTTTTTAATCAAAAATTTATGTTTTTAATTTTAAAATTTATTTCGAAACGGGATTTCGGGGATTTTTACTTAAAACTGAAGGGCTAAAATTAATAAATTTGAAATTCTAAAATTCTGAGGTATTTTTTATGAAGAAAATAAGGCAACTTTTACCTTTTTTTTTAATAAAAGTTGAATTTCGATGATTAGTTTTGACTTAAAAAATAAAAGTCAAATTTAAATTTTTCTCTTTGACTAAAAAAATAAAAGTTAAATTCAAATTTTTTTTGACTTAAAAAATAATAGTTGATTTTCGATAATTAGTTCTGACTTACAAAATAAAAAACAAATTTTAATGATCAGTATTGGTTTAATAAAAACTTTAATTTAATTCTTGATTTGAACTTAGAAAAAGGAAAATTTAAATTTTTTTTTTTTGTTGACTGATACAATCAAATTTTTTATAATAATAAAAGTATAACTTAAAAAATAAAAGTCAAATTAAGAACAATAAGTGTTTACTTAAAAAAATAATTCAAATATTATTTTTGCTGTGACTAGTAAATAAAAGTCAAAATTGTTTGGACTAGAAAATGGAAGTCTAATTTATATTTTTAGTTTTGACTTAAAAAATAAAAGTAGAGTTTCGATAGAAAATTAACTTATTTTAATAATTATATAACTTTTATTTTGTTTTATTTTTACTTCAGAAATAAAATTCAAATTCCAAAAAAAAAAAATTGTACAATTAAATTTTGACTTGAAAAATTACTTACATTTTGACTTTAAAAAAACTACTATAAATTTCTTTCAAAAATTTTTCTAAAATTATTGCTAAAAACTATTCGCTCATACATACATATGTATGTATGTATGTCCAAAAACTAAATGAAATTTTTTTCTTTTTAACTTTTTTTTTCATTTCTAATTTTGACAGAAAATTCTTCATTTCCGAACTAATTTAAACATTTTAACTTTAATTTGGACTTCAGTAATAAAATTCAAAGTGCAAATAAAAAGAAATAAAAAAATGTTTAATAAATAAATAACAATTAATTTTACATTTAAATTTTTACTTAAAAAATTATTTAAATTTTTTTTTTTTTTCATATAATTTTTTTCAAAAATTTTACTTACAAATTTTTTTTTACTATTTTTAAATTATTTTGTTTACTATGTAGTATTACCAAATATTCAAATGTCATTTTTTTTTACATTTAATTTTTCATCAAAATGCTCAAATAAAATCGTTCAACCTCGATCCCTGGTCACAAGTATGCAACATTTAAAGCCATTTATGTACATTCAACATATTTAATATTTCATGAGTTTATAATCGCCTTTGTTACAAAGACAAAAAGTTTTTGTTTCTTGTGGAAATCTTTAAATGACTACCTAGCGTTGATATACAACAACAATTGCAATTATGGAATTATGACAAAGAAGCCATATAATCTGTTAAACATTTAAACATTTATATCAAAAATATGAAAGAGCTTTTAAATATATTTTGCAGACATTTTTGACATAGTAATAAGCTGCAATCAGGGGCGCATCCAAAGGGGATATTCGCGGCCAACCGCAATTTCCCCCTTCGGCATCCAAAAATGTCACGTTTTCAGGAACTGTGTGTGAAATATATGCTAGCAATTTTCTCAAACAAAATTTGGTCCCCCCTAACCAAAATCCTGCATCCACCACTGTCTAGAATAATAGTTTGTTTTATTTCAAGCAACTTTATTGCAATAAATCCAATGAAAATAGCCGTAAAACTTTATGGGCAAGTGTTAGAAAAAATAATAATAAAACAGGGATTATTTGGATTTGTTTTTAATGAATGAAATGGATATGTGTGCCAGAGCTTTTTTATAACCATTTGTGCTAGTTTGAAGAAAAGAAATTGCAAAATTTATTAAATTATATTTACCTTAATATTTTAACCCTCTAGCGACCTGCAATATATGATTTTATTTGTATGGCCCCAAAGAATTTCCAGAAAGTAACCCGAACATTATCGAACACCGATCATCTTCTTCATTTCAATCGTCTTTCACACTCAATTTTGCGCCATTCGTATGCATGTCAAAGCCATTAACTTTAAGTATTCACCACCACCATATATCTTACATTCGTATACGCTATCTCAGTCTATATATATTTGTATGTAGACTTATATACATATCTACTGCTGCACTGACCTACCCAATTCTTCAATGTCAGCATTTTATGGCGCCCATTAATGGTAGCCATTATTGTTGTGGCTTCATGTAATTTGCTTTCTTACTCCGCTTTGGTTTTGTTTTCGCTCTTTCGCTTTATTCACATCATTTGGCATTGTTAACGCTTCATGAGCCACACCGCAAAAGTAACTTAACGTTGGCAGTTTAGTTCGAGTTGAGCCAAGTAACAAGAATTTTGATTTTCTTCAGCTTAACCACAGAACTCCTAACGAATTTGCTTGATGTTTATTGTGCAATCCCCAACAAGCAAATCGTGCAACAACAACAACAACATGCACTACAACAGTTGTTATATCATTTTCTGAAAGCGGCTATTTCGTAACAATGTTGGTTGTTGATGACCAGCGTTACCTTGCGTTTGATTACCAGATCTATTTATTGTCTAGCACTGTAATATCTTCCGTTGTACTTGAATGGTTGTTGTTGTTGTTTTTGCATTATGTTGGTGAATGAATAGCTTTTATGTGCGCTACTGGCTGGAGCTATGAATTTTGTAGACGAAAAAAGGAAATGAAGTTGTGTTGGTGACACAGGCGACATACACACACACACACACACACACACAATATGCACGTGTGCGTAAAGGAAAATAAGCATTTCATAATTTTTGGAAAAAAAAATTGTTGACGATACCTCAATCTGTACGTGGCGCGTGTGAAGCTTAGTAGAAAAAAAAAAGGTTGGCATTATTGGGCTGACCTACTTCACGACTTGCTGCTTAACGTAAAGTGACAGGCAGAAGTGGTGCTAAAGTAACAACAACAATAGCGATTTTGAAAGAAATTGTAAATATGATAAGCAAAGAAAAAAAATTATACAAAAAGAAATAGCGTTTATCAATATTTATCGATTTTTATCGACTTTTTATCGATCCAATCGATATACATCGAATAACAATTATGGGGCCCAAATTATTTTGAAAAAAGCTATTTCGGGTAAGAGATGTAAAAATTCCAATTTAAAGTTTTTATGTATATCGATTTCTGATCGATGTTATCGAAATTTATCGATTAATAAAAATGTGCAGACTTTTAAAATATTAAAGCATGAAGTGGCAGCATGTGTATGGTTTTTCAAATTGTAATGATTTTTTATCGATTACTGTTTTATATAGACTTGTTACCTGTTATCGAAATTTATTTATAATGAATTATGGGCCCTTGAAATGTAGAAATAATAGGCGGATAAGGAGACTGCGAAGATATTTGTTTTACTTTTTGTAATTTTCTATCGATTATTGCTTAGTATCGAGTTGTTAGCGATGTTATCGAAATGCCTCGAATGCCAAAATATTACAAAATGAATGCGTATGGGAAGAGAAAATATTTTTTTTTCAATTTTTTACAATTTTTTTATCGTTTATTGTGCTTCGTTGACCTTTTATCGATGTTATCGAAATATATCGATTTCTAAAAATATGTGTCATTGATTATTTCATTATTCTTATTACAATTTGCAGCATTTTTGTTGGTTGTAACTAATTTGTATATGCAATTAATTGTTTTCTAAGAATTTAACTCGATAATTGGTATCATTCAATTACAATCGGTTTCTATCGATTCTACGCGTGTTTCGGTGGTCATCCATACTCTCCAGCTGTCTCAGTTTCAATTGAGTTTTGATATTGTTATCGGTTTATGGTATTTCTTTTGCAGCTTTTCTTATCGATTACAGTCTCAAACGACTTGTGTTCAATAATGGGCTTTTATCGATTTTTTTTTTCGTTGCAAACGAGTTTTCTTATTAACATCGATTTAATTAGTTTACAAAACTTCGCAGCCGGGCTTATTTGAGATATGTAAGAACACAATCTCTAATAAAAATTTTCATCTTAATTCACAAGTATCGAGTTGTCATCGATGTTATCGAAATGTATCGATTACTAAAATGTGTACATCTATAAGCTTATTTTGCTCACTTTTAATTCTTATCAGTTTGCAGGCTCTATTCTAACTTTTCAAATATCAAAATCACCGTATTAAGAGCTGCTAAATGGTGGCATGCGAAATACGCAATTAAATTTAAGAAAAATTATTTCCATAAACAACAACAACTACTTCTTCCTTGGGGTACGGAAATTCGTTTAGGTTAAAACACTCTCTTCCAAACATTCGTAACGCTCCATATCAGCTTATAATTGTTGGTTTTCGTTTTGCTTTAATTTTGTGGGCAGTTAATTTGTAGGCTGTGCTCAAGGGAGACATTAACAAAAATATACCCAAATGTGTACTTAAAAAAATAAAATTTCTATGCTGACCCAACAAATAAATGGCCAAATGGCGTTAACAGATTGCAAAATGTTTTTATTTATGTTCGAGCGTGAGAGGAAATTGCCACACAAATGTAAAATGTTTGTAAGCTTTTAATGTTATTTGCGCATAGTTGTTGCTGCTGTTGTTGGTGTTGTTGTTTCTGCTACATAAGACCTAACAAAGCTGACAAAATGACTCATTGACTAAACTCATCAATTAAGTGTTAAAGAGCTTAACTACTTTTGTGTTGAGGTCGTAAAACAAAAAACAAAATATTTAATAGGATTTCTTCGATTTAAAGAGAAATAAAATTAATGTGGGGAATTTTATGAAATGGAACAAATTCACAAGCGATGTCGGTGCTAGTTGGATAAAGTAGAAAAACTAATAAGGGGCATCCCTACGAACAAAATTTATATACATAGGCCCTTAGTCATGATTATTTTTTTTGTACTACATAGATATTTACACTTTTTTGTTTTGTGTGAACGTTTCTTAGTCAAAAAATTGTAACAAAACCCAAACATTTCACACAAGCAACAAAAGGAATCATGAAACTAAGCCCCAAATACGAAAATCTGGTGCTAAGAATGTTATTAAAGTTGTTCTAAAACAAGATTTTTCCAGCTTCGAGAAACACTCTCAGACAAACGAACGATCATTTTTGATTTTAAGGCAACTTAAAGTCTCTTTTGCTCTTTCTCTACCTCAATCTACTCCTAATGCCATTGCTTTTGCTCTTCTTATTTCTACTACTCAGCTTCTTCATAGTCCTATTCGTAGTACTTTTTCTATTAATATGCTTTTCCATATTTTAATAACAATTGCCGTTTTCTTTCCTATTCCCTTAAATTTTCCAATTCGCTTTTCCACTTTTTTTAATGAATTTTTTGTTCCCATTCGAATTCCTTCTTCCATTTCCATTTCTTTTTCTTGCCGCTTCGATTCCTATTTCCATTAATTTATCAAATTTTCTTTTCCAATTCTTTTCTTATTATTTCTTAGTACTATTTGAGCTCAAATTTAAAGTTTCTTTCTTTTTCTTTTACCAAGTCTATTTCTTTTCCTATTCCAATTCCAATTCCCGTTTCCGTTTGTATTCCTATTCCTTTTAATGCTTATTCCTTTTCGACTTCCATTTTCCTTCCCGTTCCTTTTCAAATTGCCGTTTCCATTTTTATTCACTTTAATTTTCCAATTTATTTCCCCATTTCTTTTCCGACCAATTCTTCTATTTTAATTTTTATTCCCGTCCCCCTTCTATTTCCATTTTATTTCTATTACTTCTAAATTTTTTTCCTATTCCAAGTCAATTTTGGTTTCAATTCCCCTTTCCATTTCTATTCCTGTCCCTGGTATGATTCCAATTTCTCTTCTTATTCTTATTCCTGTTCCAATTCCTATTTCTATTTTTGTTCCTATTCTTAATTCTATTTCTATCACTAGGCATTCCTATTCCTAGTCCTAGTCCTATTCCAATTTCATTTCTGTTCTTATTCCTGTTGCAATTCCAATTTCTTCTCCTATTAATTCTTATTCCAATTCCATTTCTATTATTGTTCCTATTCCAATTCACTCCCATTGATCATCCCATTCCCTCTTCCAGTTTTTTCCTATTAGTTTGTATTCCTATTTTAACTGCCGCTTCCAATCGAATTTCTATTTCTATTCCCATTTCTTTTCCTGTTCCTGTTCCAATTTCTCTCTTCTTCCTATTCCTATTTTCTTTACTGTTTCAACAAGAACTCCCGTTTCTATTCAATTAAAGCTTTCGTTTCCATTTCTGGTCTATTCAAGTGCACCTCCATCCTTCGATCACTCGCCCTCTGCAATATCTTTACGAGTTAATTTTCCTCTTTTTCATTCCTTTGAAATCAAGTTCCCTTCCCAATCCACTACTAGAGCTTTTATGTAGGCTATCTCGAATAGAATAAGTACTGATCGTCTACTTTTTCCAAAATGCTTCACTCTCAGTCCTTTTTTAACTCACATTTATCTTATTCGATGTGTATCAAAAGTTCTGACCGACGAAGTTGCGTTACTCAATGTCAAAAACAACATTGCTTAGCATTTTATTTCATATATTTTATAAAAGGATTCCTGCTGTTTGCTACTTAAACTATGCAACATAACTCACTTTTAGTAGCAACGTGGTTTTGCTGTCGACACGATGATGACATGCCAGCCATAGTCTGCTTGCTTACTGAATTTAAGGTCAAACTTATTGTTGTTATTATTAGCACAATTACAGTAACAACGGAAGCAGTTAGTTGGAACAGTAGAAGAAGCAGTTGTAATGCGCAAATTGTTCTTGTTTTGCTTGATTTTCAATGTTGACAAGGTGTGAAAAGTAAGCAAAATCACATAAACCGAGAGCAACATACGAACACGCACACACACACACACACTCAAATGTATTTATCACACATTTTTGTATTAGAAAACAATGCAATAAATTTTCTTAGTGTCGCCAACACTTCAACGCAACGCAAAGATACTTTAAACAGCTGCAGTTAGTCGAGCTAAATAGTTGGGCAGACATGGCGTATACGCAACTTTAACGAGGAATGCATGTGGCTGAGTGCGTGTGGTTGTATGTCGTTGTATGTGTGGTTGTATGTGGTTGTATGTGTGTGTGTGTGCGCGAATTCGTTTGGTTGAGCACTTCACCTTGGCATTGCTAAAGCAGGTAGCAACTGTGATGGCTATGAAGCTACGCTTCCAATATTACCAAGACAGAAACTACTAAAAACAAAATTTAGCAGCAACAACAAAAATTGTATCTAAGTGCTGGCCCCCATCTAATTTGGTACTCTCTCTCCTTGACACTCTGCTACTGCGTTCACATTATGAGCAGCATTAAATTGCTTACTACTTTTTGGAAATTGTGTATGTGCTTAAAGCATGAACGAGCATGTGTCCCTTTGTTTGTGTGTGTGTAAATTCTTTTTACTTTTTTTTTTGTGTTTGGTTTGTTGTGCAAGCTCAAGTATTTATGTGAGGTCATTGCGTCAAATGGCACACGCTTTATGTTAGCGACGACAACAATGACAAAGTCAATGACAATATTTCACAAGCTTCACAAGCTTATGAGCTCATCTTGCATAATATCGAAGCTATTCATAGAAATGTAGAAGTTTTAAGCAAGAGCGGAAAGGGGGGTGACTTGAAATGAGTCGGCTAAAATCCGCTTTAAAGGAAATTCGATAGACAGTTGAAGAAGAAGAAAGGTAGAAGCAAGAAAAACCAACTAGTGTAGTTGCGATTATAGCGAGGAAGAGACTGATCTGGCTAGTATTGTATTTTACTCCACTACGCTGTGAAGAAGGTGCGGAAAGACAGCTTGAAGTCGAAGAGAGAGAGAAATTTTGATGATGATGAAGTTGACGAAACAGTTCTTCGCGTTATCTCCCACTAAGACGTTGTCCAAAATTTACCTGATTTACATCTATTAGGTATCTAGTAGCTTTGCTTAATTAAACACATAAATATATAGACAAATTACCCGCTGAAGTTAATTGCGCTTAAGTCAAATATTAGCATATTTGCGCAAGCAAAGGTAAAGTGATTGTTCTATATGCTTAATGTTTATGCGAAATAGCAACGGATTTAGTGTCAAAATAAATAGATTTGATGTGGAAATAACTTTACTTACCGTATGAGGGTATTCAGCTAGTTACGACTAACTATGCTAACAATAAAACTGTAACCGTGACTGCAACTAATTATTTTTTAATGGTTATGGTTATGACTGTAGTTATGGTTATGTTTATGGTTACGGTTATGACTATGGTTATGGTTATGGCCATGGTTATGGTAATGGTAATTTCTGTGGTTATGGTTATGTTAATGAATATGGTTATGGTTACATTTATGACCATGGTTATGGGTATGGTAATTTCTGTGGATATGGTTATGTCTATGGTTATGCGTATGCTTGTGATTATGGTTTTGTTTATTGTTATGTGAATGGTTACGGCTTCGGTTATGGTTACGGTTATGGCTATCGCTGTAATTATGGTTATGTATATGGTTATGGGTATCTAATGTTATGACTATGAGTATGGCTGTACTTATGCTTATGGTTACGGTTATTTTTGTGGTTATGGCTACGGCTATGGTTGAGGTTATGTATATGGTTATAGTTACGGGGATGGCTATGACTACGGTTATAGTTATGGGTATGGTTGATGCCGTGATAAATGACTTCCTTAAGGTTTGGAACAGTCACCTACCTTACACCAGTGTATTGATCTTGGATTTAGTTCCATTGCTCTGATTTATTAAAAGACTTCTTTGAAATTAATTTTAGATACCGCTTTTTCCCCCTGAGTGTGGTCTGAAAAAAATTGTTGACACACTTCTGGGGTATCCAGCATTTTCTCCCTAGAGACGTTTTTTGTTGCTGCTTGATGGTTGCCATTTCTTGGAGATAAGCAGTATGTTTGTTGGCAATCTAATCCTAAGCCTTACTTATCTCGTTCCTTTGAGACTATAATAATCAAAACAGTTGGCGAAAGCCACTTCCAGCAGTATGTACTTTTTTTTAGTTTTGGGTACTGACTACTGGAGTTTACTAGAGTCGAGCCACACTTAAAAGATATCATCGGACTTAACAATCTAACCTTACTTTTAGTAACTCAATAACTTAATCGAAATTTCTTCTTAGCCAATGTGTACATTGGACTGGATCAAGATTTTGTTTCCACTAAAACTGCCTGGCTATTGAAATAAAAAAATTTAACGATCCACAAATGGTCGCATTGAAAATTTACTAAAAACTGGCCGTTTCAGAATAATCAAGCTTTAGACATTGGTATGAGTTTCTGGTTGTACTTTTTTACTTTTACTTTGTAAGTGCGGTAAAAATTAAAAAATCAATAGAGAGAAAGCTAAATATAAGAAGAAAGAAATAATCAAAATAATTGAAAAAAATGCTGACCCTGTCTAATGCATAGTTTTTCTTTCTTTTTTTTTTTGAAACGCTCAAGTAAGCCACCATACATATGTTTACGTGTATATAAATATGGATAAATAAATTAATATTTTCACAGTCAGCTACACTTTCATCACATCAGCCAGCATAATGGCAGTCAATTAAGCGACTACCAGCCAATGCAAACAATTACTTTATGTATATGTAATTATATATGTATCTATGTGTATGGATATGTGACGCTACCTATGTGTGTGTGAAGGTATATATTTACTGTAATAATTGTATTTGCCTTAGCGCCATTTGCGGTTACGGTCGTTTAACACAACGAGCCCTGTAGTCTTAATGACAGCTGCACCTTTTCGCACACGACCAAATCTTTAATACACAAAAGTGCTGAAGTTTAATTAAAGACCGACGATATATGGAAATAATTACAGTGTACAACAAAACGAAATCTACGCTGTTTGAGCTGAGTAAAAATTAAGCTTTTCATAAAGGTGGATGCGCAGAAAGCAGCAAAGTGCTGAAGACGTCTTTCGTATCGAAGCGTACCGACACCATAGTGGACTACCAAGAAACGTAAATCTTTGTTGACTATTTTTACTGTTAATAAAACAAAAACAACGTTTAATAACTTTCTATACAACCAACCAACAATGAACAATATCCAAACACTAAGCAGTCTCAGTTGACAAATTTCCGTGCGCCAGACCATGCAATCCCTCGACAGTCACAGCTCATTACGGCTCGTTGTGTGTGATTGGCACATAATTTTACGTAGCTTCGTATTCGCACGCTGAGTTTTGTTATTAGCGAGCTGCGCTATTCAAATTTATTTCTAACACACAATATGTGTGCGCTTTGACGCCGAAGGCGCTGTGGCTCTGAAATAATGAGAAAAACATTGCACACTTTGGGGCCATCTGCGTCTGACCATTCATCTAATTGCGATTTTGTGGTTTCAAATGTTGTCAAGATTATTACTTTATTGGGTTTTTATTTTATTTTACTTTTTTTCTCCTTCTCCTTCCTCTCTAATGCTATTACTGTTCTAGGCGCAATAAATTTAATTTCTTACCTTCAAAGCTTATCTTTCTCATATAAATTTCTAGAGGATGCTTTTAATGTTCGAAGTTATAGAAAAAAACTAATGTATTTAGTTGTTAAATCATTAAAACAGAAATGCGTAATAAAACAAAATTTTTTTTGGACTTTTGTTGCTTTTTGTTGCTGACCGCCAAAGCTTTTGTTCATTGTTTTAAAGTGGATAATTTTTCCAACGTTGTTTTACTTTTGTGTTCCTAAGTTTGTTTAAATGAACAGATGTGATTAAAGCAGATGAACAGCTGCAAATACATACATATATGTATTTATATGTATATAAAAAAAAAACCGCATACAAGAACCTACCCTGTAGGGAGTCTCAAATGAAATCTCTCATAAGCTTGAGCTATAATGTATGTATGCCCATCATGAATATTAAAGTAAAATATTATATATAATTTTTCTTAAATTTTTGTCAATTTGTCTGCATGTTTGTTTGCGCATCACCCAAAAAGGACTTCGTATAATTCTATGAAACTGTCACAAAAATATTTACTAGGTGTCCAATTACAGTTTAAGATCACGCCGATATTTTAATCTTGTCGTATACAGTGGTGGCAATAAAAGTTGGTACAATATACAAAATATTTTTGATGAGTTGAGTATTATATATGTATGTATATGAAAGGAAAATGCATACAGAACAAAAACCAGCATTTTTAGAATGTATGTCAATCTGCCTATATATTTGTTCGCGCTTCACTCAAAAACCGCTTCGTAGAACCGTATGTATTTTGCACTAAAATATATTCTAGATATCAAACTATAGTTTTAAGCTAAGAAAATATTTTAATATCGATATATGTATGTATACAGTGGTGGCAATAAAAGTTAGCTCAAATATTTTTCTATACATATGTATGTAAGTACTTATAAAATGCATAAAACTGAATATTGTCTAGCATTACAGAAGCCAAAATAGCAACTTTTACAATTTGCGTCTGTCTGTCTCTGTGTTTGTTCGCGTTTCATTCAAACACGGCTGCATAAAATTGAATGCAATTTTCACCAAAATATTTGTAAGATGTTCAACCGCACTTTTTAGTAATTTAAATGATGAAAATCGCTTAATATTTCTGTATACACTGGTGGCGAAAAATGTTGGCACAAAATATGTTTAAAATGAATTTCGAACAACCCATAAAAGATTGGCTTATAAATGGTAGTCAAGTTTAGAGCGAGAGAAGCAAAACAAAATCTTTCAATTTCGGTCTGACTGTCTGTATGTCTGTCTATGTGTTTGTTTGAAATGAGAGTCCTTTGTCAGACGCCAACCCAATTACTGCTCAAAAAAGTCCTTTAAATCAGCACTAGTCTAAATTATTCCTACTGGGTAATTATGCTTAGGTATACTTCCCTGTGAGCTGCTTTTTAATTTTTGAACTTTAAAACTTTTTAATGGCATTTTTTTTTTTTGTTTTTCTAAAATTTATTTTCTCTCGTCTACTTAATGATCTGCCATACGCTAACTAATATTGGCCTTTTGCGTTAACTTTCGTTGTCTTTCTTGTCTGCTTTTTCATTAGCTTCATACAATGGTTTATATCCACCTGCAAAAGTTAAATTCTATTTTTTATTTTTCTTTTCTGAACTTTGACATTAATGCGGATTTGTTTTGTATACCCCGCCGACGCTCCCCTTACTAGCCACGTGGTTTATGGTGGCACTTAAAGGAGGTGTTTAAGTGCTTGCTTTTGAAAGGAAATTTCAGTATAGTTCAGAATACTAAGTTGAGAGTTTGGTGGTTGTAAGATTAATAATTTTTTTTTTTTTTTGATATATGCAAGGAGAAGTTAGAGAGTGTTACAAACTTTCTCTGCAGGGGTACTACACTATCCAAAAGGCGGAAGAAATTACGTTGGCTGTTTAACAGGGTTAAGCTCTGTGGATTTGAGTCCAAATCAGTGTTGCCACAGTGAGCCAATCGGCCTAAGTAAGCCTCTCTGCTAGGCTGAGGGCCAGTCAGCATAAGCGAACATACTATTTAAAGTACCCTTGGCTCAATAAATGCTCGTACAAAAATTAGATTTCGAGTTAACAAAAATCAAATATCAAAATGTATTAAGCAATCACTACGAAAATGAAGACGACAAATGGATTTCATAGAAATGTCTGGGAAGTTGCTCGTATGCGACTTTTAGCACAATTTCTATGTCTACCAAATACCACTCTTTGTTGTCCCCCACACATTGCACAGCATTAATGTTGAAGCTAACTACTGTCCAAATGTAAACAGAAAAAATAACAAAGCATGGCTTGACTGGGAAGAACAAAGTACTGCGACTATAACAACAAAAGACAATCGCTTAATATTGTCATCAAAAGCTTTCATTATATTGTAAGCATCAATGGTATGGAGGTGCATGAAATGTGTCATAAAAAAAATACTCAAATCAGCAGATCATTAACTTGTTGGGTCGTTAAGTGTGTTTGTTTGTAGTGAAGTAAAGATGAGACAGTGGCAGTGGCAGTTGGGCTGTAGACTTTCTTATGCTGCTGTGCATCTACTTAAAGTGTCTGGAATATATGGAAAATTATTTCTTGTTCCAACATTGCTTCTTTTATTTACTTGAAGCTTTCTTCTTAGCTAAAGGCTGCCAACAGTAAAATTTCAAAAAAATTGTGTTAAGCTATAGTTGTCATTTAGATGCTAGATAAAATTTTACTCGCTTACAAAATTTTTGAATTGAAAGCGTCAAAAAAAGAGCAAAGCAGAAAAAATAGTAAGCGTTCACAATTTTGGTTGCTATCCCACAAGAAACAAATTCAAATTGAATTTTCGAAGAATTATAAAACTAAAAGTTCACTTTTGTTATTTTATTCATGCATAAGTCGCTTAATGTCTACAAAAAAGTGGCTGGTGCTAGTTTTGATAAAAATGTATCACTAGTCGCAGCGACATAATATGGTAAATTAGAGTACTCGAGAAAATTAAAAAAATAAAATTTTACTCGCAATATATGTGACAATAAGTAATAACAGCCAAAGTCAACTTTATTAATTTTTCAAAAGTGTTTTTTTAGTTAAATTCGAAAATTCTTGATTATTATTTTGGTTGCAAAGTAAAATTCGTATTTTTGGCTATATCAAACAAAACTCAGAGTTTGGCTATTTTTCCAAAATTTTGAATAGAGTATCTATATAATTAAAGAAATGCGAAAGTAATAATAAAAATGGAATGACCAGAGAACTAGAAAACTGGTTTAATCGATTTTAGAAGTTATCGATTTACAGATTTCCCAATAGATAAGGTGGACAGGATCTATGTATCTCTGAAATATATAAGCATACTGAGTCAATAAGAAAATAAAATGTATGATCGATAGAAAGTGAAAAAAATCGATAAAAATTTTGATTGTTTTGAACATTTCCAAATCGGAAATCTGATCGATATCACAATCTATCGGTGCGAAGAAGAAAAAACGGTTTGCCTTGTTTCCAAAATTTTAATAACAGTAGCTGTCGATATAAGCAACTAAATTTCTAAAAACAAAAATCGATAACTTTCATATGTAAATATATCGCTCATTTGCTGCAACGTCGTCATAAGTCAAAAATCACTAATATTGAGTTGAATACGCAAAAATGTACCCAATATCATGGTCTATATTGTGTAAAAAATTCTTCATGATTCGTTGAAAATTGAGCGCTTGAGATAAAAATTAAGTGCTATCTTTACGTGTACAATATATGGCAAACGCAACTTTAAAATGGCTCTCCTCAATAATAGTGTTTTTTGAGTTATGACGACGTTGCAGCAAATGAGCGATATATGCAGTATAAAATAATCGGTTAAAACGATGACATACATAAGCGATATCATATAGTATCGATATAAAGATTTACAGATACAAGAAAAGCTAATAATTGTTTTTAGAGCATAAGCGATACCAAATCGATAAGAACGATAGAAATTCGATAACAATAAAAAAAAATTTAAAAGTGTTTTTTTTTTTTTCAAAAATTTAAATATCAGGCATGATCGATAGAAGTAACCAAATATGCCGGAGAAGGTTTTATTTCTAAAATTTGTTCAATGGAATTCATTCAAAAAAATAATAGGAAAGCAAAATATGTCGATAACGATAAAAAAACTATACAAATTTAAAATCGATAAATAAATAAAGTCGATAACGATTTTTAAAAATCCTATGGAACTTGCAAAGTATATTGATATCGATAAATGTAAATAAAACATGCTCCAAAAAGTCGATATATTTATACTCCTAACCTTTTCAATACGAGGTCGATAACAACGATAAAAAGGTGTGAGCTCGATTTTCACATAATTTGTGAGCAGCATTGTATGAAAGTGTGAGAAAATACACATGGAAAATTATTTATAGCTGAGCTAGAAGATGTTCCTTAATCTTGATTGAGTTAGGCTGTTATAACCAATTCAATCAGGCAGAAATCAAGTTGTGACTGTTTGCCCTTAAGTGCACTTAATCTTGGAGAAAATTAGAAAGTGTAGTAAATGATGTGAGTATGTTGAACACCTTGCTAGTACTAACTCTTATTCAACTTAACTAGACTTTGGTTATTATTCCCAGCTGCCACAGATATATCTCAAATCTCACTTCTTCAAAATCAATCAACTTTTGTCTATTCTTGCAACTGATTGGTTGAATTACTTTGCTTGCGTGTCTCTACTTATTTCTAATTTATTTATTTGTTGGTATTATTTAGTGTTGTGAGCCATCACCGAGCCCATCAAACTCTTAAGCGCTTTTCAAAGTAAAAATTTCGGCAATCAATAAAAGTCGAACAGTCATTAATCACTCAATAAATTGACATGAGGAGAAGAAGCATATTTGAAAAAGGGTGTTTCAGTAAGAGCTATGGACACACAAATTGTTCTACACTGAACTCTATCATCATTTCTCATTGACCGCTGTGTCCCCAGAGTACCCATTCCATATGTGATCAATCGGAACACCCTTCACTTTGAATGTTTCGATGACTTGAATGTGTATGCCTCTACTTACAAACATGTTTGCTTTTTATTCACCATTATCTAGTATCATTTCATTTTGTTACTTTTCACTTTATAGCTCTGTCTTTTCTATTTTATTTTTTTTTTGTTTGATTAGGCAGCACATCGAATCCCGATGCCAAACGCCTCTACGACGATCTTCTAAGCAACTATAATAAATTGGTACGTCCTGTTGTCAATGTGACTGACGCTGTAACTGTACGCATCAAATTGAAGCTATCACAATTGATTGATGTCAATTTGAAAAATCAAATCATGACAACAAATTTGTGGGTGGAACAAACCTGGTACGATTACAAACTCCAATGGGAACCGAAAGAATATGGTGGTGTTGAAATGTTACATGTACCCTCGGATCATATATGGCGGCCGGATATTGTGCTGTATAATAAGTGAGTATAAAATAGATATATATGTATGTATGTGTATGTTAAATTTGAATTTCGTGAATGGGGCATTCCATATTAAATTGATTGCTTTCATCAAAATATAAACTTGTAAGCCACTTTTATTACATACGTACAATCTTCATTAGCCAAAAGTTAGAAAACAAAAAAATTGCAGTGATTAGAATTTAGTGATTTCGTAGCTGACTAATGGGGCTTGACTAGAAAGTTGAAAACGTTAAAAAAAATTGTTAACCCAAAATTCAAAAAATTATTAATTTGAAAAACACTTACCTCCTTATTAAAAATTTAGGATAGATATAGATATACATATACATAAGAGAGATAATACAAAAACTTCGACACAGAATATAATAGCGAAATTAAATTTTTGAATTTAAAAAAATTTTAAATTTAAAAAAAAAATTGGATTTTGAAAAATTTCAAATTTTTTAAAATTATAGATCTACAATTTTTTTTCAAGCATCTCTAAGCACACCTTTGAAAGTGTCAATTTTTAGAAATTGCATACTATGTTCAAAATACATATTTATAAAAAATAATTTTGCATACTTGCTTTCCATGTTAAATCCCACAAACCCAAAAAAATAGTGTTAAAAATTGAGGAATTTCGTGTTTCATTAAACCAGATTAGAAAGTTAAAAAAAAAGGTTAAAAAAAAAATTTGGTCAAAATTCAAAAAATCATTCGACAAAAAAACCCCTCATATAAATTTCAGCACATCTTAATATACATATGTACATAAGAAACGTAAACAAAAAAAATTGTGTACGAAATTTTAATTTTTTCGATTGTAAAAATTTTATAATTTTTTTTTTTTTCAATTTACCTTTCTTTTTTGATGGGAAGGTGCCAAAGTTTATTTTTTGAAAAATTTAAAAATAAACTTTACAAAACAAGAAAAAACTCAAAAAACTTAAATTTTGAACATGCGTAACATTTGAAAAAAAAATTTATTTTTAATTTAAAAATTTTAATTTTAATTTCAAAATAACTTTAAATTTAACAAAAAATAGTTAAATTTTTCATTTGCATATATAAAAAATTTAAATTTTGAGTTTTCATAACTTTGAAAAAAATTGTGAAATTTTTTTATTCCAAAACTTCTTTTTATGATAAAGGGGAAACTCGCCACCAAATTTAATTTCAATTGAAAGGTGGGAACTCCAGCCTCTTAAAGATTTTAAATGGAAAGACCCTTATATAAAAATAATTAAAAACTTAACCCCTCCTACAAGTAAACAAAAAAATTTTCCCTACAAGGTCCATAAAACCACAATATTGTTGTAGGCTGCTCTAAATTTGAAAAAAAAAAATTTTAAAACTCAAAATAAAATAGCAAATACTTAAAATTAAAATTGTTGAGAATATTTATTTCTGTTTGAAAAAAAATCGGAAATAAATCAGTATAATAAATAATTGTTATAAACATTTTTCTACTGATTATTAAATTCTAATCTCAAATCATGCAATTTTTTGGTTCTCAAAATATCATATCGAAAACTACACATATCAACATTTCAATATCACCGCATCAAAGGCGCATACATCGCAATCATCAGTAGCACCATCACAAGCGAAAGACAAGAATCATCGAAACATAGTAACAGCAATGAGGTTTTATGCTCGAAAGAAGTGTTTAGAAGTGGCAAAAAAAAATAAAATTAAATTTTTTTATTGTTAAAAGGTCAACAACAGCTCAACAAGAAATTTGTTTTTGACAATGCGCTGTGTTGTTGTTATTGTTGCTTTAAACCTTACAATTGACGCTGTCAACGTTTGAAGTGCCCATCTCATTGAGTTAGCATGATTTATATCATGCGATAAACTTTTTATTGTTGCCTATTTTTGCAAGGCTAGATGTACCTATGGACTTTAGAAATTTATATACTTACACATTGAAAGAGTTTCTATCACTTTCATACACATAACTACTGAGTAACCATAACACACCGATGAGTATGCACTGCTGACCTAAGAAGCTTCAAACATTTTATGAAGAATGAAAATGTTATTTATTTATTTAAAGTGCCTCATAACATACATATTCTCGATTTTTCTTGATAAACCTATAAAAGCATATGAATAAATTAATTTCAAACAATGATTGATTTATTGTAGCTCCTTTATATGCAAATGAATAAGGTTGATGACGGTTTCTATATTTTAGATAATCACTAGGCATTTTTGCGTCGAGCAAGTCATCTTTATAAACTTTTACTAAAGGGCATTCTAATATAGATAATTTGATAAAAATAAACTAAATAATAATGGCCACATCAAAATTCTATTTATCTTCAATTTCATCGATATCCACAAAATGTTTAAAATGTTGTGCCATCCAAATTGAAAAGCCCTTTAACTAAACTCATGTAGTAGCTATGTATGTACAAGTAAGCGAAGATTTACATAATTTGAATTCTCTTGCTCTGACTATCCTCTTCAATTTATTGAATTCCATTCTCATACGATAACCCATTTTGTAATTCTAAATATGTATTTTTCACATTTTTTTTTTCTTCTGTCTTTTCATTTCTCTTCAATTTCGGCAATACGATAACCGTTCAACCACCTTCTTGCTGCAGCGCTGATGGCAATTTCGAAGTGACGTTGGCCACAAAAGCTACACTCAACTATACGGGGCGCGTCGAGTGGCGTCCACCAGCGATATACAAAAGCTCCTGCGAAATCGATGTCGAGTATTTTCCATTTGACGAACAGACGTGTGTAATGAAATTCGGCAGTTGGACATATGACGGGTTTCAGGTGAGTTTGTAATTGAAATTTAGCCGCGAAAGCTATTGGATTTATTTATTGGATTTTTTTTATTGACATCTTTTTTGTTGAAATAACTAGTAAGTGCACATATACAAGTGTATATGATAGGGATCTATGTAGTAAGTGGGGATGGCACTCCCGATTTACCATATTTGCTCAATGCCCAAAGTCTAGAGACTTTTTTTCAAATCCCGGAATTTTCGGGATTAGAAATATGTAATAATATCAGTAAAATCAAATAAAATAAATAAAATAAAATAAATAAAATAAATAAAATAAATAAAATAAATGAAATAAATAAAATAAATAAAATAAATAAAATAAATAAAATAAAATAAAATAAAATAAAATAAAATAAAATAAAATAAAATAAAATAAAATAAAACTAAATAAAATAAAATAAAATAAAATGAAATAAAATAAAATGAAATAAAATAAAATAAAATAAAATAAAGTAAAGTAAAATAAAATAAAATAAAATAAAATAAAATAAAATAAAATAAAATAAAATAAAATAAAATAAAATAAAATAAAATAAAATAAAATAAAATAAAATTAAAAAAATAAAATAAAATAAAATAAAATAAAATAAAATAAAATAAAATAAAATAAAATAAAATAAAATAAAATAAAATAAAATAAAATAGGATAAAATAAAATAAAATAAAATAAAATAAAGCAAAATAAAATAAAACAAAATAAAATAAAATTAAATTAAATTAAATTAAAAAAAAATAAAATAAAATAAAATAAAATAAAATAAAATAAAATAAAGCAAAATAAAATAAAATAAAATAAAATAAAATAAAATATAATAAAATAAAATAAAATAAAATAAAATAAAATAAAATAAAATAAAATAAAATAAAATAAAATAAAATAAAATAAAATAAAACAAAATAAAATAAAATAAAATAAAATTGAATTAAATTAAATTAAAAAAAATAAAATAAAATAAAGCAAAATAAAATAAAATAAAATAAAATAAAATAAAATCAAATCAAATCAAATCAAATCAAATCAAATCATATCAAATGTTTACGACTTCGTACTGTTTTAGAATACTAAGCGTACGTTAGCGTTTTCGGGCTCACAGGATTATCAAATCTGTTCCCAAAATATCGCGATTTTTCAAATTAAAAACTTTTTGCACCCGTACTTTGTAGGTATGTGTGTAAGTGTGCCCATAAGAGTAATATTTTTACACGGATTTTACCAGTTTAAAATTTTGTGTTTTTTTTGTTTTCCTTGTGTAAACCTTATTCGTCTGTTCAAACTGAACTCAATCAAATATTTAATTGGTTCGAATCATTAATTGGTTTGTCTCTGAAAAAAGAAAGAGCTAAAGCTATTGTAGATTTAGAGATTGATTTAAAGGCAAACAGCTTGGAAAAGCAGACAAATTTTAAATCAATTTAAGGCGAGCAAATTTTCGCAGGAAAAAGAAACGAGGTAACTCTTGTAGATCGAGAGGTCTGAAATTTAGGGAATATTTGTTTCTGGATTCCGAACAATTTTTTTTTTTTGTCCAAGTTTTCATATGAATATCTTTTATTGAATTTCTTGTGTAGTCACAAAAAGTCACTTTTCAACGGCAGTTATTATGTAGCAGTCATCAGCAAACTGTCACTTTTTCAACAAAATTTCAACATCAAAAGAAATATGAGATTTTATTTAAATTGATGCTTCACACCTGCGTACATTCATGTGCGTACCGTATGCAAAAGCAGCGCATGTGAGCAGCAAATGAGCGTACTACATGGCGTATGAGTAACATTTCAAAATGAATTTATGCCAAGCAAATGCGGTGCAGTGAGTGCGAAACGATTGAATTTGGCTACAAACAAAAACAAAAAAAACAGAGGACAACTGATGCCAACTATCAACATCAACATCAGCAAAGACTGTTGCCATTGCAGATGTGTGTGTGAATGTAAATATACAAACATACCAGTGTAGGTGTGAGTGTGTGAATTAATCATTTTACTCGTGTTGAGTAGGCTCACTTTCGTATTGAAATTCTTGAGTTTTTTTTTTTGTTGCTGTTTTTTGGTGCTATTAATTTGCACATTTAATTCCATTTTCTCTTGGTGATGTCTCACCGCCCACAACAAAAACAACAACAATAGCAACAACAGCCATTGCATACAACAAGCGGAAATATTTCATTACGTTTCACTTCCGCCTGCACGATTACATCAACAACAAACGCAACAATGCAATGAGAGCGCGCGCAAAGCAGTCAAGTTGGCAGCATGAAAATTTGTTGTAAATGAAAAAGCGATTTTACCGCTTATAGTGGTCGTCATGTTGAAGCATTTCATTTATTTTCTGCTCCAATTGTTACAGCTCCATTGCAGTGGTCTGGCGCCCAACACTACCATTGATACTTTTAATAACAATTTACGCCACATCAGCTCATCAATGTTGGTATCGTTTGCTCTGCTTGCAGGCATAACTGTCTGCAAATTTTGGCATTCGTACATTTTACCATTTCCATCCGAACGTTGCACTTGCCACTTTATAAATTTCATGCCACCAGCTGCCAATTCCAAGATATGCTCACCCGCTCTCAGCTAAGTAGTTGAGTGGTTGAATTGAAATTTCTTATTTCACCTTTGCCCCCCCACACCAACCACCTCTATATGGTATTCGCTTCAATTGCCTGAAACATGAAAATCCAATTTCGATACTTGGCAAACCGTGAATGCTTTTAAATCGCCTCATTCAGCTGCACATCGCCACAGCTTTGAAGGGATAGTGCGAGGTGTTGTTGTTGTTGATTGTTGTTGCTCAAAAGATTTGCAGAGATTATATGTGAATTCGAAGATATAAAAGGATTGTGCATTTTTGTTGTTATTTATCAGTGGATTTGAGGTATTGGAATAAAATCGGTAGAGCTATGGAGTTGAAGTGCAAGTAAAAGTGTTAAGTTAAAATGTAGTCGAGTTGAGTATACGAGCTGTCCTACTCTCTCCTTTATCGACCAACTTTGCCAAACTAAACCATTATATTTTCCTTAGCTGGACAAATGGCATATCATAACCTAATCACTTAGAGGTACATAAGTATGTTGTGTTATGTTATGTTATGTTATGTTATGTTATGTTATGTTATGTTATGTTATGTTATGTTATGTTATGTTATGTTATGTTATGTTATGTTATGTTATGTTATGTTATGTTATGTTATGTTATGTTATGTTATGTTATGTTATGTTATGTTATGTTATGTTATGTTATGCTATGCTATTCCATGTTATGTTATTTATAAAAGTTACACTACTAGCCCCATACACTTTGGCATATCTCAACCAAAACTAAGGCTGCCATATACATACCATTCCCATTGCAGTCAAAAAAATTCCCCCTATCTGCCTGACAGTTTTGTATAAAAAAAAAAAAAAAAGCAACCAAACATGGTTTTTAGTACTAAGGAAACGCTATGGCATTTTAATATTTTACTATGCTTTTATTGAAAACATAAAATGTGTATGTCCTCATATACACACATCATACATTCATATATGTATGTATGTATGTACATACATGTAAAGGTATGCATATTCATATGTTATTCTTACCCCAAACAACCACTCAGCTCACCACTAAAATGAGTGATGCCAACGTATGAATAAATGAGTGTCAGTCTCCGGCATTAAAAGGTGTTAAGGTGTTAAGCCCAGCAAGTCAGCTTGTAGTTGTAGGAATTAAAAGCGTATAAAATAACTTTTTTTAACGTGAATCCGAAATGCGCAAAACTGTGTTGAGAGGAATATAGTTATTAGCAGCAAAGGGTCTCTGAAATGGATCAAACTTTAACTTTTTTCAAAAAAATTTACAGCAAAATATTATCCCACCTGCAATAAATATTAATACCAATATTCCACTATTTCACAACAGCCGCATTTACCTTCCACTGCCCTCTTCTTCCTTTTACCTTGAAGGCACGCAAAAGTCAGTCATGCATACGCTGCAATTGCAAAGCGATCAGACAGTCAAAAGAGATATCAAAGACGCACATTTGTTGCAGGGAAATGTTTTCGAATACAGAAACGAATGTGTCATTCCACATGTCATTCAATTAACACCTCAACCTGCAGAGTGCCTCTAGGTATCATTACTGTCCAAAAGTCTGGAATACGATTTAACAGCTGAGTTGTTTTAGGGAATCAGCAAACGCTATGGCTTAAGGCGTATATCTACATAGACACAGCAAAAGTTCATGTTAATATTTCAACTCGATTTTAAGGCAGAATTCTCTTTGATGTTGGTACTAGGGTGGGTTGGAAAGATGGTTTTATTTGTATTGCTTTGTATTTTATTTAATTTTTTTTTTTTTTATTTCTTTACTTTTTTATTTTATTTTATTTTATTTTGTTTTATTTTATTTTATTTTATTTTATTTTATTTTATTTTATTTTATTTTATTTTATTTTATTTTATTTTATTTTATTTTATTTTATTTTATTTTATTTTATTTTATTTTATTTTATTTTATTTTATTTTATTTTATTTTATTTCACTTTTCAATTCTACCCAACCTAATGAGCACCAGCTTATAGCAGCCCTGCAGCTATGGTTACCGAAAGCTTTGAGTGACATTACATTTGCTGCAATTAAAAAAAAAATCTTCAGAAAAAATGCTTATCGTCCTTAGTAACGACTGCTCATTTTTTCGTGTTTGATTTTTGTATTTCATCTACTTCAAGTAATTAACTTTAAACACGTCTCCGGGAGAGCAACTTATCCGCTTCACACTTCCGGAGTCGTGTACAACCAGCAGCATATCCTGTTACTAATGCGTTTTAGCAGCATTACTTTGAAGTGAGATAACTACAAAAAGGCAAAAAGGAAAGAGAAAACTAGCAAGGCGTTGTGGAAGTGGGTAACATATTTCTACTGAACATGGAACAAAGGAAGTGATTTCAAGTCGGATAAAAATAATCCAAAAAAAAAAACAAAAAATTTAAGTTTGGGATGAGATGATATTGTTGTTAAACGGCGTAATTCTTAATTATACAGAGAGTTCTTTAACATTACTTAAAAATATTTTTTTGTTAGTATTTTCTAATATATAATTTTTGTTTTTATATTTTTCAGGTTGATCTAAGGCATATCGATGAGCTGAATGGTACAAATGTTGTTGAAGTTGGTGTTGATTTATCAGAATTTTACACATCAGTCGAATGGGATATATTAGAAGTTCCTGCAGTGCGGTAAGTACGGTAGATAGAGATACAGGCTTATATATTTCAATATGTTCTGGAAGAAAACAAATTTTGATAAAGCTGTGTACCAGACTGGTCTTTAAATACGACAATAAGCATATTCCAGCATATTTAACCAGAATGTGATTCATAAATTCCTTGGCACGCAGCTTTTCAAATCTCAAAATTGCCACGCCGAATATTTATAAATCAAATATTTGGGAAAACACAATATTATTCAGTTTTGACAGATACTATATAAGTAGAAGATAGCCATGGTTTTCATTCCATTTTGTTTCAGTGTCTTTCTCATTGCTTTCACTTTATATTACTACACTATCTCGTCTTTCAATTTCGTTTCAGTTTCGTTTAACTTGTTTCATTTTTGTGTCATTCAATTTGTTTTGTTTTCATTCTGTTCTCTTAAATAGATATTTAAGATCCCACTCTCTTCTCATTCTCTCCAAGATCTCGTTTTGTTTTCATTTGATTTTGTCTCAGTATTTTTCTCATTGCTTTTACTTTTCATTACTGTGTTCTTTTGCCCCTTAATTTCCATTCTGTTTCATTTCTTTTGTTTCATTTTCGTTCCATTCCCGCTTTTTGTGCCACTTCAGCTCTGTTTTATTTTCACTTGTTCTCCATTGAAATTTGTTTCCGCTCCCTCTTTTTTGTTCCGTCTAAGCACACGTTTTGTTTTCATTCCATTTAGTTTCAGTTCCTTTCCCATTACTTTTATTTGTCAATACTATCTTATATCTGAAATATTAATAGAACAGCACAACGCAAATATTTAATACCAAAAATCATAAAAATCATCAGTAGATCATTAAGAAACAAACAAAAAAAAAACCACCACGTTTCATAAACTGCCAAAATTAGTGCATATCATGACAGCCTCATTTGTAGCCTACCTCAAGGCGTAGCAACGAGCACGAGAAGAATACAAAAAACTTGAGTTACAACAGCAAACAGTGAATGAAATGAAGAAACTAATGGGCAGATATGAGCAAGCAAACATAAAATAAAACACAAATAACAGTAAAATTCCGTCACAAAACGCACACACACGCACGCACACACATACACTTAAGCTTTCATAAACGCCACACAAAAAGTCAATGCAGTCATTTAAACAACAAAGAGAGCAAGCAGCAGCAGCTGGCAGCTTAGCAGCCTCTTTTTACTAAAGAAGAATGTATCAACGGATGTTCATTTGTATGTTGGTATGTGTGCACGTGTGCTCTTTGACTCCCGTCACGCCTCAGGACATTTTCTAGCGCTTTTCGCATAGTCACTGTTGGATTTGTGTTTTTTTTTTTTGCTATTTCAAAAGTTCTTTACAGCACACGAAAGTGCTATTGCTGTGAGAAAGTCGGGCAACTGAAGCTTAAGCTGCGTTGTATGTATGTATGTATATGTAAAGAAATGTTTAAAAAAGACATGAAAATATTAGAGGCGTTGAAAAAAAGTGCACTGAGTTGAGTTGTTAACTGAAAATTTTATGTTTGGTTATGAGAAGTAAGGAATGAAACCGATTACTGATTTCGGTTCAGATTTTGGTTACTTCTGGGTTTGCCAATTTATTCTTAAAAATTTTTCTGAGTTCATTCAGCTTCGGTTTTAATTTTGTTCATCAAAACTATTTCATTTCATTTCGCTTCTGCTCTTTAAAATTATTTCGGTTCCGGTTTGTTTCTCGTTTTTGGATCTCTTTTTTTTTCAAAAATATTTCAGTTCATGTGTCAATACCAAATTATTCTGGGTTCAGTTTCATTTTCAATTTATTTCGGTCTTGAAAATGTTTTGATTTCGTTTTCGACTGCCACTTTAAAACATTATTTGAACCGAGTCCTGATTGTGTTTTTCTGATTCTGATTTCTATTTCGGTACTGTACCTCAAATCACTGTGGTTAGGATTTTGGTTTTCAAAATGATACCGGGTTCAATGACATTTTAAAATTTTTTCGCAATCGATGTCAGCATTTACAAACATTTCTCGGTTTTGATTCTGATCTTCCAAATTATTCCTAATTCTGTTTCACTTCCAAATTATTTCGGATTTAGTTCCATGTCAAATCTTTTCGGTTGCGATTTCAGGTTTGCAAAGTTATTTTATTCCATTTTTGTTCTGTTCTTAAAACGTATTCCAGTTTCTCTTCCACTTCCAAATTATTCCAGGTTCAGTTCAATTTTTTCATTTTTTCGATTTCGATTTCAGGTTTGAAAAACTATTTCGTCTCGGTTTTTGTTTTGTTATAAGAAAAATATTCCTTTTCAGCTAACTATTTCGGTTCCGTTCTTAAAACCAATGTGCTTCGGTTTTGGTATATTTTTCGTTCTTATGTCTATTTTTCAAAACTATTCCAGTTCCCGTTCCACTTCCAAATTATTCCGGGTTGAGTTACACTTTAAAATTTTTTCTGTTTCGATTTCAGTTTTGAAAGCTGATTTGGGAACGGTTTTCGTTTTGTTTGCAAAAAGCTATTCGCCTTGGGTTCTGTTCTTCAAAACTACCTCGGCTTCGGTTCTGTTTGTATTAAAATTTTTTTCTGTTTCGGTTTTGGTTTGCTCATCGTTCTAGGTTCTGGTTTTTTCAATATTATTCCAGTTTCTGTTCCACATCCAAATTGTTTCAGGTTCAGTTCTATTTCAAAACTTTTTTCGGTTTCGTTTTTAGGTTTGAAAAATATGTTCCTTCCGATTTTTATTTCGATCTTCAAAGTTTATTATTTATTTTACTGGTTCAAAAAGAATGTGTTCCAATTTCATTTTTCTTTTAATTTTTAGGTTTTTATTACTTTTTATTGGTGACATTTCGGTTTTACTCCCAGTTGAAATTTTTTTTTATATTTCTGGCACTGGCAACTACTCTTGTAAAGCCTTCGCTCGCCTATAAAGTCATACATTGTTTTGCCCAAAAAAAAAACAACGACGCTGTCAGCCGCTGCTCAGTTGGGGACATTGTCTTCGTGTTGCAAGACGACAACAACACTTTTTCTTTATAATATTTTTCCCCTATGAAATATTCGTTGTTGTTTTTTTTTGTGCTTTAGCTCATCTTGACATTCTTCCACTTTTGCGCTTTTGTCGTCTCGTAGCTCTCAGTATGTGTCAACTCTGTCAACTTTGTTGTAGCTGTAGGTTCTGTTTTTCGTCTTTTCTTGTTCTTCTTCTTGTTCTAGGAGCATAGCACAATGAGCACTTAATAAAAGGTCGCTTGTTTCATGTATGTCGTGGTTTATTGCTTAACCTTCGTGTATCTCCCTTGAGTGTTTTTGTGTGAGAAGGATAAAATATTTTAATGCCAAACACAAGCAAACATATGCTACAACAACAGCACAATATTAATGGATTTGAAGAGACCAAATCAGCAGCTGTTTTGTTGCTCGTTGTGAGGAAGCATGTTTCGCGAATAAATGAGACAAATGATAAATTAAGTTTGTTAAATTTATGTTGTCCGATCTCAAAGGAATGTTACGATTGAGTGGCGCTTTAAATTACTCGGATTTCCATTTTGAAAAGTAAAAGGAAATTTTTTATATTCTCAGACAATGTAGCTCTGCTTAGGATAGTAATTTTTTCAGTTCAAACTCGACTATCTCTCATCAAAATATCAAACACATAATCATATATACATAGCAAAACCTCCAACCCACTAACTTCTCTTAGTCTTTAAAGCATTGTAATTTCGTCCCAACAATTTCTCCATGTAAATACTAATTAAAGTTTTCATATAACATCATTAAACTACGCGTTGCAATAACTGCCTGACAAATTAGTTTCTTCCTATCAAGTTGTCTGTTGTTGGCTTACGAGCACACAAACTGTACGTGAAATGACTTCACTGTGTTGTTGTTGTTGCGCATGCACTCCCAACCTATTTTTGCTGTTAAGTTGTTACTTAATTTGTGCTTGAAATAGCTTAACCCTTACACCGCCAGCTACTGCTACGCAACTTATAGAGGGGCTGATTTGAGCGCGAACACAACTTGCATGGATTACTGTCACAAGTGTTAAAAGTTTTTTAATTTAAAAAGTTTACATTGGTTCCAAAAAAATACAAAAGAAAAGCGTCTGTCTGCTTCTTGTGTTAATTTTTTTTTTTTTTTTTTTTTTGGTGGTAATTTTAGGTACTCCCTTCTTTTTGCTGCTGCAACAGAATGTCAGTCAAAACTCTTTGTTAGCTTTGGTGTTCTCAAATTGTTTTCATTATTTTGTTTTTGTTTTTGTTTTTGAAATTCCTAGTTTACCCTTAAGCAAAGTTCCAAAATAAATGGCCAACTAAACTCCAACAGCCGACTTATGCCGAGGAAGAAAAACCATTTTCTCACCAAGTTACATCGTCATTATCACGATTTAAAAAGTTTACGATGCGATTGAAAAAAAAATTCTGCCGAAGTATTCTTTTAATATTTTTAATTTGTTCTCCTAAATTGCAAATCAGTTTTAGTTTTTCATACCTTTTTTCATTTAAAAAAAACACTAGTTTTGTACCTACACCTCATATCTCTACTTAGCCAAAGAAATTTTTTATTTTACACTGAGAAAAACGCTACTTCAATTTAAATTAGTTATGTACTTTTGCACTCCTAAAACGATTTCTCATAACTCACTCTCATGTCTAACTAAAGAGCACGAAGAAAAATATGTTTTTATTAATTTTTCTCTCTTCAAAGGAGATCCATTTTATATATCTCTTTATTATGACTTTTTCATATCTCGCAGGCTTAGAAGAAACGTATGTAAATTCTACACTACGATAAAACGTGAACGAAGTTTAATTTTTTAGCTCTTTATGAAAATTTAATTTGCATCTCTCTCTTATATACATATGTATCTGCAACTAAGAGTATCTAAAAAATATTTTCAGTTTTCCTATTAATATTTCCTCTCTCTAATTTAGATATGTTTAGGGTCTCTCACTTATTCTCTCTCTTAGTTACTTAGAGAAACCGTTAATTTTTTTTTCATACATTTTTTCCATAAAAGGTATTTATTTTAAAATAAATGCGAGCAATCCGCATTTTGAAATGAAAAAACTTTACATTTAAAAAAAAAATTTGTTTTTCCTTTTTTAAGTAAAGTTATTTTTATATCTCACGCACATATCCCCCTCAGAGATATTGAAAAAAAATGATAATTTTATAGCAATTTTTGTTCTCTTCAGAGAAATAAATTTAAATGTCCCTCTCACCTAGAAATAGGTTAAGAATTTAGGTTTTTTAATTACAGAGAACATATTATGATTTCATGAATTATTTTCTCCACTCACTCATACCCCTCTCTATCTTTCTTTTAGGGAAACCAAACAAAATATTTTTTTTTTATCTCTGTAATTCGTTATGATCTTTTTGTGAACGATTTATTTATCTCTCCCTCATGTCTCTCCCAGTAGGGGAAAAACTAAATTAGAACATTTGTTATATCTCTCTCTCTCTCTCTCTCTCTCTATCTATCTCCCTCTCCCTCTCTCTCTCTCGCTGAAGGAAGCCGAATTATATTTTTATTCGTTCTCTCGTCAAAGCACATTTACTTTACATCCCTCCACCAAATCTCTACTCCTTCGCGAGACTCTTTTGTAGCAGTTGCAAAAATCTCGAAACAACAAAACAAGCAAACTTCAACCACAATTGTTTAATTTACTTCGAGTTATTCTGGCGCTCTGCTATTGAGTAAACATTAGCGAAAAATGCCAAAACACAAAGTGAAAATGGCTTTAATTAATTTTCGCGTTTTCCTTCCTCAAAGTTGCAGACAAGGAAACAAGGAAAAACGAATTTATTTCGAAAATCACTACCAAAATCGAATTCCATCCTTGACCTGCGTCAATACGCCAAACGAGCAAGCAAACAAATAAATAAATCGGTTTGTTGGCAAGTGAAGCTGGAGTTGGGTGCCAAGTTGTGTGTGCCTCAAATCAGTCTGGCCAACGGACCGACGCAGTCGCTTGTCTTAATGCGCGTTGCTTCCTACTTTTAATTTAACTTCTTGCTTCGTCAGAATTTATTATGATGGCTAAGGTTTTCAAGGTTTTTCTTGTGGGTGCCGGAGTTTTTCCTAAGGATTTTTTTTTGTTTTTTTTTCTTCTAATATTTATAATTACGACTTCAGCGCATTCTCCTCAGTTATTTCTTGTAATTTTAATTATTTAACTGGCAAAAAGTTTTTGCAAAAATTTATTACTTTGGCAAGTAATCTAGTGCGTAATGTGAAATGGAATTTTAGTGTTTTGGTACACATCCAAAAAGGTGAAATATCAAATTAGAATAATTGAATTTTGTAAAATTTTTCAGTTTTTTAAAATATTGAAAGGATGGCGTTAATAACCGCATCTTGCAAAAGTTGAAATTATGCAACAAACCTCATTCAGCTTCGCAAAGTTGGCTGCTCTTGTTGTTTTTGTTAAAAAACAGTTAATGTTTTAAAATACATAAGAAAATTTTTTCCTAATCAAAACTAGCATCAATCTCTTTCTATCTTTATCACAATCGGAAACTACAATTTCTGCTTCAATCAAGCATTTTAAAGCTTTCGAGCTCTCATATCCGTCTTCTATCATGTTCCATTTCAATTACGGTATATTGAAACAATAACATTTACCAACAACAAATTTGTACACAAACATACATACATACAGATATCTTAGGATAGGAATAAAAATGTGTAAAACAAGCGCTCTGGAGGGAAATGCTAAGCTGATGAAACAAAGAACTGGTACACAACTAGTATTTGCTGGTGCTAACAAACTAGTCCAAAATGGATCAAATGTATGCCAACAAAAATTTGAAGCTTTGTAGGTTCCAAATAGGCAGAGTAAATTGAAGTCAACAGAAAAAATTGTTTTTTCCTTCATGTAGGACCGTTGCGTATGTAACGATATGGGCGTGGTTATCGACCGATTTATTTCTCTTTCAGGAGTTTAATGCCTAAATGTAGGGGAAACGTCTTCACAAAATTTTAATAAATGTGCATTAAAATGGATATAAAACTTAAGCAATAAATATCAGCGCACAATATAAATTTCGCGTTCAAACATGGGTGTTACCACGCCCACTTAAAATGTTTTTAACTTAAAGCAGAATTTAGTTTAGCTAGGTTATTCGTTTCTCAAACTTTCTACGTAAAACACTCTTGGTTTCCAAGTTATATCTTTTCCTAATTTACTAGTGCACTTTTTTGACACTTACTCAAAAGTGGGCGTGGCTATCAACGGATTTTCTAATTTTTAACAAATCTTTATTTCCTTGTAATTGAAATGTAAGCACAGCATTTTTTGTAAAAAGAAAAAACATCTTCTAGCTATGACTACCTTAATGTAAATATGGCCTTGGGGGAAATGCCACTCCCATTTTCAAAAACCATTTGTTTTTTAACATTTCTTCTTACATAGGCGTTTTGGAAGTAAATCGGAGTAGATACAAAAATATTTTTTGCAAAGAAATAACTTATTAGATTTGTCTGTCATCGCTTAAAAAATATTTTATATAAAAGTGGGCGAGGTAATGAACTGATTCTGTACAGTTTTCGCCGACACTATCTTTATGATAGGTATACGAGCTATTGGGATGTGTCAAACATTGTTATGATACCTTAAACGATTTATAACGATTATTGAGAATTTAATTTCTTAAAATGTTTTAATTAATTATTAAAAGTAGGCGGCGCCGCTCCCATTTTTAAAAGTTGTTTAAAAAAGTTAATTGACACCAATTAATTGAAACCACGCCCACTAAATTTTCATGAAAAATATTAAAATTGTGTTTGTGTAATTGGTCTTCTTGCGATCCGTGGCAGTTTTGTGATACTAGAGATATAAAACTATCGATATCCAACGTTATCGATTACTATCGACAGTTGATGGACACTATCGATTTGTTAACATTTGGGAATTTCGTAAGAAGAGGCATTTAGTTGCTCGAAAATGGTTGTGTTTAAAAAACGTTATAATTGATATAATAAAATATCGATAGCAAACTCGATAATAATAAAATATCGATAATATAATCGATATATTTTTAGCATCGCGACTAAATTCGACATTAAACTACTAAAATCGATATTAAAAAAAATATCGGTATCAACAGAATATCGGTAGCAAAATCGATAATAATCGATAAAATTATCGATATATTTAGAACATCGCTACTAAAATTGGTATTAATCTACTAAAATCGATACCAATAAAATATCGACTATAATATCGATAAGTTTTAAAAATAGCTAGTAAAATCGGTAGTCATCAAAAACGATCATAATATTGATTTATTTAAACCATCGATAATGGTCTCATTCATTTTTCACCTCTAATCATTTCTCATAATTACAAATAGCTGGTTTTACTACTGGGTATAAACTCTAACATCAAAAAAAAATAGATAACTTTAGTATAGAATTATTCCATCATATTAAAGCAGAAATTGTATAGAAAATCGTAAAATGAAAACTACTTAATCATCGTCAGTTTTATCATTTCATCTCACAACTACCGTTTGAATTTATTGTAGTTGCCGTTTCCGTTTCCGTTTTTGCTCAACTCAGTCGTAGTTGTGATACCCAAAGCATTAAATCGAAATGTGGCTAAAACCAAACTGAAAGTGGCTCAGCTGCCAACAAACAACCGCACGACTACATAACTCAAAGTGGGTGAGTGGGCGTCAAAGGAATGTTGGGGAGACGAAGCTCCAAATCAGTTGTTAAACTTGTGAGTTAAATATTATCTTCACTGGCTGCGATTGCTAGGATTTCTTGGTTGACTGGTGGTAGGTCAGGGGGTGGTCGTTGGGTACACGGTGGGTGGTGGCAGCAACTCTTAGACATACGTGCGCCATTTAAATACTTCGGTCTATATATTTTTACATTTGTCGGTCATATCGAATACTGCTTAACGAGCCAAGTCATAATTTTAATACGCAATGAAAAATTGAATTTCCCTTGAGCAACGACAAGCAATAACGACATGAAAGAACGATAGCGCTGGTCACGACGATGTTCGTGTCTTGTGTGGGATGCTGATGACTTTGATGTGAGGATGCCAGGTAGAGTTGAGCTGTGAATTGCATCGTGGACTAGCAGTTTGCAAAATGACAGTTGGCAGCCAAGAAAAAACACAGCAACCGTGGTAGCACTGACTGAGTGATAAGCGGGGACGACGTTTGTTTTAAATAAAAGGTGGTATTATAAATGTCGCTTATGGGAAGGGAACACGAAAGATGTGTAGCAGGTGTAGCCAGAGGATCTGTGAGTGTGAATGGTGTTGTTGTATGCGATGTGTTGGAAAAGCGAAATGTTGACGGAATGAAATGTCAACTCATTATAGTCAATTGGTTTATTGAGTTAAGTTCTGACAGTTGCGAATGACATGAATGTGTGCGTGAATGAGCGTAGTTTGGTAGGCGAGCACTCTTATAACCTACACAGCTGGTATTTGCGTGTGCTAAATCCAACGATATTTACCCAGAAGATAGGGATGATGTAGATATAGACTTAGACCCTCGTTTCTAAAGCAGATAAAGAAGATTTTCGTAGAGTAACGAAAGCGCCTATTTCAATAAAGTCAATCCAGATTGTACTTAACAACTTATAGAGTACGATAGCAGCAGCTTTAAGATCTGAATTTAACCTGAGAACACTGCTCCTTTTCTACGAGAGTATATAACGTCCACCTTTTACATTTTAATTCTCGTATAGGAAGGAGCTTTTCATTTTTTTAAAGCTCGTGTAATATATGTATAGCGTTTGGATGTCACTGGATGCTTACAGCTGATATCAACAGTTGTGAAGCCAGTGAGAATTTTTGCAGACTATTTTTATGAGGTGCAACAGCTTCACAGCCAATGGAAAGTGACACTTAACCATAGCAGTAAATGAAAGAAAAATGTGAGCAAAACATATCAATTGAGGGATTGAAAATGAAAACCTAGACAGCTTAACTCGTTTGTCTCAATTTTTTTTTATTATTTCGTTCAGTTAAAAACTTTTTATAATTATTTAATAATTATTAAAAATAACAATAACAATAATTTTATAAAAAAAATTTATACATTTTCGGGGCCGCTATCTTAAATTTACCCTTAACTAACATATGTATCGTATATATATATGTAAATACCTCTTGTATAAACCTTTGCATATTTATTTAGCTATTTTTTATTTTTGTGCACTCAAAATTATGCGAACGTGCCATCATCTTCGCTTGTCTTAAGGCATGTCTGCCATTTTGTTCACATTTCTGGTACAAAAATATTTTGTTGCTTTTTGCTCAGTCGAGTGTACGCTGGCTTGTCATGCCTCAGCAAAAGTGTCTTAATCAATAATGTGGTCCTTGACTTTTGTGTTAAAATTGTCACGCCACGACGTACAATGCTAAGCTTGACAAGCGATGATAATGAAAATTTGTAAATGTGTGTATGTATGTATTGGTGTGTGTAAGGTGAAAGCGTAAGATGCATGTAACCCTGGAAAAAACAAACTAAAATTAAATAATAACAAGACAAGTCAGGTGCTTAACGAAAATAGCGTAGAACGAGATTTTTAGAGGTAACACACTTTATATAACTTATGACCCCCTTTCCCACTTCAACTCTCCTCTTCCATCACTCTCTACCTATCATGTTAACTCTTCCTCTCTCTCTCTCTCTTTCTTTCTTCCAATCTCTATCTCGCTTCTCTCGCACACATTTTGTCTTGTTCTCTTTTTACCTTTAAAATTCCAGTTTCCTTCCTTTGCCTACCCTCTTCTCCTACATTCCCTATCCCTATCCCTCTCACTCTTTTTCTCCTTTTCTTTTCACTCTACTTTTCCCTTGATATTGTTGTAGTTGTAAAAAAAAACACTTCCCTAGGCTTAAGCGGCGTGTTGCTTACGTTTCTTGGCTGTCCTATTTAGACCTTCCAGAAAGTTCGGATCGTTGGTTTTAGTCACCTCTTTCCCCTAACCCTGCGTTGTTTCCATCTCTCTCTCTCTCTTCTTTTTTACGCCCCAACCCCTCACACTATCAACTTTACTGAATCATCATATTACTCATGCTCTTTCTCTACTTTTTAGCCACTCTCTCGCCCTCAATCCTACTCTAGCTCTCCAATTCTTTCGTTCTCAGGAGCATTAAGCATACGAGCAGTAGGCAATCTGCGTACTTTCGATTGTTCTAGTATAATCTTGTGTACTACCTTCTAATAATTTTTACCTCGGTGTTGCCACTCGGAATGTTTTTACGGCGTTGCCACCTGTTTATATTTTGTTTTGAAACTAGATATTCAAATATTAAGTTTGGGACGAAAGTTATTTTATGTCGTATTTTTAAGAAAAATATTTCTTGGTAGGGTTGCCAGCTAATCCCATTATATTTATTTTTTTGCATATCCGCTTGCATCTCGAAAACTGTTTGATCTATTTGTATGTAGTTTTATATTTAGATAATATGATCAATTACACGCTCATCTACTTAGGGTGCTATTAAGTTTTCTTAGGGTTGCCACCCATTTGAAATTTAAAAAGAAAAAAGGTTTATATAAAACTAAAGTTATTTTTCAGAGTTGCGTTTATAGCATTATATTTCATTTTTTTTTTCATATCCCCTAGTCGTATCTCTAACATTATCTCTACTCGGCTACTCAGCACGAAAGACAAAAAAGCACGTAAACTACTCAAAATTGTGTTGCATAACTTAACTCACATAAAGCTTCAAAGAACTCGTAACAATTGAAATGAAAGAGCAAAAGCGCAGCAGAGCTAAAGATCACTTCAATTCGAAAATCAAAAGATGTGACAAAATATGTCATACAATGAAGTATCTATGTGGAAGCATAAGCTTTCAAAAGCGCAAAAAAAGGGGGGGCGGGTACCTAGGGGGAAATATTGGTTGAATATTGCCGCGAGTTAGAAGACATTCGATTCTGTTGGTGGCATTTGGTATGCAACATGCGACATTTTCATTCAGAATACATGCAAATATTAACTGTAAAAATGTGTTATTTCATGCTCAACCAAACACAAGTAAATTTGTATGTGTTTGTACGAGTTTGTGTGTGTGTGTGTGTGTGTGCAGTTTTATTATAGCCAAGTGTGTGCGATATAGTTCACAAATACAATTTAGAAGAATAGCAAATAAGTAAATGCATTTAGCAGAAAATACTCACTGAGCTTAGCTAAGTTAAACAGAGCGATGAAGCTTTTTTAGTGCACACCAACGGGCAGGCAGATACAGGGTGCACAATTTTCTCCAGGGTTGCAACGTTCTGCAAAAAACTCTTAGCATTACTAAAATGTATTTTATAAATAGAAAGCTAATATTATATACCCAGCGGTTTGTTTTGACAATATTTTTTTTTTAAGTTTTTTATAAAATATTTGTAACATTTGCAAGCTCGAGACCCAGTGAACAATAATAATTGGTTTTAATTATTATATTCGATTTTTGTGGAAAAATTGATATTTGGAGAAAAAAAATGTGATAAGTCATAAAAATGAAAAAATAAGAAATAACATTTTGAAAATGAAGTTTTCAATTTCAAATTCATTCTCAATTTACTACAGTTTTTTATTAAAGCAAGTGAACTAAATTTTTAATTTTATTTATGACAAAATTTTTTTTTCCAAAAATCCAATATATTCCTAAAATCGAGATTTATAGTTTTTTTTTTTTAAATCGTAGTCAGAACCTGTTACTAGTTTTTAAGTAAATTTTATTTTTAAACTACACAATATTATTAAACGATTTTATTTTTATTTTAAAGTCAATATTTTTGATAAATCTTAAAATATTAGACAGTGACTTTTATTTTTTAATCGAAAAACTTACTCAAAATTTAATTTCAATTCTGAGAAGAAATGTGGAAATTTCCATGAAAATTCTTTGAAATTTTGTGAATTTATCTTATATTTTTAAAATATAACTTAAAATTTTTGTGTTAGATCATGAGAAACGGTTTTAAAAGAAATTTGTTGAAGTCAAAAATTGTGAGAGCTGCCAAGAAGGGGTATATACTTATTTATGTGAGTGACTGTATGTTAACATTTTTTTTAAGTAAAAAAAAAATTAGTTACTATTTGGCTTTCACTTTTAAAGTCCAAAATATTAGTTAAAATCAGATTTTTGTTTATGTTGAAAATATTTGCGAAATTTTTAATTTAAATTCACAATTTTAGTTTTAGTTCATATCTACCTTATATTTTTCAAGCTGAAAATATTTACCAAAAATAAACATTTGCAAAATTTAACTTTATTTTCATAGCCGAAAATATTATTTTATCTCAGAAATGTTAGTTAAAAATTTTATTAAAATCTATTTATCAAAAAATTCAAAATTAATAAAAAACACACAAATAAAGTTAAAATAAAAAGGTAGAAAGTCTTAAGATAGACCAAGATTCTCGTGCCTTGTATGAAGATTAAATAAACATAATTACTTTCATCAGAACTTTGAAGTTATCTGTCCTTTAAACAAAACAACGAACCATTCCAAGCGAAATGAAAGAAACCCTTTCAAATTCAAATTTTAATCTCTTACTGAGCATACCTCCACTCACCCACTTTCAACCTTTTTAAGAGAGTCAGAAATACGTGTTACACCCTGTATTGAAATATGTAACCCGCACACCAACAAAAGTTTTCCACATTACTACCCTTCACAGTGCTAATTTTTTAAAAATATATTCTAGTAAAAATAAATTAAGTAATTTAAAGGCAGCAACTGACTTTTCATGAATTTTGTCGTGATTTTGAAATGGGTCAAAGTGCACGCACATACAACACAAATGTTTGACGAATAAACGCATGACCCAACATTTACATTTGCTTAGGCACTTAGGTACTTACGTTGTTTATATACATATGTACATCTTTTTGTATGTTTGTTTTTATGTTTGTTTGTATGTGTCAAGGTACGAAGGGACGTAGTACCTACTCGTATATGTCACGTATGATGGCTAACTTTTATTTGTTCGTGCATAAAATGCGTGCCAAACAAAATTATTATGTGCTTTGTTTAAGAGTATGCTTCAAGTTGTTTGCTAATTTAATAAAAGAGTTTATGTAATTGTTTTTATTGTTATGATATTTACTGGTAGGGATTTTCCATTTGACTGGAATTTGAATAAAATTATATAAAGGGCTTATTCGACAGGCAAATGTTGCCTTCGTTTATTATTTATTTCTAAGATATTATACAGCCAGAGATTTCGCTTACCTTAGAAATTTAAATAAAGCAATTTAAAGAATTTTTCTCTCACTTTTCCTCATCCACTAGCTCTATTTCTGCTTGCACTTCCTCTATTGCTCCCTCCCAGTCTTCTGCTTTATTTTTACTTTTATTATTACTTTTAATTTCACTTTAACTTTTACTTTTACTTTTACTTTCACTTTTACTTTTACCCTTACTTCTACTTTTATTTTTACTTTTACTTTTACGTTTTTACTATTTTTATTATTACTTTTACTTTTTTACTATTTTCACTTTTACTTTTACTTTTTTGTTATTTTTACTTTTCCTTTTACGTTTTTCCTATTTTTACTTTTACTTTTACTTTTTTACTATTTTCACTTTTACTTTTACTTTTTGATTCTTTTTACTTTTACTTTTTTATTATTTTTACTTTTTTTTACTTTTACTTTTCCTTTACTTTTACTTTTGTTTTTACTTTTACTTTTACTTTAAATTTTACTTTTATTTTTACTTTTACTTTTACGTTTTTACTATTTTTACTTTTACTTTTACTTTTTTACTATTTTCACTTTTACTTTTACATTTTTTTTATTTTTACTTTTCCTTTACTTTTACTTCTACGTTTTTCCTATTTTTACTTTTACTGTTACTTTTTTACTATTTTCACTTTTACTTTTACTTTTTGATTATTTTTACTTTTACTTTTTTTATTATTTTTACTTTTCCTTTTCCTTTACTTTTACTTTCACTTTTACTTTTGCTTTCACTTTCATTTTTACTTTTTCTTTTATTTTCACTACCAAGCCGTTTTTCTTCTTCCGCTCTGCTCCAATGTCAACATTTCGCTGTTTAAAACTCTACTTAATCAACTTTTTGGAAGATAAAAGTAAAAATTTCAACTTGCTTAACCTTTAAACTTGTTCATGAATGTTTTAACAAATTGTGTATGCACAAGTCGATACATAAACTTAAGTCAAATTTCATGATAAACCAACACCAATACATATACACATGCATATATTCTATAGCACATACTTAACCGCCAGTGTTCACAAACAAATTAACGATTACTCACACTTCAAATTTAATTAATTTGAAAGTTGTTCGCGCGTACTTGAATTTCCGTTGGTTTTAAAGTATTGTCGAGTATGGTTGAAAATGCAGGCAAAAGTACAGTCGTATGTATATATTCCAAAGAGCCCTGTCACATTCAGTGCAAATATGAGGTCTTTGGAGCACCCTGTTTTCATTTCCGATTAATCAAATTACGTTCAATTCATTTCAAATCAAATTTTTGAATGTTTCAAACTTAACTAATTCGATTGTTGATTGTTTGCAGTTTAGCTATTTCAGTAAATTTAAGTATTATTTAATTAGATGATTGAATATTAAAATTTTAATCAAACAAAATTGCAATGAAATTTAGAAATGCTATGAAATTTGGTAGGACAGTGGTTTTGGTCTGGGTTGTTATTTGCTACTGATGCTGCCATTAAAAGTGCCTAAAACAAAAATAGTATTTCTTTCGGAAGAGACCATAAAATATAAAGATTTTGAATGAGTGAGAGTCAAGCGGTTTGATAACAAGGAGAGAACATCACATTGATGTGTAACCTTCGGGCATCTCCTTATTACTGTCAACTCAAAAACTCTAGTAAAGGGTTTGAGATGCCGACTCGAATGGACAATTTTTTTTTTTTTTAATATTTTTTTTTTTTTGTTTATTTTGAAAAGGTTTCAGATGCCAAACGGAACAGCAAAAAAAAAATTTTTTGGGTTATTAATTTTTTTTGTATAAGTTTTTTTAATTTTTAAAGGTTTGAGATGGCAAACGGAATGCAAATAAATGTTTTTTTGGTTATTATTTTTTTTTTTTTATAAATTTTGTTATTTTTTGCATAAGGTTTGATTTTTTATTTTTTTTTTGTGCGAAAGTATTGAGATTTCAAATAGAATGCAAAAAAAAAATTGTTTTTTTTTGGTTAGATATTAATTTTTTTTTATAACTATTTTTTTTTTTTTGTGCAAAAAGGTAGCCACAGAATTTTAGGTTACTTGAGAGGCAAAGAATATTACACAAAAAATTCCCAAAGTTTAGTATGTGTCAAAGTACATTCACAGTTATTATTTTGCTCGATTGAGCAGCGTGAAAACCGACAAGAAAAGTAGCAATAAATTGAAACTTAACCCTGATCCTTTTATCTTTACTTTACTTGCCCAAAAATTGGGCACATTTGTTGTCGTATGAATTATTTATGCGTGTGTAAATATTTGATTGGTTTTCAAGTGAAAAGATATGACAATTACGTTTGAAGAAAAGATAAGTCCATACATAAATAACTACACACACACATGCAAGGTTTGATATGAAATATTTATGGAGGTTTTTTATTCTGTAAATTTAATGAATTGAATGTCCTACTTTGATATCCAATTTGTTTACCTTACCTGCCAAAGGATATCACAATTGAATTATCTGCAACTTGTGAACTAATTTTCCTTTAACTTAGCTACATTTTGTGAATATTAAATAAAGTTTTGTATAAAGAGTGCTATCCTTCTGCCTATTGTAGCATTCAACTTACCTTTACCACTTCCATTTCACGCGTGACAAATTTTTTTGGTACAGCAAAAAACTCATGTGCGCAGATTTTTGTTATGCAAATATTTTATTTATTTAAAAATAAATCAAACATCAAAATATTTCATGTTCAAATGCGTAACAAACTAACTCTGCGGGGGATTATGCGCCGAGTTCGCGTTCAACCTTTATTTACGTACGTTATTCATTTGCCGCAACTCTTCCGGGATGCTAAATATATTTACTTTGTATGTATGTATGTGTGTATGTTTTAATAACAAATCATATTTAAAATTCATTACATTGATTTGTGGCGCCAGACTGCTGCGCGCCTACCAGCATGCTGTCAAATACTCGTAATAGTAGGTGTGTGAGCGCTAAGAACGGGCAACTTGTTTGGATTTTTTTGCGATCCCGTGATTTTCGGCATTTTATTTGATGATACCAAAATTTGATTATTCCCTGCTATGGTATTTTTTATTAATCGAAGTTATTTTATTAAATGCAACAAATAATTCAACTTTTTTAATTTAAAATAGAAAACAGTACCCAAGTTTTTTTTGTTTTTTTGTTTCCAAATTTTTTTTTTTTAGGTTATAGTTATTTAATTAATAAAAAAGTAAAATAAAAAAAGCACCAAATTTTTTTTTGTTTTTAATTTTTTAGAAAAATATTTTTTTTTAACAAAGTAAATTCAAAAAATATGCCCAAAGAATTTTTGAAGACATTTGTTTTTGTTTTTCTGAAGTTTTGAGTTATTTCAATAATAACAAATTAAAACCAACGGAATTTTTTTATATATAATATTTCAAGAAATTAAAACCAAGATATGGCCCAATTTTTTTTTTTCAAAACTTTTCAATTTTTTAAATTGTTTTGAAATTTTTTTAATTTTGTACCAATAAAAATTCCTTTTCTAAAATTTGATATTTTGAAGAAATTTTTTTTTTTAAATTGTATAGCATTTCACTAATAACAAAGTAAAATCAAAGAATTGCCCCAAATTTTTTTTACTTTTTCTTCAAAATTTCTGAATTCCGGAAAAATATATATTTTTTTTCTGCTTCAAAAGTTTTAAGTTTTTCATTAATAACAAAACAAAATTAAAACTGGACCCGAATTTTTTGAAGCACAATCAACTAAGAAATTGTAAATATTGCACAACAACAAAAAGTTTTAAATAATTTCCATAAATAAATCGCTCACACTCGGATTCAAGCTATTTTAAATCATGAAAATCTCGAAATAATGAGTAAGCGACCTAGGGATTTTCGGCAACTAAAAAGCCCGTAGTCCCGGCATCCCGATATTGACAGCGCTAGTGTTTTCCCATTTTATTTGAAATAAATGAAAAATTATTCCTGCATCATGGGGCGTTAATCGATTATAACGTAGGTGTATAAATATTTTTTGTTGGGTTTCGCAAAAGAGAAAACAAATCTTCACAAATCTTTCATTTTCATTTCGCTCTTTGTTTGGCTGTTGCACGTCTTTACTCCCATTTACCCATTTCATACATTTTCTTTACGCACACGTAGTCAATATTACAAACATTCTGAATGGCGTTAGAAAAGTAAAAGTTTGTTTCTTTCAAAATTTTAGAAACGTTTCGAGGGTTTGGCATGCTCGAAGGTCAAATTGAAAAGTTTTGAAGTGATTTAGCTGATTAATTTATTTCTGGGTTGGAGTAGTAAGCTGTTCGCTTTGCAATATTAATCATAACATATTTTTAGGCATGAAAACAGTAGCGTTGAAAATAAACTGCAGCTGCAATGCGCCTAAAAATATGTTACATTTATAAGTTTTTTTGAGTGTTGACTTTAGAATTTTCCTTTCTTTATTATTTTTTCGTATTTTTTTAATAATCGCTATAAACTGCTAAAACTTTATATTTCAATAGAAAAAGAATTTCACTCATTCATTTGTTGTCCATTCCATAAAATTTTCTCGCCACTGTACACTTACTTCACCAGTATCTCTCTTAAATACCCATTACATTTATTAAGCTCCAAAAATTGATGAAAGTCATTTTGACAAAAGAAAACCTTATTAGTTAGGCATGAGTAAGCAAACAAGTCAAGTCTTTGCCTTTGGGTATGAAAGAACCCACACTTGGGAGAAGAGCTTGGATATTACAAAAAGCTGCTAAATATATAGAACAATTAGGTGTTTGAAATGGAGAATTTGAAATGATGTGATATATGTAAGTAAATATGTTGAACCATTTCTTGGTACTAAATGAAGTTTTGCGCAATATAAAAATCATTTTAAAATCAACTTTTCGGAAAGTATTTTTCTGAGCCTTTGTTTTTTCCACGCTTTCAACTTTGTTAGTAGTTAAACGCTGAATTGGCAAATAGGTAGTTGAGTGCTAACTACTTTCTCGTGTAATCCTTTTTCGCTTATTAACAAGTTAAATTTATATGTGTTCATACAATTCTTCATATAACATTAGACCGGCTACGGAAAATTATTTTTCAAACTTTTTTTTTTTTTTTTTCAAATTTATATTGAAAATATTTGCTTTCTCCCCCAACCCGGCTAACGAAAGTATTACGCTCCCACACCTTTTTCCCAAGGAATCTAATTTTTGCAGAATTATATATAGCAAAATTTTAACTTAAATGTTTATGCAGTCAAATCTAAATTAAAAACTAAAACTAAAATTTGAGATGACAAACCTCTTCCAACAAATCTTAAAAGCTCAAATTTTTAAAATATATTTTTTTGTTTTAATTTTTTTCTTGTCCCACTCTAATACACAAGCACATTATTGCACTCACTTAAATTTAAAATAATCTACTAAATAACGCCCATCTTGCAGATAATTAGGAAAGTTTTACGCAAACTTCAATACTTGAAAGTTAAATTTCATTCTCAGTAAATATATATTCACACACTTGCAATAGTTTTTGTTAAAGCCACACAAGTTTACGCAGAAGTGAGAAAATGTAAATACTGGTATCTAGCGACTATTCATAAAAACAAAGAAAAATGGATTCAGCGAGTTAAATGTTTCACTTTCGTCGAAAGTAACATACATACATACAAACGTTCATTGAAACAGAAGCTGAACTGATTTGTGGAGAGGTGGAGAGACTTCCACAAACCGGGTATTAACATTTATCCACGCCAGTTTTACAGCACACTTTTTGATGCAAGCAGTGAATAATTAAAACAAAATTAAGCTTTAATAACCATAGCCATAGCCATAAACTTTACCATAAGCATAACCATAACCATAACCATAGCCATAACTTCCTTCTTAACCATAACCATATCCATAACTATAAAAAAAACCATAACCATACCTTCCACCTTAACCATAACCATAACCATAACCATAAGTGTATTCATAACCATAACCATAACCACTTACAACTGTAAATATAACCATAACTAGAATTGTCTCTGCAGCCATACCCATAACCGTAACCATAACAATAACCATAGCCATAATTATAACCATAACTATATCCATAATCATACCGACAACAATAACCATTACCATAACCATAACCATAACTTCAACTTTAACCATAACCATAACTTCAACCTTAACCATAACCATAACAATACCTATAACTAAAACTGTATCTATGACCATAAATAAAACTGTCTCTATAACCATACCCATAACCGTAACCATAACCATAACCATAACCAAAACAATAACCGTAAACATAACCATCACCATTACAGACTTCTTTTTTCTCCTTTCCGCCTAGCATAAGTAGTCGTCACGTTTACTTACGAAAATCTTTTCCACTTTTATCATTAATTTGGTGGCTTTTTCAATCAATCCGGGCAAAGAAATGACCAAATCCACACTAATGAACATTAATAGAAAAACCAATGTCATATAAATGAAATAAGTAGAAATAAAATTAATGATTACTCCTACCATTTATTGACATAAAAAATGTGTGAGTAAAGAAGAAAAAAGTGAATATGTCAAAGAGAAATTAAGTAGTCACTTTAACGACTGACATTCGCATGTAATAAATGGGGAGAGCCAGACTTGACCATGTCAACGTTATTGGGGTTAAGAGATTCTAGTAGAATATATATGTATGTAACATACATCAGACACACACACACAAAGGAACAAATACCTAGCATACATGCCAACACACATTCCACACAAAACACTCTCACTCAGTTTCAATATCAAACAGAGCTTTGTTAATTGAAGAAGTCGAAGACAATACAAAGCTTTTGAGGTTATCGAATAGCAAACAATACAATAGCGAAAAACAAAAATAGCTCAGCGCATAGACAATAAACAATGTGCGGTAAAAAGCTGACCACACAATAGTGAACGACGAGGATGGGGGTGGGATGAGGCAAATCGAGAAGACAAATAGTAGGACGTGCGCTTGGTTGGTACTAAGTAATGACAACCTCCCTCTCAAACAAAAAAAAAAAAAAAATGGCAACAATAAATCATTTTTGGAAAATTTGAAGGGATTAAATAACATAGACGAAAATCTGTGAAAAAGAATGTTTGCGCGAACCTAAAAGGATAGAGAGCTCAAAGGCACCGACAAGACAGGCCCAGCAATTCAATGAAAGCAGCGAAAAGCAAAGAAAGAAGGTCGAAAGCAGAAAAAAACAAAAACAAAACGCAAACTTAGCAAAATATTCGAGTGATTTTTTTTTTTTTTTTTTTTTTGTCAAACAGCGCACTTGCGGGAAATGGCGTTGTCGTTTTGTGTGGTATTTTTTTGTTGTTGTGCGACACTGTGGCTATCGATGTCCCATGGCGCCAATAAATAATTTTTTTCGTTGTTGACCTCTTGTGGCACACAGCTTTCATGTGGCGTTACTTTTGTTGAGGTAAACAAATTTCATTTGTATGTATGCAATTGGGTTCTACATACATATGTATGTACTTACTTAAACATTAGAGTGGGTTGAAAAAAAATGTTTTTGTACTTTGAAAAAAAAAAAAAGATTACAAACAAATAATTTTTTTAATAGGAAAATTTACGGGATCTTCACAAAACAGCCCACAATTAATCCCTAAACTCGTTCCGAAATCCAGCAATTATTCCAAGCCCAGCAACGATCCCAAAGAAGACCCTCAATCTTCTGAAATGGTGCGAAAACAATTCCCAAATGATCCTGAAAAAGTCCCGAAATAGGCCTTAAAAAGAAGAAAAGCAGGTCCCAAAATTATTGAAAAAAAAAGTGTGGAACAGTAAAAATAACAGCCCCTAGATGATCCTGAATACGTCCCGAAATTGCCCCGAAAATAATTCTTAAATATACCGAAAAGTCCCGAAAAAGTTGCTGAAATGATACCGGAAAAATTCAAATAGTCCCCATAATGGTACCGGCCGGAGTAGTGCCCAAAATAATTCTAAAATAATACCAAAAAAAGGCCAGGCACAAGGCACTCCCTTGCAAGGACAAAACGAAAATTCCAACCCACCCTAAGCCACTCATAACTTAAGTTCATCCAAAAATGCTTTGCTCAAACTTTTTTTTAAATCCCTTCTTTCTTTTCCAAATTTTTGTTGTCTTTCTTTGTAGTTTTCTTTCATAAATCCTTGATTCGCCATCTTGTTTATTGTTATTATTGTGCTTGCTTTATTGCATTTGTCAAACGAAAAATTGTTTATAAGTGTTGTATGTTCAAAGAACAAAAGCGTAGAAAATGCGTTTGTATGTATGTATGTAGGTCAGCTTTCTTTATTAACCTTGAAAACACATCTATGACCATTAGGGTGTCTTAACTTTGTGTTTAAACATACACTGTGGCCTACTGTTTTCAAACTTACAAAGAGAATTTCATGAAATTTAAAACAAAAATTTGAAAAATCGCATCAAATCTTTCCGAAATTTTGCTATTTTAGCTCTAGGAGTTTTTCTTGAATTCAATGTAATGGTATGGTATTTGCAAAGTGATTTTGATTTTTGCATTTTTTGATGTGATTTTTGTTTTTCAGCCATGATATGATATCATCCGCTATCACGTGATATGACTTTTCTATCATATACATACCGTGACAAAAATGCTTATCATCATACTTCGCTTTGTTGGAGATGAAAACACTTGCGCGTGGACCTGGCAAACTAGCTCAAGCTATGTTTTTCATTTCCACTTTTAAACGATCCGCTCTTCCAGTCATCATTTGAAAATTCTATATTTTGTGCATTGCAGTCAGCAACTAATTCAATAAAGTCGATTTCGCATATTTTTTAGATGCCGAAATGTCAAAAAAATCATGTCATAACCTTGTATTACATCACATCATATGAAGCAAACAATTCATGATCACAAAGTCACATCACTTTACATTCTAAAATATCACATCAAGTGTTAATATATAAAAAAATCACTACACAAAATGATCTACCACGTACCTATTCAAGCTCTTTTATTCGTTTTTTACACTATTAATATTTTGTCAGCAAGGTTTAGGTCCTCTATATAAATACTAACATCATTTTCATATCATATGATTTCATATGCTACTAAATCACATCATAGAATCGCATCTAAGTTGAATATTAGGGCAAATACACTGACACTACTTAAAAAATCATATCAAGCAAGACCACATTTTTCTGGATCATATCGTATGATATGGTCCTAAAATCACATTTCGTCGTAACGAACGATAGCGTATCATATGATATTAAATTAGATCATACTTCATATATGCTCTCAGTATCCATGCCGCCAGCAGTTATTATAACTATCCCTAATGGATTCACTATTCCTTTTTTTTTTTTTAATTTTTTTTCTTTTTCGTTTTCTTTATTGCTGTCCATTTCTTTGGCCTCCTATAATTTCCTTTAAGAAAATATTTTTAGTTCAATAATCTTTGCTGCTTGAATGACCACCATTAACTGATAGGGGATTCAAAACTGAAAATTAGTACATACATACACATACAAATTTAAATTTAAATTATCAAGTGTATTATTGCCAAAGAGAAACCGCAATAAAAGTCCAACAACAAGGCTTATAAGTACCAGAAGAAAATCAAGAATGAGACTAAGAATTACGACCCTCATAAATGATTGATAAAGTGAAAAGTTTTATTTTTGTTTACACAAAATCATCAAACAATTGACAATCGCCAGCACAGACAATGCACAAAATCAAGAACACAAACAAAAGAAAATGCAAAAAGTTAAACGGAACAACAATTTTCTATAAATATTTTGCATAGATAGCCAAGTTGTAGAAAGAAATGTATGTACATATGTTTGTGATTGTACGTATATGTTTGCAAATAGAAAACTCAAATATTTACAATAAATTCTTATGAAAGGGTAATTTATTTGAAATTGATATGTGGATATTGGAAGTTCTCAATATTTGCTTTAAAAGATGTAAAAAGGAGGCAAGTCGGAAAGAAATATTTTACTTTGGTTAGGGTAATTCTTAGGAAAGTTTTTATTAATTTTTTAAAAAATGTTGTTTAGCATTTTCCATTATATTTTCAATTAAATAAATAATAATGTAAAAATTTTTGTCAACTCCAAAAGCGTAAAAATATCGTAAAATTTTTGAATGAACTTTTTTCTCAATTTTAACTAATTTTTGAAACAATTAAAAAAACTAAAAAGAATTTTCACGAAATGAAAAATTGTTTGTTTGGTTCAAAAGCGTGAAAACATGCTACGATTTTATAATAATTTTTTTTCTCAATTTTAACTAATTTTTAGATTAATTTAAACAAAAAAATGAATTTTTGTTTTTGAAAAAAAAATTTAAAAAAAAAATTTTACTACTTTTTTGACAAAATCTTTACTCAAAAATCGACTGGTTGACTCTAAAATTATGTAGAATTTTTTTTTTTTTTTTTCAATAAACTATCTAAAAAAAAATTTTTTTTTACATACCCTAGTATTACAATTTCACACTATTTACATACATATTTATCTACATTTTATTTGCATATTTCTAAATTCTACTTTCTTCTTCTTCTACTTACAGCAATGAAAAATTCTACACGTGTTGCGATGAACCCTATTTGGACATAACATTTAATATCACAATGCGCCGCAAGACGCTCTTCTATACGGTCAATCTCATTATACCCTGCATGGGTATTAGTTTTTTAACAATATTAGTTTTTTATCTGCCATCGGACAGTGGTGAAAAGGTAAATATATATATGTAGTTTTATAAAAATATGTACCTATGTATGCATGTAGTAATGTGTGATATTAGTCAGTTAGCTGTAATGCGAGGGAGTTAAGATATGATCATCTTATTTCAATGATGCTACTTTACGTAATACGATATAATGGTTATGGCTGTATACGAAAGTATGATTAAATATAAAATGATTTAATATTCATTTTTGCGATATGATGGCACATAATTCGTTATGCTATGAAGTGATATAATGAAATATGATTGAAATAATCGATAATGATATGATACTTTAATTCAATGTTCTACGAGCTGATGTGATATCATATCATATGATGCGATGTCAGAAAATAGGTTATGTGCGTAGCTTCAAAATTTTGAACTTTTGAACCGTTGTTATGTATACTAGGTAATATTATCTTAAGTTATGTTTATGTTATGTTATGTTATGTTAAGTTATGCTATGTTGTTTTATGTTATGTTATGTTAGATATTTCATGTTGTGTTATGCTATGCTATTTTATGTTATGTTAAGTTATGTTGTGTTATGTTATGTTATGTTATGTTATGTTATGTTATGTTATGTTATGTTATGTTATATTATGTTATGTTATGTCATCTTATGTTATGTTATATTATGTTATGTTATGTTATGTTATGTTATGTTATGTTATGTTATGTTATGTTATGTTATGTTATGTTATGTTATGTTATGTTAAGTTGTGTTATATTATTTTATGTTATATTGTGGATGGTATGGTTTGTTATGTTATGTTATGTTATCTTATCTTATGTTATGTTATGTTATGTTATGTTATGTCATCTTATGTTATGTTACGTTATGTCATTATTTTATGTTTAGAAAAACGTCTCATGTCATATTTTATTTTTACAATTTTCGATGTACATACATACATATGTATCATATCATATCATAACCACTTAAATTCAAATACGTACCTATTCATAACATAACGTTATTGCGTAAGTAATTCATAACAAGCAACCGACCAAACCAAGTAAAAATATGGGTCAGAACAATTTGTATCAACAGGAATTACATGCCATTAAATTGGAATTTATAAATAACGAAAATGAAACCGCAAAGCCGCAGTCCACAAAAACTTGTTCATTATCGGAATTCATATTGAAATAATCAATATAATTTTGAAATAATTACAAATTCAAATAAAGTTATTAATGTTGCACAGAGTATGCATATGTATGTACATATGTGTTTCTGTGTTGATAAACATTACCGAGTGTAAAATTGCATGGTTTTATTTATTATGCTTTACAATAATAAACTGATGAAGAGGAAGTCATTGCAGCAATTTGAAATTTTATGTGACTCGTAATAAGTATATATATGCGTTGGCTTGTAAGAGGAAGCTGTTTTGATTTGTAATTTATTGGTTTAGAAATATTGCGACCTTCTAATAAATCACATTTGCTCACATTTCATTGCTTCCTGAAAATCAATTCAAACGAAATTTTTTTCATTATTTTCTTGAATAATTTGCAATGCATTAAAAGCCTTAGATCTTATTTTAAATTTTTAAATCTCTTTTTGAATTACGCACGTGAATATGCAACCAAGAGCAAACCTGCAAACCAGCATTGACATTTTGCGTACAAATTTTGGTTGTTGCATTAACCCAGCGCATATGCTGCCGCGTGTGTCGGAATGAATGCCAGAGCTCTAGACGTCCATATGCGCTTCACCACCACATGCGTATGTATGTGTGTGTGTTTACTACACTGTTGGCATGTGTCAAAATATGCTGAATTCCGTGCGTGTTGGCCAAGTCACAGCAAGAGACCAAACCAAAAAGGCTTCATTTTATGGCCAACAAATTTTCGTAACACGCGGCGCCTTCAATGCGGTCACATTCAAACACCATTCATACTTGCATTCAGGCGCATATGCCACTGCTCTACCTCGGACCAGACAAACATACCTACATACGGTATTCTCTTGGGTATTTTTTTGGTACGCGAAAAAATTTAGTGGCGCGTGCGTTGCTACCACAAAAATGTTGTGACAATCAAGACCCAGCTCAATGAGTCGCTGTTGGCTACTGAATGGCACTTATCAGTGTATTTCTACATGTATAGGTGTGTGTTGTGTTGTTGCGCCATTTTGCATAATTGAAGTAACATACACAAACTTTGCAACGAGTGAGTCGTGGCCGCGGGGGAAGGTTGGGTGAATTTTTTTGTCTGCGTCTGAATTCCATGGGTCACGCGCATTCACTCGTTCATATTTCGTTTGAGTTTAATTGAGCGTCATGGGAAGGGTGACTACAGTTAATATTTCGTACGAAAAGAGTGGGTGGGTTCATGCTATGTCAACGATGCCATTAGCGTTTGAACCGGTTGCTTTATTAAAATCGAAAACGTTAATAATGCCACGCAAACTCCGTTTTCAAAACCGAATTTCTAGCCAAAACCTCTTGAAACCATTTGTTTTTTTAAATTAAATAAACCCGTTTCATTTTTCAAATGGAAGCCTTGCCACTCAATTGAAGCCGTTCCCATAAACGCATAATGCAAACCGTTTCACTTTGCAACCAAATAAGTCCGTAACCCGTTTAATTTTTCGAACGTAAAAATTTAACCGTTTCGGTTTTTAAAATTCAGTCATTATCACCTACCAAAACCGGTTGTAACCGTTTCATTTTTTAAATAAGTTAAATCCGTACCCAAGACCTTACCCGGTTAAAACCGTTTTATTTAAAAAAAATTAGAACCGTTCCGTTTTTAAAAATTAAATCCGTTACCAAATTTTGAAAACGGTGCAATTTCATTTCAAAAAAAAATTAGCCATAACCAAACCGTTAAGCCCAAAACCGTTTCACTTTTCTAGCCTCAAAACTTAACCACACCTTTTTACAAGTACTACCAAAACCGTTTCGTCAAATTGAAGTTGTTAAATAGTATCACCGTTCCTTACCTTAACCGTAGCCATAAGCGTATTTTCTAAATCTTAACTATAAGTCTTACCATAACCGTAACCATAAACTTTTTTTTTTAAATCTTAACAATAAGCCTTGGTAAACCGTTCGCAGTTGTCTCATGTTTGAAAACGAGATAAAAACTGTAACCATAACAACTTTAAACCGTTTCATTTAAAAATAAAACCATAATTTGTTTCTCAAAACGTTCCGAAATTACAGACGGAGTCAAAAGTGAGTTTGAAAGAGGCCTTTTGAAATAATAACTCTTTGGATAGATAATTTTCAAGACCTTGTCTTACGGCGATTATGGAAGCAAATTTAATAGAGAATCTGTAGAAACTTTTAGAAGAGCTTTGAGCAGATGGCGTAAACTTTAAAAGTAATTAGTCTCCAATAAGAAACCCTTTCTCAGACGTGAAAACTCTACAAGCTAAATAGTAAACTTTTTTTTTTGTTTTATCAAATCTTTCAATAAATTTCTAGAAATCAATTTATTCAATGGCATTTTTGATGTCCATTTAATCAATTCTCTATTCATTCGTATTTATTTGTTAGTTTGACATACGATGATAATATAAAATGAAAGCTATCTTACACAGATGCATACCTACTCTTATTATAAAAAAAATAAAAAATTATCAAAAGGTCAAATCTTTCACATTTTTTCAATTTGTCATTGGTTCATTTATTTTATCAATCGCACAATCATTCATTTGTCCACAAATATTCAATTTATATAGCAATAAATTTGCAAAATCTGGTAATATATATCACTGACAAAAAATAAATGCTTTTTACATAAATATATGTATGTATGGGCATATCTACTTTAGGGTGCCCCGTTAAAAGAAACACAACCAACATTTTACAGTACTTTATAATCGACTAACTAATCGATAAGTGAAGATAGATTAAACGTATTACAGTAGTAGCTTCATGAAATAATCGATTATCACCAATCGAATTGTCGAATAGTTTTTTTATTCAACTTTTATTTTATTTCATTTTTTTAAACTCATTTATTTTTATATTTTTTTTTTTGCTTTTTATTATTCAATTTAATTTAATTTAATTTAATTGAGGTTATTTTAATTTATTTAATTTAATTTTTTTTATTTTATTTTATTCCATTTCATTTTATTTTATTCCATTTTATTTTATTTTTCTTATTCTTTCTTATTGTATTTTATTTTATTTTATTTTATTTTATTTTATTTTATTTTATTTTATTTTTTTTATTTAGTTTTATTTTATTTTATTTTATTTTATTTTATTTTATTTTATTTTATTTTATTTTATTTTATTTTATTTTATTTTATTTTATTTTATTTTATTTTATTTTATTTTATTTTATTTTATTTTATTTTATTTTATTTTATTTTATTTTATTTTATTTTATTTTATTTTATTTTATTTTATTTCATTTTATTTTATTTTATTTTATTTTATTTTATTTTATTTTATTTTATTTTATTTTATTTTATTTTATTTTATTTTATTTTATTTTATTTTATTTCATTTTATTTTATTTTATTTTATTTTATTTTATTTTATTTTATTTTATTTTATTTAGTTTTATTTTATTTTATTTTATTTTATTTTATTTTATTTTATTTTATTTTATTTTATTTTATTTTATTTTATTTTATTTTATTTTATTTTATTTTATTTTATTTTATTTTATTTTATTTTATTTTGTTTTATTTTATTCTATTTTCCGAAGAGTAACAGAAGTATCAGACGCTTTTATAAACTTTCAGCCATTCACATCTAAAAGTCTGCACATTTCTATTTAGATATGCCCACATGCAATATACAAAGTATTGAACATTATTTGAGTGTTGTTGTTGTTCAATTGTCGCAGCTGTTGGCGCAAATTGAATTTTTTTTATGGGACATTAATAGTCGCACAATCATTTGTAGTATCATTTTCCTTTATTGCCATTATTATATGTTAGCTTTTATTTACATAGACAATTATATATACATACATATGTACATACGATCGCATATTTACATACATATGTATATAGAATACAATACGAAAAACCCTTCTAACATACATATGTCGACATGTGTTTTATTTAATGCTTTGGCTATGTTCCTCTCAATTACAGGTCTCATTAAGCATATCCATTTTACTGTCACTAACTGTGTTCTTTTTGCTGTTGGCCGAAATTATTCCACCAACGTCATTAGTGGTGCCGCTTTTAGGGAAATTTGTGCTATTCACAATGATATTGGACACATTCAGGTGAGTGTTTCGCTATTTATATATGTATGTGTGCGTGTGGGAGTGCTGTTATAGCATGAAATGAATGAGCGGAATTGACAATGCCATAATATGGGTGCTTATGGGTGTTACTTGCAAAAATGTGGGCTCTAATCTAATCGGATGTATGGAACATTGCCTTTCGCTGCTTCTAAAACTTTCCTCACTTTCCTGTAAGAACTTTTGGCATCCAACAACAAACTCCCTTTTAAATTAATAACAAAACTTTAAAGCTTCTAAATAAATTTAATGTGTCGCTCAAACATCGAAAGCGTTCAGTAGCAGCAACACGAAAATAAAAATAAAAATAAAAATAAAAATTTACCATTAAATTACTTTCAGGATTTCATAGCCAATTTCTCTTTCTATGCACAACTTTTGTCACTTTCCAAGTTATTTGTTACCTTTCTCATGTTCGCTGAGCATTCTTTCACAACTTTTTAGTAAATTTGGTTTACCAATTTTTTTAAATTTTTTTTATTTTTGTTGTTGTCGTACACATAGCATGAAGTTCATATATTTTTTATGCATTTCCACCAACCGTACACCAAAATTATTTGTTGTTGTCATGCTAACGGAAACTGGCATTATTCGGAAATGTTGGCGAATTTCTCAAATTTCGCGAAAAATGCAATGACTTTGGCATTTTGCCCAGCGGCAAGCAGTGGAAGCGATAGTCGTTATTGGTGGTTATGCCTTTGCCATAGAATTGGAGCTAAGGGTTTGAGGCGATGTTGCTGCTGCTGGTGCTGCTCTTGGCGTTGGCGTCATTTTTGGTGCCAACAAATTTGAAAATAAAAATCGCGAATAATCATGTTTCTTAACAAATAATCGCTTGGCAGTTGTATGTGTGAGTGTGTGAAGTACGAAGTAAGTTTGTAAAATCGAGTCAAATTTTTAGAAGTTTTTCTTTTTTCTTGTTTTCATCATTCGTGCAGGATATATTTATGATATATGTATGTGTGTAGTGTTTTCCTTTTTTCATACATAAAACATTCGGCAAACACCTTTGGCAAACATTCAATGCCACCCCTATAGATTCTGTCCGGTTCATATATTATGAATATTTTACCAGAGCGCGTGCACAGCGGGCGATATGCGTCCACATGGCGCGAAAGCGTGAAGGTGTATTAAATTTGCTTGCAAAGCAATGGAAAGTCAATGTTATTCGCCAAATTTGCATTTACACGAAATTTCTTGAAAAATGAAAAATTAAACGAAATGAAATTGTGATTGTTTGTTGGCGCTTAGCTTGGGCCTATTCATGTAGCCCAAAATACAGGGCATTTTAGATGGATAAATTTAAATAGCAGTTTATTTTATGGTGTTTTTATTTTATTTTAATAAAATTTTTTATCTAAATTTTTTTGTTTTTTATTTATTAATTTTTTATTTTATTTTATTTTATTTCATTTCATTTTGTGTTATTTTATTTTATTTTATTTTATAATATTTTATTTTATTTTATTTTATTTTATTTTATTTTATTTTATTTTATTTTATTTTATTTTATTTTATTTTATTTTATTTTATTTTATTTTATTTTATTATTGAGATTTTACACAAACAACAAGCTTGTGTTTTTGGTCTTTATATTTGAAGTATCCTGGTTCGAAACGAGCTATAGACCTATTAATAATTTTTTCTGCAGCGAAAAATTATTGTTGTTTTTGGGTTTCTTAACAATTTTTATTAATTATTAAAAGTTTTTTGTTGAGTTGAACAGGAAAAATTTAGAGACAACCGCCATAGCTTTTCTTATAGATCCATTTCGGAAGTTGCTAACTTCACTCATCAGAGAAATTTTATAATAATTTATTTTATTTTATTTTATTCTATTTTCTTTTATTTTATTTTATTTTATTTTATAATATTTTATTTTATTTTATTTTATAATATTTTATTTTATTTCATTTTATTTTATTTTATTTTATTTTATTTTATTTTATTTTATTTTATTTTATTTTATTTTATTTTATTTTATTTTATTTTATTTTATTTTATTTTATTTTATTTTATTTTATTTTATTTTATTTTATTTTATTTTATTTTATTTTATTTTATTTTATTTTATTTTATTTCATTTCATTTTATTTTATTTTATTTCATTTCATTTCATTTTATTTCATTTTATTTTATTTTATTTCATTTCATTTTATTTTATTTTATCCACACTGGCTTCAATAATCGAAACTGTTTCACTCAGTTAATCTACCGTAAATTCACTCTAAAAGTTACTTTTGGTGCTAAAATTCCCAGCGCCATGTGCTAGCGACATTTCAGGTAAATTGTAACTATGACTTTAATGCACTGTCATCTGCATAGCTGTCATCATCATAGTTGATTTCACGCTGCTCACCTACAGCACCAATGACTGGCCACCTGTTTTCGGCATAACAATGTTAGTGATGCACATTATGGTTACTGGTAAATTGCCAGAAACACGAACTGCTGCTGTGTCATTATCTCGCTGAGATAATTACCGGTATGAAGTGACAGCTTTGTCGAAGAATTCGCCGTCAACTCATTTCAACACAGTTTTTGTAGTTTTTTGGTTTTTGTTGGTATCTCAACGAATGTCAGTGTGGCTGTACACTAACTCACTGGTTGTCACCGGAAATGTCACAATTCGCTGCTATGAAGAGCTACATTTATGCGCTCAAAGTAATTAAGTCGCATAGCCACAGAAACTTTACAACAACACCAGGATAGAATTTGCAATGTAATGTGATTGGGGGATGTGACAAGCAGCTTCTCTGTTTTCGTTGCCGTGTTTGTTTTTATTTTTTGTTATTTTTTTTTAGTAAAAATTTTAAAAATTTAAAAATTACTACAAGAAAAGTTTAAAAAATACAATCTCCAAACTTTATCGCCGCCATTTAAATGCTGCAGATTTGTTATTTAATCTCCACACATTATTAACCGTATTACTAGCTGAGCGATTAAATTTTTATTTCCCACGGCGAGTAAGCGAGCGCCATAAAAATTGCTTGGTTGTTCAATTATTCAATAAAAAAGCAATCACTTGCCAATAACAGTGGCAATAGGAAATTGGGGAAACCTCATAACGCTAAAGTGTTTCTAGGGATGCACATTGGTTTGAAATTTTATAATCCCGAAATTTATCGGGATTTTATTTTACACTTGCCGTATATCGAATTAAAGCTCTATTTGGAGTTTTTGTCTGTCTGTCTGCATGTGTGTTCGCGCATCACACAAAAACCCCTGCATAGAAGTGAATATAATTTACAGAATTTATTTCTGTAAATGTAATTTAATGCCTGGCACCCATTTTGGGAAGGAAAACAATTAATTTCTGATTTTCACAGTGGTGGCACTAAAATTTGGGCCATAATATTTTGACATATATAAAAAAAATTTTAAAATTTAATGACTGTCTATTATATATTCGAAAGAAAAATTAATACTGGATGTTCTTTTAGAGTAATTGAAAAGCTGAAGGAGTTTTTGTCTGTCTGTCTGCATGTTTGTTCGCGCATCACTCAAAAACCCCTGCATAGAATTGAATGCAAAAACCACCGGTGTATTGCTTGAGGTTCAACTTAATGTTTTGGGTCCATACCACAAGAAAATATTTGATTTCTGCTGCCTGCAGTGGTGGCAATAAAAGTTGGTTCAGTCTCATAGTCGCATAGTCGATATTAGTAAATTTTTTATTTTTTATTTTGTTAACCTTCTACTGGAGTTTAATTAGTTGAACACAAAATTAAAAATTTGTTTGGTGTTAAACTAAAAGATGGCTACAATTTTTAACATTTTTGTTTTTACATTCCGCGGCCATGAAAAAAATGTTTGATTAATTTTGAGTGCGACTAACTGATGTCGACTAGAAAATTTAAAAAAAAAAAATTTTATTTTTTTTATTTCATAAAAGAAAAAAATTTGGAAAAAATTCATAAATTAAAAGTTTTGAAAAATAAAAAAAACAACTTTGAAGTTATCTTTAGATAAACATATCAGGAGTATAATGCAAAAAATTGTAGTCCTAAATTTTCTGGAACTAGAAATTTTTAGTTTCAAAAAAGAGAAGAAAAATTTTTAAATTCGTAAATTAAAATTTTTGAAAAACAAAAACAAAAAGTTAGTTTTAAAATGTGTATCAGAGGTAAAATCCCAAAAAAAATGTTAGACCAAAAATTTCGAAAACTGGAAATTTTCAATTTTTTTGGTTTAAAAAAAATTTTTTTAAGCGAAAGTGCATTTTTTTAACCACAGGAACAACAGGAAATTAGTAAAATTTTTGATAAAAGAAAACTCTGCACTAAATCTGATTCAAATCGAAAGGAAACGATTTCAATTCGGTGACGATTTGATATGTTTTTATTTGAGTGCGTGCCGTAGCCTCATACAACCGCAAGCAACTATTTCGATATATATTTCAAAAGATGTGCCAATTTAAGTTGAATTACATGAGAAGTACAATCAGCACGGCCTTAATGTATTTCTAAATATATATTTTGTAGTATCTCTATTATCAACTCTCTATAGCTTTGGTTGAATGCAATTGAAAAAAGGTCATCCGCTAGCTATGCAATTGCGCACATATTTAGCAATTTATTCTACAATGAAAATATGTATGTATGTATGTATGTACGTGAGTGAGTGAGTGAGTGTGTGTGTGTGTTTGTTTGAAATTGAAGTATGCTAGCGTGTCCTTTGCTTTGAATAGTGAATGAGAGTGCGCATACATGGACAACGCAACAGCAGCAATTTCCGATACATGTGAAAGGATGCACAAAACGAGACAAAAAAAAATTAAATAAAAATCAGAAAAAAAAATGTAAAACTCACTTCAAGTGCATTGCATCATCAGTTTCCCCAAAGTAATTTATAAATAGAGCGCATATCTTGAACTCTGTACTATGCCACCCACCCGCACTTCTATTCACTATTCCATTAGCTAACAAATACACTGGCAATTTTTTTACATTTTTTCTATTTTTTGTGCAATTTGTAATGCTTTCCGGTGTGCCGCTGTTATGTGTGGACACGCAACCAACTTTCATACATTCATTGTGGCCCTACACACACGGATTGATCTTGCCACACCGCCACCAACAACAACACCACCAATATGGATTGCCATTCTAATATCAACCTTTCCTTGGGGAATCGCTGCATGATGACACTAATACATACACATAAATAGTATATGTGTGACGGTGGTAGTGCTGAATATACATTTCCGTTCGCCACAGACACACGTAATGGCGCCCTGGGTGCGAACGGTGTTCATCAATCAACTGCCTCGCTTTTTGGTCATGCGACGACCACTCTATCCCATTAGTGAAATGATGTGAGTATGATGGCGTTTGTGTTGGGCAGCGCAAAAAATTTAGAACAATGAAAATTGAATTTTTTAATTGAAAAAAGAAATTAAATTAATGTTTATTACAAGCTAAATTAATTATTTATTTATTTGAGTGTTGTTTGTTATCTTTTTCGTCGCTTTTCTGCAGTAAATCATCACGTCGCCTGATGGTACGCACCTGCAATGGGTTCGATTTGGGCGATCAAATACCACCGGTACCACCACCAGCGGCCTTGTCAAGGTAAATTTATATTTGATAAATCAAATATTTTATACCCTCGAGATTATTTATGATTCGTATGCATAAATTCATTTACTATACCCAATAGTGTTAACAACTAATTCATTATTCACAACAATAAAGTGATTCTTCATCCAGATCATCTCTTAACTTTCTTAAAACCTTATGCTGATGCGTCATACAAATGAAAAAAAAAGTTGAGCATGCCTAATTTATACCCCATAGTGCCAGCATTTTTTTCATTTTTCATAACAAACAAGTTTCCGACTCTAGTTGACCTATTCTACTGTTTTCGTAGCCACGTAAACATAATTTAAATATTATACCCAGTAGTGCTAGTGATCTTATCACGCTTTTCATGATTGTTTATAGTTTTTCCAATAACGTAATGGTGCATATTGTCCTAAAGTATTGTAATTTTTTTAAAAAGTAAGTTTTAGAAATTGTTTAATTTAAGCTTATACCCAGTAGTGAATACTTTTTCAACAAATTTCATAAAAAGTAAATTTTCCCATCTCGTGACTATTGTATGTAAATCTTTTGTAGTAATGAAATAATGTATACATAATTGAAATATTATACCCATTAGCGCCAGCACCTTTCCTTGTTTCAGAAAGTGTGAGCTCTTTTCAAGACTACTTTCGACCACACATTTTAGTGAAACTATCTTTCCGACGTCGAAATTATTTCTGTTTTTTCTGGGCGAACAATTTAAATACTATACCCGGCAGGAGTTTTTTTTTTTGCATTTTATAAATAATAAATATTTCAAACTCGTGCCTATTTTTATTTGTCTACAAGAGGAATGCTGAAAGATAAACTTAAATACTATACCCGGTAGTGGTAGTAATTTTTTCATAGAAAATTAATTATCCAACACCGAAACTATTTCTTATTTGTCTAATAAAGGCATGGTGAATGTGAATGCTACACCCGGTAGCGCCGGCAATATTTCGCATTTTATTAAAAAGCTAAATTTTCGACCTCGATAAAATTATTTATTTTTTTGTTTCGGGAATGGTTAGTAAGAAATCGAAATATCATAACCCATAGTGCTAGCACTTAATCAAAAAATAGAAATAATATTTATTAATATATTAAATACATGCATATATATATACCCTGTAGCAGTTTTTCACATGCCATAGAATCATATTTTGCCACCTGCAGGCTATGTCTTCTTGGTCTTGCAATAAAATGATTTACTCACATTTTATTTACTATACCCAGTAGTGCTAGCACCTTTCATATTCCAAATAAATCATATTTATATTTCTTAAACTACGAGATCTCGGGTCTGTGAAATCCAATTAAAATTTTTCCAAATGTAAAATTTCCAATTTTTTTCTTCCACCCCTCTACCCACAGAATGCATCACAGCCCGAAGACGACGTCGCGCAGTACCTCGCCACATCTGCAACATCGTGTGCATAGTCTTAATTTAATGGACGATTCACCAATCGCCGCTTTAGGTCTTACCTCGTCTGGCAACACCACAGCCATTAGCCAATTTTCCACGCTCTACCCCTCCAATATATCGACTGTGAATCAACAGACGTCAACCACATCCTCACTTGTGGACGCACAACATCACAGTCAATATCAACAGACTGGCGGCTCGCTGCTCGATCATCCGTTAACGCCTACGAAATTTCGACAACAACAACAACAACAACAAAAGACTTCCACATCGGTTCAAACGAATGGTTTCGATGGACCATCCACCTCGCAATTTGGACGTTTCTATCAACAACACCAGCAACAACAACTGCCTAGCGGCGTCATTTCGGCGTCGACCACCACATTGCATCACGTACACACCCAACAACAACAACATTCGGTTAGCGTCGGTATTGGTATTGGTTTTGGTGCAGCCAGCACCTCAACACATCATCTCTATCGTCAACAATCCTCATCTTCAGCACAATTTTCACCCGTACCAGCACCATTACATCCACATCAACAACATCAATCGACCACCACTTGTGATCTATTGGGTCACAGTAATACGAATGTGATAAAGTCAACGACCACTGTGAACTCTGTGGCGACTGCATCAACGCTCGCAGATTCATGTTGTAGTGGCATACAAATACATCAGGGTATGGGTGCTGGAGCTGCCTGTCAATCCTCATCTGAGCAGCTATTGCAGCAACATGGTGCGGGCGGTGGTGGTGGTGCGTGTGCCGGTTTTGGTGCGCAGGGTTCGATGGGTGGCGCCCTGCCGCGTGATATACTGCCAAAGTGTCAGCGTGAGGAAGGCACGCATTGTTGTCTGACGGACGAAGGTTGTGGCGATGGTAGCGGTCTACGGCATCATTGGCATACCTGTCCGGAACTGCTTAAAGCCATGGAAGGTGTCACCTATATAGCGGAGCAGACGCGCAAAGAGGAGGAGAGCACAAGGGTGAGTACTACATAGTTAATAGAAACTAGAAACTAGAAACTAGATTTAAAAAATAAAAACTCAATGATTCACTTTGCGATTTCGTTGACCAACCAAAATGTGCCTTCCGGCCAATAAAATTGAAAACCCCATTAATAAAATTGCGCGTTTCGGGCGGTGCTGGTCATAAATAAAATTCGTTGGATGTGCTATTCTAAGGCCGTTAAATTTATTGTGGAAACTTGGCGTAAAAGAAAGATGGCCGGCGTAAACTCGGCTAACTGCAAAACACTGACTGAAGCACTAACAGAAAGCTCGGCAGTCGTAAAAGAGTTTGTTTGTCCCAACGAGACTATAAACAATTTTTTAAAATTAACCAATGAATCAGGAGCAAATGTTTTTTCAACGAAAACAATTTCACACATACATACATACATAGATCGAAATTTATATTACCCCTGCACCTACAAATGAACTAAAGAAAACGGTTGCAGCCAGATCAAAACAAAAAATAACACAGTGCAGCCAGCAGCAGAGTGCAGAAATCTGTTTATTACTAAACCAAAAGCTCACTTAAAATTATCCCAATAAACATAAAGGTGTACATTTTTCTTTTTTTACTTTTTAAAAATTAAACAAAAAATTAAAAACAAAAAATTATTAAAAAAAAATTTTAAATGTTTTCTGTGGGTTGGTGTCGAAATTCTGTATGTACAAAATTCTAAAAACAAAATTCTGCTTTTCAAAATTCTGCTTTTTAAAATTCTGCTTTTTTAAGATTCTGCTTTTTTGAATTTCTGTTTTCTAAAATTCTGCTTTCAAAATTCTGTATTACAAAATTCTGTATTAAAATATAATGTTAACAATGTTAAAGAGGTCATGTAATTATTTTGAAAAAAGTGCGCACTTATATTTTAATACAGAATTTTGTAATACAGAACATTGTGGGATATTCATTGTCAAATTTAGGAATGGTTATTAGTTAGTAAAAATTTTGACACAATTTGAGTATATGCGCCCCATTGTTTTTAACATATTCGTACATATGTACATACCTACATTAATTATAGTTGACAACAGTTATACATTAGTATGTACATATGTTTGCAATCAAATTTTACATAGAGATGAGAACTTCCATCACAAATGAGGAATTACAATTTCCTAGAACACAAAACAATATTGAAGCGTGGCATCGCCGGCTGAAAGTTATTGTTGGAAGAAGAAGCTCGCCATTTTACCATCTTGTGCTAAGTTTGCAAAAGGAACTTATTTTAGCGAAAACTCAAATAGCAAGAATAGAAAATGGAGAAAGAGTTAGAAAAAAAAGGAAAAAAATTAAAAAAAACAAACAGCTGCGAAGAACTTTTAAGAAAAGAAATGAATTAAGTCACAGTACATACATATTTAAAAAGAATTGCAAAAAATATTGTAATTGGTTAAACTAAAATATTGTTATCACTTAAACATATATGTATATTTATGGAATAAATGTTTATTTTGTTACTTCTTATATGACGAAAATCACAAAACTTGAATAAAGCAGAATTTCCGCATTAAACATGCAGAATTTTGAAAAAGCAGAATTTTAAAAAGCAGAATTTTAAAAAAGCAGAATTTTGTTCAAGCAGAATTTTTTTGCAATTTACAGAATTGTGTCACCCAGAATTTTGTAATACAGATTAATGGCACGCTCCCGTTTTCTGTTTATTTTTGTTTGCTGGGTTGAACGGTTGCTAAATTGTATCTTCTTTACAACAAAACCTAAGGAAAAAAATTTTTTAATTATTTTTCTTTACAAAAATTAAATTTTTTACAAAGTATACACACAAATAAAATTTTTATTTAAATATTCTGTAGTATATACAAAACAAAATTGAAAATGCTTTTCGTTTTTATTTTTTCCTGTTTTATAAAATTCAATTCAATTTCAATTATTTTATTATTTCTCAAAACATGTTTAAACAAAATCTTTTTTATTCGTTTGTTTTATTAATTATTTTTTAAGGAATTCCTCATAAAAACAATGCAAAAAAAAAGGATAAAAAGTAAATGAGAAATTTAAAAAAAGTTTTAACATTTTGTTTTTTTTTTTATACAAACCCTCATGTTGTTAATAAAAAAATTGCAAAATAATTGGTTTTTATTTCAAGAGATATGAAAAAAAAATTTACTCTATGAAAAAAAATTTTAAATATAAAAATTAGATTTTTTGCTTGAGTATGTATATTTTTCTTTATTATTTTCCTATAAGGTAGATACAAATTAAAATCAAAATTTTTTGTATATTTTTTTAAAAAGTAAAAAAACTCGTGCACCTTAAAAAAGTTAAGAAAAGGTGTGCTTTTATTTTTTTAAGCAAAAAAAAAAAACAGAATTTTTTTTTTTTTTAAATTTTACAAAACTTGCTTTTTTAAAAAGAAATTCAAAAAAATTTACTTCTTGAAAAAAATTAAACATTGAGTTGTTTTAATTTAATTAATTTTAAATGGAAACACTTCTTCTTATAAAAGCAGATACAACAAAAACTTTTTTCTTATTTGTAAGTTTTGCAAGCTTGAGATCAGAGAAACAATAATTCGTAATGAATTTTAATTGTCAGTTTTTCTTTCATTTTTTGAAACACATGTATGCTAAATTTGAATTTATGAAAAAAATATAAAAGGAATAAAAATAAAATTAATACATAAAAAAATTTAAATTTAAAAACAAAATTAATAAATAAAATGGAAAATTTTTTTAATAGAAATTCATGCTTCACGAATAAAAAAAATCAACGCGCATTATTATATATATAATCTTCACAACAAATGTGTTAAAACAAATCAAATTAAACTGATTGCTGAGCTTATCGTCAAAATAAGATAGAAGCTTCTTACAAAATCATACCAAGCTGATCTCTAAAAGGTTTAAAACTCTACCTGAAAGTCACCCAAATTCTTGGTAAACAACAACAAAAAAAGTCATCATGAAATATGTTGTAATCTTCTTAAGCTTATTTTTAACTATCCTAACTAAATCTGTGAAGTAATACCAAAGACATCCTAAGCTTAGTGCGAAGACGTTCTGTTGTTCTGAAATGGGAACAGAGACTTGTCCCAAACAAAAGCGGTATAGCTCCGAATTATACGAAAAGCTCTTTTACTACAACTAAATGATTCGTTAGATAATGAACTAGTCATGGTGAAATCAATTTTTAGTGCACTATGCCCAGCTCTGTTTTCTGTAACTTATTCAATTCCGGCAATTTTTTTGCTGCAGCAATATTTCACACATTTTTCCTCGCTATCCGGCATGGCCTTTACTTTTTCTTGCCATCACTCAAATATTTTATCATTTATGGAATTGCATCTAGACTTTGTTGTTGCTTAGTTTGAGCATTGGAAACCCATTGTAGTTTGCTTCCATATGAAATTTTATTTTTTTTTTGCCGCATTTCTCATAAAACATTTTACAACAAACAACTATTTCTGCATTGAAGTAGCAGCAGCAAACCATACAAAAATACTTTTCTTCATTATACCAAATATATAACAAACAATCCATCTACGAGCACATCCCTCCTGCTTAAGAAGCCACAACACAAAGCACTTTCAATGTTTGCTTATTTTTTCTCTTTTTTTTTTGTTGTTGTTGTTTGATTAAAATAGTTTTTGGAATTATTGAAGATGAATGACTGAAATATTGCATTTTAGTGAAATTGATTGAGCATTGGCGTAGGCGAGGTTGACGGACAACAAAGGGAGAGTTAAGATCGATTGAGCATATGACCAATGGGTTATTGTGGTTGGCATTCTTCTTTTCTTTTTTTTGTTTTCTTTTTACTACCTTTATATTAGGTTAGTTGTTTGTATTTTTAGTGCAAAGAGAGAATAAGTTTGAAGTGACTTTCCGGTAGAACATGCGCTTTGAACCTAGAGCACAGTTGGGAAACGAATGGTAGTGGAACATAGAGAATTATTATCGCTAGATGGCGCTCTAATTAAGATATTTACTTATAGAAGTTCTAGAGTGTTATGAATCTGGCTACCAATGTTTAGATAGCTTTCCTGAGAACTAAAGATTGGAAACTTGGAACCTCAATAGCTTAGAGCTAGATAACAAAGGACTCAGAAATAACGCTAGATGACGCACGAGACACTTAGAATAATTCAAAGTGAAGAATAAAAATTGTGGTGCCCTTGGTTAGAGTTTGAAGCAATTTGCCTCGGAGCAAATCGATGGTAAAGCAGTGAAATAAAAATAAAAAAGTTCCGCTAGGAGTCGCCTATATTCAGGCAGCTACGCTAGGTGGCGCGAGGGCAGATATGTTTTCGAAATGGGGGGCTCAATTTCGAAACAATTTTTCTGTGCGATAGGGACTTGTCAAATGGAACATAACATCAGTGAAAATTTTGACGCTAGGTGTAGCACTAATCGAGATATTAAACTGGAGAATATTTTGAGTCACTTCTTAAGAACAAGTCTCTACAAAGGAATACACGATTACCAACCAAAATAAAGTAAAAATTTATTTTATGTGATAGAAGAAAAAATTAATAAAAATATGCCACTAGGTGGCGCCACGAAAACAATATTTAAATTATCTGCATTTAATGTCCGATATAGCTCTCTTTTTGGAGACATAAAAAGCATAGAAAAAAGAATAAAACAAAAATAATTAATGTTATACGAAAACTGGCCAGGACTACCTTTATAGAAGCAGGCCGAAAGTATTTAGGCTTGAGTTTTTGTATATTTTGTTTATCTAATTTTTATATAAAAATATATATACATATAAGTATACCTTTATATAAAGGTGGCAAAAAGCAGAAGGAAACTTATTTCTAAAAATTAAGTTAGTTTTTTGTTGCTTTCCTGCCCAATTTCCAAACCCACTGCAGCAATAAACAGATTGAAGAATGTGTCGCTTTTTTTTTCTTTTCGGTTTTTTTTTTGGCTATTTTGTCGCATTGTGATGATGATAACGATGTTGACAGTCATAGTGATGCGCTGCACCAGCTAGTCAGTGAGTGAGTGAATGATAAGTAGAAATAGTTAGAACTCGTGTTATATTTGTCAACTTGTTAGTGTCGATAGTTGTTAGCTTTTGCTGATTTTATTGATGATTGTATTGGTTGGGTTTTTTGCAGAGTTGTCAATATGCTGCATTGACATTGATGGTGTTGAACCTTCATTTTGTGACAATGATGAATGACGTTTAGTAGTTAGAACGTTGGCTAGTCAGGCAGTGTGGCGGAGCATCAGTCACAAAATATATGCAATTTGCTACTAAATTTAAAAATAAAAATAGAAATATTTTAAATGATTACTTTCATGCTTTCACTATTTTTTACTCTCTCTTTCTCTTTCACTATCTCACACGCTTAACCTTGACCGTAAAACGCGAAAAGTTATAACCTTATTCCAAATAAGTAGTTTTCATATGGTCTTTTGTTTTTGTTTTTGCTTTTGTTTTATCTCTGCTACTAGCGCTTATCCAACAAACAAGAAGTATCAGCACACCTAATGCTTTGCTAGTACTAAAAAGTGCCCATAAAGTCGTCTTAAGCACACATACACACACAGCTATAAACACCCATGTGTGTGTGTGTGTTTCATTTCTTTTGTGCTTAGCATTTACAAGTCGCAAAGTAGCTTTAACAACATAGCTCAGTATTACTCAAGTGGTAGCGCTCATAGCCATGATATAACGTAATCCTCGGTTGGAATATTTGCATGTTGTCGTGTGGGTTGTTGTTGTACATAAACAAGAAAATATGTAAATGATAATAAAAATGAAATAAAATAAAATAAAAGTAAATTTTTCATGCAAATATGTGTGATATATGCTGATGCATACTATTTAGATTTTGATCTAACTTTCATAGCAGAGATGCTGACGAGCAGGGCGTATACGTAACATTTTTTAGAATAATTTCAAAGAAAGCAACTAAAAGTGGGGCTGTCTGGGTCTGTAATGGAATGATGTAAATACATATGTAGCTAAACTTTAAGCTATTTAAGTTTTTTTGGACAATATTTTTTGCACTTTTCTGAAGAGAAATTATTAGAAAGATCTTTGTATCAGTGTTTTTTTTTTATTTGATCAATGGGAGGAATAGATATAAACTCCAAAAATTTTATACAATCAAATTTTTTTGAGAACATTTATGAAGTTCGTATACAGCAATCGCCGATGAATTTTCGAAATTATTTTTATTATTATTATGAAATATCAACTTAAAAATAGCGAGCTTCAAAGCGGGTTTGCACCCAAAGCTGATTAAGCAAAGTTGTTTAGAAGGATCCGCAGAAAATCTTTCGCACGAGCGTTTTTAAGAAGTAAAGATCAGATCTTTTCCTGAAAAACGAAATTTATAAAATCTCTTTGTAACGTTTTTCAAAATATCTAATCTTAGATTTTTAATTTTCTTACAAGTCTAAAGTGAACTCTAAAATTTAGCTGTCCGAAATGTTTTTGGTATTGAAAATTTGTATTTACCAGGCAATTAAATTTTAAATTTTGCTTTACAAAAGGAACTTAGTGTCACAAAAATCCATGTTATGTTATAATTAGTCTCAAAGCAGTTTGATTTTAACCTTTGTTGACATAATCCCAAGTAAAAAAATATTTTGATGTTATGTCACCACATTAGGGTGTCATAATCCCAATTGGTGTTATGACGCTTTCAAATTTAAGCCATAAGAAAAAATTTAGCAGGGTTGTTCTCCACCCAAAAGGGGATAGAGTTACTAAGAGTTATTACTATATCGCTTGGTTTGGGATTATATTATTATGTCTACTTGAGGTTATTACACTGCTGCTAAAGAGGTTTTCTGGCCAAAAATCTATTCCATGTGGATGGCGTTTGCAGGTCGAATGTCATAATTCCGACGGAATAACGACACTAAAGGCGTCATAGTATAAATTTTTTTTACTTGGAGTTATGCCACTTGGGATTATGTCATATCACGGGCATTTTGTAAGTTGCCGAAAATAATTTTTTTTAAGAAAAAGCAAGTCATTTCGGCTGAGCCTTCAGCTGTTCTGAATCTAACTTCCAACAATTCTCATATCTCGAAATGTTTTTGTCTTGTGAATGATTGGACCCACCTTATCAGAATTTTTTTTTAAATATCAATGATTATAAATTTTCTCATTATTTTGTTTCTTCATATCAATTAGGTTAAAGAGGATTGGAAATACGTGGCCATGGTATTGGATCGTCTATTCTTATGGTTATTTACAATAGCCGTTGTTGTTGGTACAGCCGGTATAATATTACAAGCGCCGACATTGTACGATACGCGCGTACCAATCGATATTAAATTGTCAGAAATTGCATCGACAACAGCGAAACCGAGCATTGCCAAACCTGTGTTATAAAAACAAATTGCAAATAATAAACAAAAACAAAACCAAAAAGCAACAACATAAACAAAGCACACAAAAAAAGGAAGAAGAAAGTAACAAAGAGTAACAAAATAATGAAAAACGAAATAAAGAAAAAAAAATTTAATAAATAAAGATAAAATTAGCGAAATAAAAGTGAGTAAAAAAAGATTAAAAAAAATAAAGTTAAACAGCAACAAAAAACATAGCAAAAGTTAAAATAGCATAAACAAAAACTTAACAAAACACAAAAAAAAAGATGGAAAAAGAGCAGAGAGCACGCAACAGAGAGTCGTAAAATAAGGAGAACAACAAATATGCAATGGGAACAACAGCAACTAGTAATAAAACTCTAAAGTTTAATACGTGCAGCTGCATACAAGAACAACAACAAAACACTTTCGAAACGTAAGTTATTACTATTTATATATATGTATATGTAAGTAAGTATGTATTGCTACTAAAATTAAATAAGAAAAATAAAAAAACTAATTACTTACTATTAACTACGTATAATAATATTTGTAATGTAATTCATAAATTATAATTATAAAAACGATTACAAGCAAAGCAATGTTAACTAACGATAACAAAACACAAAAAAATAAAATAAGAAATTTGACAAAGGCAGAGAGCAAATTAACATAGAAAAGTAAGTGTGAACATTGTACAGAATTGTTAATGCCAAATGATGAACTCAGTTTTTATGCTAAGTAACAAAAGAAAGTGAAAAAGAAATTTGTAACATAAATAACACTATGCAACAGCATTTTTGGGAGCTGAATAATTCCAACTCAAGTGGAAAATGAGAGAGCCATGTAGTGAAATCTCAAAATTCTCAGAAAAAGAATTAGTTTTATAGTAGATCTCCAGTTCACGAAAAGATCGTTAGGACACCGTTTTTAAATAATTTAAGGAAAATTAAATAAAATGTTATAGAGAACTATTCTGCCCCATAAATAATATGAAAGACTTAAGATTAATAGAGGAATTCACGCCTTTAATTATGCAACAAATATTCATACAATGTTTTTCTTTTTGTTTTGACTTCACGAAAGTTTATTTTGACCCCTCTTTTGAACAGTCTAAACAAATTAGATGAATTTTTATAGGAAAATTATTTAGTGGAAATTCTCTCATACAAAGAACGTTGAGGACCTTAGAGCAATAAAAAAGGGAATTTAGAGCCTAAAGATATGCAACAACTTCCCATGCAATTTTTTATTTGAATACCAGAGATAATGCTTACAGGAATACTAACGAAAACCTGATGACTGGCGTCAAAAACTTGGTAGTTTATGGAACACTTAGCATTAGACTGTAATCTGGCAAAAAAAATGAAGCGCTAAGAAAGGACAGATTAAGTAATCTAGTAGCTGTTGAAGCGTGCACCCTGAAGTATGCAACACTTTTTAATGCCTTCTTTTATTCGAATTTGATAAAAGTAATAGATAGAGGAAGAGGGAGAGGTGTTGAGAGATGTAGTCAGAAGAAAAGTGCTATGCGAAAAATATGAGTAATAAAAGCATGCTTAAGAAAAAAGCGAACAGAAATATGATGGCTAAAGTGGGATGATTAAAGGAAGAGAAAACAGTAACAGTAAATCAAGAGGTAGAGGAAGATGTAGTTAAAGAAATAAAGCATAGGAAATGGAGATTTTGTTATATTTTTTTTTTGCGGGACACCTACGTAGGCATTATAAATACCAGGATGACTAAACAATGTGTTGCATACTTTTGGGAGAAATTTTATTTTTATACCTTTCATTAACATGGAATAATTTAATGAGAATGTAGGTGGAGGGATAGAAATAAACAGAGAGAAAGTGATATGAGCAGAAGATGAATGATAGAAGGATAAGTTAGAAAAAAAAGGGGAAGATTATGTTTTTAGTGAAGGAAATAAAGCAAAGGAAGTGGAATAGAGGCAAAGAAAAGGGAAGTGAGAGCTGATGGTAAGAGATAGTACAATTTTTCGTTCGTTACAATTTTCAGTGTTGCATACTTTTGGGAGTAAATTATTTTTTATACCATTCATGAACTTGAAATTGCATAATTATTTTGAATTATTAGTGGAAATAAATTATATTCGACAAATAGAAGTTCTAAAATATTCCAAAAAAAAAAAAATTCCAAAAAATATTCCAAAAAAAAAAAAATTGCGGGAAATTTTACTATCATAAGGCCCTTCTTAACAACCATGGTAACAAAATTTCACCCTAAAGGATTTAAGATTTTATTGTATGGGAAGTTTTTCTCGAAAGTAGGAATTATTCACCTCGGCCCCCAAAACACTTAACAACAAAAAGTGTAGCACAGTGTAATTACTAAACATTACAGGCATTATGTAAAATAACAATAAAACAACACAACAAATGGACTAATATGATTAGTAAGCAACAACAACAATACATTATAAACACCCAAAATGCAAATAGGCACTGACGAATAAGTTGAGAATTATACCAATGAAATATGAACTAATTCTCGAACACTAGGCTAGACATTTAGCTATGTATGTATGTGTGTGTAATGTGCATATTTATTACATTCCCCTTATTATTATTATTATAATTTAACAATTTCGTATATTCTGCTACCATTACAATTATTCTAGAATATATGAGTGTTTGTGTGAGTGTTGGTGTGAGTGTGGTTGTGTGTGTTTGTGTATAGCGCAAGTGTACTGGACTGCCAGAGCTTCTTCTATCATTTCTGCAAGAACATTAAATACTTTATTTAATTAGCATATCTAAGGAGACTACTCTTATTATTAATATCTGTTTGATATTTGTTTCGAAAGTGGCATGAGTGGACTTTTGAAAAATTTCTCTGAGTACTTAATTTTTAAACTACCAAACTTTTCTTTAAACAAATTATAACAATAATTTTTTTTATTAATTTTTCAAGAACAGCGCCCAAGTCCCAAATCTCTGTTCTCTACTATTAATAGTTCCTTGTTATATTTCAATTATTAGCCATCATACGAATATTGTATGAATTCCAATCAGTTTTCGTATTCGTTCCGCTCGTCGTAATAAATCAATTCAAATGTAATGCTTCTTATAAACACATTAAATTTATGTTGGAAGTATCATTGTAGGATATCTTTGAGCTCATAATTTGTTGGCTATATTTAACTGCCTATAAAAGGTGGGTATGCTTGTGAATATATTTGTTAAGGACTAATCATCACAAAAACAGTGATGCCAGATTGTAAAAAATTAACCAATTTTAGGGATTTTGTACAAGAAATTTCATTAGATAAAAAAGTTGAAATTGTGTTAAATTTTTTCTTTTTCCATTCGAGAAAAAATCTTTAAGAAAGCCCTTATTCCCACTTAGGATGAGACATTACATTCCCAAAAATCTAGTAGCATCCTCAGCCATTTTTTATTTTTAATTCGAAAAAAGTTCTTCAAATTCATAATTAAAAAATCTGAGAAAAATATCTACGACAAAAGAGCCAAACTGGAGTTAGGGTCAAATGGATTTATTCCTACTAAGAAAGATTTACCAAGGCGTACTAGAACCACTTCACGAAATATACAGAGAGTTCCATTGCTTCTTACTTACACCTACAGACGATTAAGGTGAACAAGAGTTTCGCAAGATTATTGATTTAGCTTCAGGTCGCTTTATACCTGATGAAAGAATGCTTGACATTGACAAGAGAGCATGCCCAAGTACGACTCATCAATGTCGCAGGATCTTCGGCAGACGGTCTACGAACACAAATTGACTAAGTAGAAACGACATCTTGAAACCGGAAATCTATGGTCAACAATGAAGATCCTATCAAATCTGGCTAAACAGAATTACAACGCCTTAGGTCAAGAAAGACATAGCCAAAGCCAACCCCTGAAAATCAATAAGACCCAACGGTATTGCCATGACTATGTTGAAACACCAAGGGGCATAGATATTTGGTGGCTCTTGTTAAACTTTTGCTAACCATCTTCGTCATTCCAGAGATGACGAAACAGGTGAGAGTGGTTCCTCTTTAAAACTAAGCGACTATGTGAGATATCCCTCCTGTTGCCGGTTGAGACATTACATTTTAGATCTGAAAAACTGGGAGAAACTTTTTTCAATTTTCTTGGTAATTTAATAGAAATCAGTTGGCATCACTGCGCACGAGTATTCCTAAATATATATTTCGGTTATAGTTTTTTTTCGTCAGTGTAAATTAAGAAAGAGATGACGCATTAGCCGTAACAATTACTTCTAAATTATAATTACTTTAAAGTTGCGATTACGGTTGCGTTACTTACAACCTAAACATTTGTCTTCAGCTTCTTAAATACCTTCGTGATCGCCTTGGTTTTCTCCTCGGCACTATCACGAAAATCAGCAGCTTCTTAATACCAACGTCCTCGTTACCTTTTCCCCTCATTCTGATTTGTTTTTCAAAGCCTTTTCTTTCGCTTTTCAATTCACTTTTCCATTTCTCTTTTTCATATTCTAGTAGTTTTCATATTTTTTATTCTATTTTGCTATATGTACATATATTCATGCCGATATTCTGCAACCCTAATGCCTACATATGAATGTGTTCTAGTAGTTTCTATAGTCAGATTCAAAAAGCAATCACAGCTGTGTAAATAAGTACTCACATATGTACGCACATAAATATGCATATGTGTAGATAAATACTCATGGTCAGCAACTCAGCGAAAGCTGTTACAATACTATGACCCTTATGCCTTGCTCTTCTTCTTCTGTCTTCTCTCTGCACAAACGTTCGCCCAGTAAACCTTATAAATGGCAGGATGAGTGGACTCGACTAAATTTGTTTACATAAAAAATTTCACATAAATGTTTGCGCACAAATAAAAGCGAATGAGTAAATGTAAACTTGTGTAAGTGGACTACATATTACATATTTATTGTTGGTGTTGTACGAGCCCTCATAAATAGTACATACTCCTGTGAATAGTAGGGGAGGTATGAATTTTCTTTCTTCTTAAACATACTCAAATTTATTACCATTATAGAACACTTGAGAAATTGTTATATAAACAAAAACAACAAATACTTTGAAGTGAGCAAAGAGAGAGAGGGAGCAGAAAAAAAGCAAAACCAAAACAACTTACAGGAAATTGTTAAAAGCATAGCTGTAAAGCAGTAAACAAAACGGGAAATAATAAAAGCAAAACATACAAGTAAGGAAACCGAAGTGCGAGTGGAGTTGAGAATAATATAATCAGATGTACGTTTCAGTCAAGGCTGAGGAATTCTTAGTAAAGGCTGAGGAATTCTCAATCTAGGCTGGGGAATTCTCGTTTCTTTTTTTTTGTTTGCATTCTTGCACTTTTTATGTGGCATCCAAGAAAGAGAGCATTTTATGAATTGTGTTCTCCGATGTTGAAAAGCTTTTCTTTTTTTTTAATATAATTTTTTAATTATTATTTTTTTTTTATTTTTTTTTATTAAGGTTTTTCTTGAAGAAACATCGATAAAATATCATTAATTTTTTAACGACAGAAAATGTCACAATTACAAACACAACAAGCAGTTTTTCGCTCTCTTTTCAATCGTGGTCAAAAATTGAGCTTTTGTCAATATAGACCACGATTCTTTGCACTTTTGTCTTTGGAATTTGTTTGGAAAAAAATTTTTTTTCCTGTTAACATCAAAATTTTGATAATTTTAAAATTTACGTGCGGGTATATAATGTGCGGCCGTAGGAATTTAAAAGTAGTTACTTGTTTTTATTTATGCTTTCATATTTTACGCATCACTATCACTTCCGTAGGCGTTTTAGTTATTTGTTTCCTTTTAAATAAACTGATATTTTCATGTGGTGGCTTCTGTTTATTTCTTTCAACAAGTTTTTGTTTTGAAAACTATAAAAAAACAAATATTTTTCAAATGAAGAAAATACTTGTAAGTAATCTAAAAACGCCAACGAGCAATTTGTATAAAAGTTTTGCTATATTTTTTAAAACACTCACTTCAAATAAAATATTTTTACTGAACATTTCATAAGGTCAAATATGTATAAGTACTTTACGCTTGACGCCTAAGCAGTTTTTAAGCACTTTAAGCCTGTATGGTTGTGTTGTCAGAACTAATACGGCGGGTGGGCTAAATTGAAAAAAAATCCTAGTAAAATCGGTTAAATGAAATTTTTTAGTTAAACTCACATTAGGGTAAGTCAATTTTTCTTACTCTATAAAATACTAAATTTTTCTTTTAGTAATTTTGAGGAAGCCCACTCAACTTTTAAATAAATGAATAATAGTTAAACCGAAAAAATATTTCAAATTTATTATACTACATATATAAACAAAATACAAAGAATTTCCTCTAAAACAAAAGAAAATACCTTAGATTTTTTACAGACCGGCTTAATTTATGCGAATTTATAGTAGACTACTTTGGCAGCAGAGAGAGAAGGAAGCCTCACTGTATAAAAGAGTATGACGTTGGTATTTCGAATCATCTTTCTGAAATGATCTAATGTACTTCTTTATGTCAAATGTGGATGAACTCTTGTAATACGTCAAGGTCATTGTCCTAATCTTTGCTACAGTTGTCATCTACGTATTACTTTCATTTAATGTATAGTCAGCTGGCTAGATAATTGCTAATGGTACATGCTTCTTGAGTTTCAGTAATTTCAATAGGCGTACACTCACTCGAATGTCAACAAAAGTCAGTTAGGCAGAAAAGAAAATGATACAAAGAGTAGAAAAACTAAGATACAGCGGTATATCAGTAAGTCCATTACTTTGTAGATTCTCGTCGAGGATGACTGGAATTGGCAGTACGAGCTGCGTTGTATTCCTACATGGTCCATAGAGTTATATTAGCCTTTTGAAGGACCATCGACATATCCCGATTGCCATTTCAAAAATGCCCTAACACAATAAATTTTCACAAAACCTTCTATCTCAGTTAAAAATTTATTGAAGTAATTTTGAGCTTGAGCGTTGTTCAGCAAAGTTTTGAGATATGACAACCTTCAGCTCATAACAAGATTTCTAGAATTTTTTTGGAAATAACCATCGAAATACTTAGTTCAATCCACAACTCATCCCACAATGTTCTCTCTACTCTTCGCTTTCCTTTTACTCCTCTACACTTAGGAACTCAACCTCGTAATTGTATAGAGCATTCAAGTAGAAAAATGTAAAAGCTTGTGTTTGGCTATTAAAAACCGCAAACAGCGTGTCAGTGGACTTATAAAATAAACAAGCGTAACTTTATTGTTTTTGCCATCTTTCGACCTCACTTGACTTGTGACACTAGGCGGCTATTCTACATTCATAACTACATGAGTATGAATGTATTTGCTCAAATCCTGTGCTTGGATGTTTTTATTACTATTTCAAGTGAACAATAAAAACTTTTATCTCGGGAGCAGTGGGGCTCATACATGTGTGTGTGTGTGTGAGTGTGTTTTGCAAGTGCATGTTTTTTACTTAGCTGAAAGTCAAGTTTTGAAAAAGCGACAAAAAATAAGAAGACTCTCCCATCCAACAACTCACAAACCGAGACTTAGTTTTTAACTTCTAGATTACTTACCTTCACAGGGGATTATAAAAATAAAAAAGAAGCGGATAATGGTTGTTTAACCTTAGTAAAAAAGATGCCGATCTTCGCCCCTGGATAATCTCAACATTTCTCTCTCATGTGTCCACTCATTGAGAGCATTCACAGTGTACATAATTGTCTCGAGGAAGTGTAGGATATTTCATCAGCGCTCTCTTGACCTTGTCTCAATTTAAGGTGTTGTTGTAACAAAATCAAGTTTTGGGTGAGTTTTGCGGATAAAAAAAATTTCTTTGACCCCTTCGACGACTTTTGATGAAGGAGTTTCGCCTTGTCTAATCGCTTTGTCCATTTATGTAAAGGAAAGTGGCAGGCCAAATCGGATATAAATGTGGCACGTTTCGGTACCACGAATTTGTGGTACTATTGGGGCGGGACTTTAGCTGAATCTTATAACCGGCCTTCCCCTCACCACGGGTATATTCCAAGTCTCGTAAACCTCCGGGGCTCAAATCGATTCGGGAAAATCTCAACTTAGTTGCAGCGAAATTAGCGAGGTAGCTTTTTTTATTTTATTTAAATGGAAGATAGGTGGCACCACAGCGCCAGCTAATAACAGCTGATTATAGTCAAACGAGTATCGATAAATTAATTCCTTATTGAAATAATAGTATTTGCGTCAAATTATCCCTTTCCAATGTTCTTACCAAAAACAATTGAGTTTCACTTCTAGTCATTCCACTGAAGAGTTTGTAAGATAAAATCGATTGGCGTTGCAAGTTATCGATATATTTGATAATCCTTATAAAATCGATAGTTTGAGCAAAAGTGTTGCGCAATCGGTTGTATCAATAATTCGACACCTCTGCATTCCGCACAAAAAAAAAACAAAATACACCAAATTAGTTTGCTGCAAAACCTATATCTAGTAGATCCTTTTAGCACTATAAAACACAATTTTTCAAGAAAAAATATCGATAACTTAAAAAATTTAAAAACTAAAAAAACAACCACACCTTGTATAAACCCTTTCTTTGTCACAAAGAATTGCAAAGCTAAAGCAAATAGTTCTAAAACAACTAGACCTAAGACAAAAACAAAAAATCCATCAAACAAACATAGCAAAACGTAGCAAAAACATAGAAAACATAAAAATTCATAGGTAATTAATTAAACACATAAAAAAATAAAACACAAAATGAAGCGCTAATATACTTGAACATTACATAAAATTCATTGAAACATAACAACAACATACATCATACAAACATATGTACACTTACTCCATTGACGGAACATAGTTAACGTTATATATACCTAATATAAATAAACTCACTTAACTTAACTACTTATAAGTTAGATTAAACTATGTAAAGTAAAAGAAATAAATAAATATAATTAAATAAGTTAATCAAACACATCGAGTCAGATTGTAATGCACATAATCATCATCAAACACAAAATCAAAGCCTCCTCTCCTATTCTACTATGTAAATACTTGAGAGTGTTGTATGTATGTAGGTACGAGTATGTCTGCGTGTGTGTGCTAGTGTGCAAATGTTGATGTTGGCTACTATATTTCGTAAGCTACTAAAGTAAGTTAGTAAAATTATTAATAATAAAGCAAAATTGATTAATACAACTTGTATTCCATTTCAAGAAATTGTTTATGCACCACTTTGAGCGATGCATGGATACAGGCAAATGTTGCAGTTACGTAGGCTGGTTTTTTATTCGTCACTAAGTTGCTAGATAAAAATTTTCTGTGTTTTTTTGATTTTTTTTTTTTCATTTTGCATAAAGTACCAACATATTAAGCAAACAAACGAAATAATAAGCCAACACAATTTTCCACAGTCTAGGCATAGGCCCAAGCGTTTTGATAGGCCACTCCATGCCAAATTTTGTAATTCTTTGAATTAGTGCTGGACGTAACATCTTTGTTATATCGTAATCTCGACTTTATTTGCTTTCATTTTAAATGTTTTTTTTTTTTTTTTGATGTTTTTTTTCTATTATTTTGACTAAGAAAACTCGATAATTTTAAACAGCAAAACAAATGTGGCTCATAAACTCAGTAATGAATCTTTTTAACAACTTTCATACGAAAAGAAAGAATAATTTTTTCTTATTTAAATATTAACTACAGAATCAACAAAAACTATAAAAACAACGAAAACTAAAATTTAAATTTACAAGTAAATTCTGGACGCATAATTTATCAGGTAAATTTTTTTTTAAAGTCTTTTTGCCGACCACTGCCGAGGCGCGACACCATTTCAAGAAAACTTTTTCCTAGTTTTGATGCTATTTGTCGCGTCACTGAGACAGTCAGTCAGTTGGTCAGTACATAAGTATTACAACGCTGTGAGCACACTGAACCTTGATGTTAGATTTCCAATTCCGAAAGTTGACTGATATGTCATTAGAATTTGAGATTCTCCTAGATCGCTGAAGAGTGGAATGAAAAGTTGCAGATAATCACTTTGATTGTGAAGTTATTTAGACGAAATTGCTTGTTTTCATCTAAGGTGGGCACATAGTTTCAGTTTAGGTTCCTTACCACGTTACTTACCAGGTAAGGCCTGCGTGAATAATTTTTTTTGTTTTTTTTTTGTGACAGCCCTTATCCTTTTTCTTGTCCAGTTTGCTGTAATTTTAAGTGTACCTGGTCGGAATTCGCCGATTTTTGTTGGAAAGGATTTGCATCTCATTTGCTATCAAATCTGTTTTCCAATTTCCAGCATTGATTTTGTACTTGAAATCAATCGGAGAAACAGTCCATTCTCCAGCAACATGGAACATTTTTGATATGAAAATATTCTTATTTCTCGACTTGAAAAAATATTGAATTACGACTTGAATTCGATCATTAGTTTCCAACTGAAATCAAATTTCACATTTTAATTTTTGGTTAGGCATTTTACTTTTTATTAAAACACTAGCGCAATAAAATGTTTTGTTATAACTATATACAATCTCCTATCCAACAAATATATATCTTTTTATTTCTTTCCTTTTTTTAATGTTCCGACAGAAATGTTGGCAATTTTTCGTGCGCTCACCTGTTTTGTGAAATTTTAGATGTCAAAGATGACGAGTGCTGCCATGTCTTAAAATTGCAGGTGCACTCACAAAATGAGTTCCAATGGTTTTCAAACTGAAATCAAACTTGGGAAGAAAATGTTTAACCTCGAATTAAGAAAAATATTTTAAAACACTTTAACAATTCTCAAACACAGAAAAAATTTGGTTTGGTATTTTTAACTCAACTCACTTCGACTTAATCTTCCTTATAGCAGAATAAAATAAAAATCAATCTATGTACATATATAAGAAGTTGCTCTTTTAATTAATATTGAAAAACTGCCCTCAATTAAGTTTTAGAAATACATACGTGAAAAAAATATTTTCTTTCATACAACAAAAAGCTCAATAAAGGTATAACTTAATTTTGTTAATAATTATATTAGAATAAATTAAATATTGTAATTATTATGTTGCTGTGTGAGTGTTGGTAAACTAATGTTGTGAGTTAAGATACATTTTTTCTTGATTCATTGAAATAATATTGTTATGATTATTAATAGTAATAACACTGCCAATTATAAAAATTTATAGGAATATAAAATATTTTATTAGAAGTTAATTGTTATCATTAGTTCAAACTGTATGAAAAAGAAAAATTAACATATAATGCTGTGTTATGTGGTTATGGTTACGTCAGCCCAGCTTAAAGCTGCAGACAAGCTTGCTTATCCATAAATCCACAGTCGTAAACATAACATATACTTAGCCACATCTATTGTAATCGGTTATTGGTGCCATAACCATAAACAGCTGACAATTGCAGCCAGTTGATGGTAAACTTCATCATCAAGAAGAAACTCCTTTCACTTTGCTGCATGATTAGCAATCAGCTGTTTATGAATATGGCAGAAAAACTAAAATTCAATTGGTTGGCTATAGTATGTTTATGGCGTTAGCGTTATGGTATGTCAACATTAATAGATTACATTGATTCCCAAAAGTTTGGTTGGAACAGCTGTTTTATCTGGATATGGCTATGTCAATCATTAACAGGGCTTTTAGCTTACAGTACATGTCAAATACAACGTTGCCATTCATGGTTTTCTTTTTGTTTTTTCGTTTATCAAAATATAGAAAATAAGGGAATTCTTAAAATTGTTACAGTTAGGGAAACAGCATTTAAAGAGATTTTAATAGCAAGATTTTTGAAATTTTCGAAAGTTTACCAATTTTTGCACATTGGTTTTCGAAAGGTGTTCATCCAACAGGATTTTGTAAATGCATTTACTGAGGTTCAAATCATATGTTTTTTGTTTAGTATTTTTTTTTTTTATATTTTTTTTTTTTGTTAGGTTAGGTAATTTTTTTTAGGCTATAAAGATTGTGTACATTGTGCAATCGATTATTGGTGCTACATCGTAATTCGCTATCCGTATCCGTAACGTCCTTACCGACCAAATGCATTTAGATTTTCTCTTACGTTGAGGATACGTCTACAGTGATACGACAAAAGCACCAATAACTCTAGCTTAAATTTGCTGAATGTTTACGAATGACAGAAAATGAGAGAATGTCAAAAATAAAACCAATATTGCCACTCTTTTGAATTCGAATCGCGTTTACGATTACTTGTCATGCCCAAATTCAAATCATTCACTTATATCCTGAAAAGTTCGGTCACGGTGGGTTGCATAAAAATATAAAACCAACAACAACTGGTACCCAGATACTCCTTGAAGATATGTACATATATACATAATTTTAAAATTGGGCATATCCGAAATATATCTATTCTACCAGGCCTAAACAAAAAATTTTTAAAATCACACTCACATACCGAGTATTTTTCTTTCGAAACGTTTTTTTTTTATTGAAAAAAAAATTATTGAAATGGACGGAATTAACAGACCTTGGAATTCAAAGAATATCGACCACTACAAAACAGTGGCACAAATTCAAAAACAATTACGTCAAGGAAACTCAGCATATTTATTCAATCATCCAGAAATACGCGCTATAATACGCGTACTACTCCAAGAGATAATGAATGAGAAGCCAGATAATTTGTACAAATTTGCAGCCGATTTATTTAGTTGCTCGAATACGCCCACATTGACCATAATGATTAATAAACAATTGAAATCGTTAATTGAAAAGAGTCGCAAAAGTCGTTACGCTGGTCACGATCCGGATGTCTTTTTGGATGGCAGAGAATCTACGCATTCTTTAATTTCGAAAATCTCCATACCGGAAAATATTAATACTATTTTGAAATATGCCATGGTGTTACCAACAACAAACCCTAATTGATTGCACTAAATTTGATTTGGTGTAGAATGACAAATTGTGCAACAGTTTTGATTTAAATTTTAAAAATAAACTTGCAAATAGTAAATTAAATTTATAAATGAACTAATAAAGAAATGTATGAATCCCAAAAAAAAAAAAAAAATTATGTTTTCTAAATTTTAGTTTGAGGATTTTGTAGAACTGATGTTCACAACTCAGCAAATATATACGTTTCGCTTATCTGTAAAACAAAATTAGAGTATCAGTGGCCAATATCTGTTGCTTGAATACAATAACATGTCATTTGAACTAGTTAGTTCAGTTAGCTAATTATTTCTGTGGCAACTTTGAAAGTTGAAATGTCATCTTTGGTGGAAATGTATGTCAGTTATTCAAAAACTTGTGGCAACCCATAGCAATGGCCGTTCAAACGGTAATTTTGCAAAATTTTATAATTTATCACATTTCGCATGATTCGTAATTTATATCCAATACGAAGAGCATAGATTAATAAATGGGGTCAGTTTGCTCATCAATTTTTGGTTGGAACTATTTGGTGTTCCTTCAAATCCATGAAAAAATTATAAAACTTCTAAAAATCTAAAACTGCTCAAAGTTGAATAAAGGCGTCCAAACCAAATAAAATGTGAAAATGGAGTAGTTTGGCCGATGGTGTTCATCCCCATCTTTTATAGTTTTTCAATACTTCTTCAGATTGCCTGAGCATTTCATAAATTCATCATACGAGGCACGCATAAACAAAAAAAATCTAAAATCCCTAAATCAAACGAAACTCCGATTCATAAATTAGAAATGGAATGCCCCTCAAAGCAAATGTAAACTCAGACGGCTTGATTTTATACTGGCGCATCAACTCGTTATACCAGGCACGCATAAAAGGTGCGTGCGCGGATGCCATTTGACAAAATTTTCTACTCGCCACAATGGCGCAGTGGACGAACCAATACAGGTAAACCTCCATACATACACTTTCTGGCATTTTGTTTGCGCAGGCAGTTTTTATGCGTGCCTGTTACAACGAATTGATGCGCCAGTATAAAATCTAGCCGTCTGAATTTCGTTCGATTTAGGGGCATTCCATTTTTAATGTACTTGTATGAAATGCTGAAAAGACCAAAGAAGAGGAAAGAAAAACTATAAAAGATGGGGATCAACACCCTCGGCCAAACTACTTCTTTTTCAGATTTTATATCGACATTTGTGGTTTGGACGCCTGCATTATGGCTTGACATCGAATTACATAAAGCCACTCCAAATCAGTTTTATATAGCCATTTAAGTGTAGTCCAGAGGAGAGGTAGAAATTATTAGAGGTTTTTGCTGGAAACTTTGTCATTTTTGAATTGGATAATCGGTTCTTCACCTATAGATCATATCCCTAAAGGGTGATAGCAAGGACTATGTTGTCGCTTTCAGCATCCAGTGAATATATAACTTACCACAGAAATCGTGTTTTCCAATGAAAGATTATTTCTGAATTTCTTAAATATTTTTTATCGAAGAAAAACTTCAAAAAGAAACTTCTATAGAAACACACCAAAATTTAATTCATTTTAGGTAATCCTAAACAAGCTCTTAGCTCTCATCCCTGTTGACAAAAAAACTTGTTTCGAATTTTACTCGCCACCAGTGTAAATATTTATAGCATCTATAAACGAATCTTTTTACTTCCTTGATTTGCCAACACTCGTCGGCTTGAATGAAATGTCATACAAAAATAACAACTTAACAATTTAAAAAAAAAAAAAAAATAACTATTTAAATTTAAGTAGTAAAATGCACAAATTTAATGAAATTAGACAAATTCATATTTAGAACGATAAGCATGTAACATAGCAAGTAAGCAAACAAAACTAACTTCAGGCTGCATATAAAGCTAAATAAATAAATAAATAACTATTGATAAAAACGTTGTTAAAACTTAAACTAAAAGAAATTGTTTGTAAATAAAATTAAACAAAACTGATTTATTAAGTAAATTATACGTAAGAAGGAAATTAATTGATATTAACAAACAAGAAAAAAAATTAATGCAAACAAAAAAATTTAATTATTATTAACTAATTTTATACACAAAATGAATTCACTCATGCATTATTAGTAAAATTTTACAACTAAGTCAGTACCTTAATAAATAAAAAATAAATTTATAAAAATTATGAAAAATTTTTTTTTTTAACTATAAAACGCATGCGAGAAACTAACTAAAATAGGTTTAAACCGAAAAATGAGTTTATATAAAATAAACAGGAAAACACTCCTTGGAAAATGTTAACAAACACAAAAGTTATTATGTAAGTAATAGAAATCAATAATTACTTAAATTAAAAAAATAAAATGATATAAAAAGTAGCCAAATATAAATTGTAGCAAAGAGATAAAAAAAAATAAGTTATTTCAATAAAATAAATTTAAAAACACGAAAAACATAAAAAACTTAAAAAAAAATGTAAAAACTTGCATAAGCAAATATTTAAGTTTACACTTAGCGCATTTAAGTTTTAAATAAGGTTTATACTAAGTTTACACCGGTTATAATGAAAATGTTTCAGCAAAAACAGACAAAAAATTATAAAAAAAAAACTACTATGTAATTAAATTTAATGAAATTTAGTGTAAAAGAAACGGACAGTGGAAAATTTAATTAGCATTTGTCTAACGATTACTTAGTTTGTCTGGAAATAAGCAGAATGTGAGCTTAACAAAACATTTTTGAAGGTGGGATGGGAGTGGTTATATACTTAGTTTGTTGACTATGTAAGGCATATAAAAACAAAATGCTGATAAAAATTAAAAACAACAACTAGCAGTTTGGAAGTCAAGCTATGTATAAAACAATTATAGATTTGATGAAGCAGATAAATGATGAAACGAAATAAACAATGAATTTTAAAAAGCAAAATAGAAAATTACAATTATTTGGATACTGAAGTTGTGGTAAGTAAATACGTAAGCAAATGTAGTAATTTTATTTACTCCCATGAGTTTCTGCACATTTCTCCATTTACAATGACAACGCATCTTATTTATATTCAACATTCAAACATTTCTTTAATCGCTTCTATATGTTAATATAATTGCATGTAAATATATATATATAGATATTTATTACGGTTTAACGACGTTTTTAAATACTACAATAATCGCAAAAATTCAAGTATATATAAATAGCGCAGTTGTTCAACCATGTCTTAGCATAAAAATGTCTTTTCTAAATTTAAAAAGATAACGTAAAAGGATGTAGCTATAGAGTGCTTTCGAGTTACAAACGTTTATGTGTGCAAACAAATGTTTATAAATGTATAATTATGGGCTGGTATTATAACGCACGTGAAATAAATATAGAGAGCTTAAGTTTAAGGAGTTTAAAAATGCACAAACAAAAATAACATACTATGAAATAGATTTGTACAAAATCATAATTATTTAAAGTCTTGTGGGTTGTGGGCATTATTGGCCTTCAAAGTCCGAAATGTTAAACAATTAGAATATTTATACTATATGTAGGTATGTAGATCGCACAACAAGAAATATGTCAGAAAAGTATGTAAAATCCTATTTTATTCATTCGCCATATCTTCAGCATCATTTTCAATTTCCGAACCACGTCCTTCGCGTATGCGTTTCAATTTTCGCTTTAAAGTCATTATGCCTGTAATGAATACATTAGTTTGTCAGTATTTGTCATCTTTTTGCACACTAATAATACTCACATTTAATAGCTTGGAACGCTTTAGCCGATGTAAAGGAACTTTCCGTGCCACTTGGACTGGTTAATGCGGTAACTTTCAACTTTTCTTGTGCTAATTTTACTTCCATATAAGCCTTTTTCAGTGTTTTGAAGTGACGATGTTCGCTCGAATCTTTTAGTAAAATACATCTGTTGGAAGATTAAGAAATTGTAAACAGTGACAGTTCAAATGCAATTTAATTCAAAATTTGTCACTCACTTGGCTGCCGATCCTTCACCAGAGCAGTCTATAGGCGATGAGTGATAGATTTGGTGATAAAAATACTGTAGTACCGGTGAATTCCATATGGAGAGACCGTACCACAACCAAATTATTACATTTAATGTTAATTTAAAATTTTTGGCAAATAGCGTAGGAACTAAATATTTGAATGGGAGTAAGCTGATGAATACGTGCGACCTAAAATAAGAGGAGAAAATAATTAGACAAGGTAATCTACTTAAAGGGATATCATGTGCTAGTCGTTTCAGAGTTTAATAAGTGCGTAATAAGAGCCTAAATATGGACTACTTGGGAAGCTAATAGTTGTATGGTATGGGCTCATAGATTGTTCAAAAAATGGATCATATTCGCAAACTATCAAAGGAATGAAATACCATTCACTTCGCACTGCTACATGAACTCCTAAAGCGGATAAACGTTCTAAATAAGAACTCCTTTCAGACTCCCTTTAAGGTTCTGGGAGGTTACTCTGTATCGCGATGCGAAAGCTGTAAAATTACATAGTTTTTTTTAAATAAATTTCTTTCGCATCGCAATACAGAGTAGCCCCCCAAAATATAAGCTGCTACTGTTTACGTACCATGACGCAATGCGTAATCCCAAAAACACTTGAAACAACAAACGGCTGCCATTCGAATTGATTAACGCTAGTAGAAAAAGTGTTTCTGTAAGTATATTGTAGATGCCTAAACTTAGATTCAATCCAACAAAGTAGTTTTCATATCTGAAAGAAGATAAATTTTAGTTTTTCTGTTTCAAATTTAAATAAGTTCATAGAAACAATGAGAATTTCTATCAAATTTCGAATTAATTTGACAAATAACAACCATATCTCATTATTTCCTTTAGTAATTATAAGGTATGAACATACTTGAAGAAATCAAGAGCCACTAGCGCTAGTAAGTATAGCGTCTTGGAGCCAGCCTCTAAATAGTCAGATTCTTTAAAATCCAATATAGCGCTATGCAGATAAAATGTTATAATAAATAATGAATAAAATTGAAATTTTTCACATTGTTGCGATCTGTAAAAAATCATATTTTCCGATGAATAAAATAATGAATAACGTCCTTGATTCTTGGATAACTGTGGCAATAACATGAATTCATTGTAGAAGTAGAGAAAAAGCGTGCAAGCGGCATAAAATGATACATTCCATAGAGTGCGGGCAAATTGTTTACGTTTATAAAATTTGACGTTGGATAGTTTTAGAAAAACCTGCAATAGAGTAATAAAATATTAAAATATAATATAATTAATATTTGGGTTGAAAAATATGTTCAAAAGTCATATACGATATTACAAATCACCGAGATGATTTTAAGCGATTTTCAATTCATATCGTAAGATTTATCTTTTTATCGGTTCCAAAAAAAAACATTTCCAGTTTTATTTTATTAACATTTCCTGAAATGGCGAACACTTGAAAAGAACATTTTGAGTTGAGTTTTGAGAACGTTTTAAAGAAATGTGAACCATTTTCAAACGTTTCGATCTGGTAGCCGCTTGTGACGCTGTTAACCGGCGAGGAAAGCGCAGTCCATGACGACTGCGCTGCTGCACAAAACCAACAAGCAAAACAAAGTGAAAAACAGCTGATTGCATTGTAGTTGCATTTCTCCCTTGACCGCTTGGAAACTAAAGAAACAACAAAATTACAAATAAACAAAACGAGCACAAAAAACTTAGATTTGTTTCTATATTTAGTGCAACTAGCTAGAAAACAAAACAAAAACCGAAATAAATCACAGCTGCATTAGGGCCAACCGCGCCAACGTACACAGCCATACAAACACACGTTCATATTCCTCTGCATTCTTTTTTTAGCTTACCTCGGAAATCTTATAGAATAGCATAAAACCTCCAGCGAAGAATAGGAATATCCAAAACATTGCATTAATCAAGTAATTTAAATCCACATGTTCCATTAACGCATCCAAACGTTCATTAGTAATTAGATATTTCAGCGGCAGAAAGAAATTGTAAATGTCCGCCCAGTAGTCGGGCGGGCCAGGCTTCATATCCAAAATCGACGTCATGGTGGCAGCAGACGCGTATATTTGTATCAAATCACTTTCAGCTACTTGTGTTTATAACAATTCGAGCTCACATTTTCTTGCAAAATTTTACAAACCAATTTTTTGTGCCTTCAAAGGCTCACAATTTTTCCTTTCACAGCAATAATTTTCAACAATTTCTTTCGCACTTTGCACATGAATTTCTTCGCATTGACATTTGCTTTGCATGTGTCAACGAGTAGCGAGTAGAAGTGCTGCCGGACTGAGTGAAACGATGTAAAGGCGGGAGCCCACTCTGAATTCTGAACAGAAATTTCTAATTTCTAAGGAGAAATATGTATTCAAGTATTCAATTTGAGAAGCAAATTATTTTAAAAATTACGGTTTTTCGTAATTTTTGATCAAAAATGACCATGTGCTTATGTCGATAATGGGAACCGAACTGAAACAGATTCAACACATTATTCCTAAAAATACCAATTTCTCAAGCTGAAAAACAAACTACAAATTCATTTCTTTTAAAAATTAGTTAATTTATTTTTTATTTGGATTTGTTTTAATTAAGTAGAAAGTTAGAATAAAGAAGAAATTTTAGTGATGTTCATACCTAAATACATTTTTTATAGGTTAGAATTTAAAAAAAAATTAAAGTTTTTATGTGTTTTTACATAAAATAACAAAAATGTAAAAAAAAATATTAAAATACAGATATAATTAATGAAACAAAAATAATATAATATAATATATATCAATAAATGTGTATGTATACTAATCTATGTATGTATATTATTTTTAATGCATACAATTAAAAAATAAAACAAAAAAAAAACAAATTTAATATTATAATAATTTAAATGCATCTACATATTCACAAATATAAAAATTATTTAATTCGCACACAGATTTCCATTCATAGCCAAAAAGAGTTTTACTGCCAAAAATTAGAAAACAATAATAGAAATTTCTGGCTCGGAACCAGACTGTATTGTCCAGTAATAAATCTTACGTTAGTAACTAGACCTTTACTAATTTTTTTTTTTTTTTCACTGCATATGAAATTTATGGAATATTTAAAAAGGCGTAAGATCGAGTTAAATGCGTCAGAGCCTTATACTACAGTGTATGGATTTAATTATAATTAAGTCAGTAGAAAATAATAAAAAAATTTAACAGTCACACAAACTTAATTAAATAAATTTATTATACTTACAGCTAATACTTAAATATGTATTTAATTTTAGCTCATTAACAAAACAAATTGAAAACTAATTGATATCCATTTTTTTGTTTTTTTTTTTTAAGTATTTTTTCTGCGCTTTAAAGGTTTAATTTAGTGTATATACATAATTACTTTACATACATACATACATACATATATTGGCCGGTTTTTTTTATTCGTCATTTTCATGCTACATAAAATTTTTTCTTGAAAATTAAACAAGCAAACAAAATTAATAAAAAATAATTTCCAATTTTCGAAAAATAAAATGCTTTTACAATTTTATTTACAACTCGCTAAATGCTTACGAAAAAAAATCGTCTTATTAGCTTATACAATTTTTAGTTTTTTGTATATTCTTTGTTTACTTTTTCAACGCTTTTGCACAGGTACTACCAACTCTTTAGGTGCTTACGCAGCACTCAAAATTTCACGTATCCACGCCGCATTCGAGGTGATTTTGTCGTACATTCTTGGCCGTTCGACACCACTCGGCCCGCATGCGATGCGCCATGATGAGATGCCTAGCAACGCCCATTGATTTGTGCCCGGAATAAGACATTGCACTGGTGCACCAGAGAATTCTTCTTGCTACAGTGAGGGAGAGAGATAGAAGAATATTTATTTAAAACATTTTTTACTTTATATTTCTTTTTTATATTATAGGAGATGAGCAAAAGTATAAAATTGTTATTTATGAAAATAAATTTGTTTTATAATTGACAATCTGCCGAGGAAATTTCACTCAGTAAAACTTGGCAGTGAAAATCAGCTGATCGTGACAAAGAAAAAACCACAAAACACATTTCAAGTTTTTAAATATTAACCAATGAAGCAAGCAGCAGCTGTTTTCCTGGTAATTTTTTACAAATTCCTATTCGGCGGATACTTTTTATTTTTTTTAAATATAAAGAAAGTAAACCCCTTTTGAATTTATTGAAAAATTTGTTTTATTAGGTATGTATAAAGTGAAAATTATATTTACATTATTATCTTTGGTTAAAAGTATGAAAATAACTTATTTGGTAAATTAATTAGAAATAATTTAAGGTTAAAAAATTTAAAAAAACAAAACTAAAATTTTAAATAAACTATATTACTAACTAGAAATATAAATACGAGGGACGGCTGAGAATTTCATAACGTAAAGTCTTTATCTTATATCTAAATACTCAAAGCCACGCCCCCATCACTTGCTCCCGGTATTCCAAAAGCCTTCAATCTCAATAAATGTTCGAATTAAAATTGCAGCCCTTTGTTTAGCTTCCACTCATTCAGTTAGAATTGTGCATTTGTGAATAACATACGCCTTGTCTTTTTCTTGAAGAAGTCCATGATCAGCGGCTGTGGTGCAGGTAAAGTATGAATAAACGATTTTGTACGATGCAATGGTGAACAGCAAGCCAACTGAGTCATAGGACTGCCTTCAACTTGGAATGTACTCGCAGACTGGCCAATTCTTTGTTTGGTATACTCATCCAAAGTTAGTTCATCAGTCGGTTTCTGAGTGTTCACTTTAATATCCTGAGTAAAACCATCATAAAACGATTTGGTGCGTGGGAGTACACCGACTCGGTCAGCAACCATCTGCGCGCGTGCTGGTATAATGCAGATGCTATTCAATTCTTCACTAAAACGTACGCGTTTCTCTGGTGGCGGTGTACATTTGCTGGGATAAACGCCAATAAAACAATTCATGCGGAAGACAGGTGTGGTTGGATACGACGGATCGTACTCAGTGTCATCATCCGCATCATCATCACGTTGCCGTTTCTGACTTTTCGGTGTTTGTGTTATGGCGCCGGTGCTGCTGATAGGGATGAGTTCCTTTGTTTTTGTTACATTTTTCAATTTATTTCCGTTGGCATTGTTTTTGTAACGCAAATAAAATGTAATCTTTGGACTCGGTTGCTTTGCAAGATAATGCTCGAGTTGACGCCTACCAAAGATTTTCCCGATCGTATTAGTGAAGAGAAGTGATGGCTTGCGTTGATGTGGTATTTTGAAATATTGAATAACTGAAGGTGAGAATGAAAAAAAAGATTATAATTAGAAGGAGTTTATTTTGTATTTTTTGAAATAAATAAATTTTTCTTTTTTTGGTTACACTTACTTGTTTCAAGAATTTCATCATAAGCGCTGCCCAGTTTGTAGCTTATTAAACGGCGTTTGCCATGGTACGAGATCTTCAAATATCCGCTCTGTGCCATTGTTAGCTTTGACAAAAACTTTTTGTTGTATAAAAATTAATTATTTTTTAGTTGCTATTAAATTCGCTAAGTCGTCTGCTCGGTTCAAGTGTTCGCTTTGTAATGCCGCTCAACAAAAACCTTTAGTCTTTTATACTTCAAGTCTGGTGTTTAGATACATACAGTTGTGTTCAATAAAATAGTAGTGAAATTAAATTGCATATCGTTCGATGAAATAAGAAGAAGCTGTATTTTTAATAATTTTCATGTTTGGTTTGTTTTCTCTCTTTCTCTCCAAACACATGACTCACTCACTCACAAAAAGGATGCTAAGGATAAACAACAAAAACTTGTTTTTAATGTTGTGGTTTGTTTTGATCTAAACTGCCCTAAATTAACAGTTAACAAAACAAACCTTGACCTTGTCCTTGACCTTTGTATCTCAATTACTGTCTGGAAAAAAACAACTTGACCTTGTTTAGATTTTGTTTTTATTAAATAAGTAATTTAGCGATCTCCGAGCGCCATTCAATGTGTACTAAAATTTGGTATATTATAACTCTGATTATCTAAAGGTATCCTGAAATTTTCAGAACTATGCTTTTTTTTTTCAAAAATATGAGTTTTTAAATTTTGGCCAGTCAAAGTTTTTTATATTATGGTCGAGTTCAATTAGCTAAACACAAAATTTCTTAATTTTAATCACTGAAAATGTCTATAAACTAATGAAATTTAAAAACAAAAATATAAAAAAAAAAATTTAACCTTCCTCTTTGTGTTTTACCAGAGTTTGAGAAAAGGGTTTAAAAACCAACTTTTTTTTGACAGAATGCGTATTTAAAAAAAAAAACACCCGTCGGAATATTCGGGATATCATAAGATAAATCAGGTAAATTACAAAAAATTTTGATTCAAAATTTTATTCCAACTTTAAGTTTTACGATTTTAAAAAATTAAAAATGAGAAATTTTTCAAAATTATACAAGTATGTATGTACATTTAAAAAAAAATTTTTTAAATACTTCTTCATACAGTAAATAGTTTCCAAAAACTGAAAAAAAAAATTAAATAACATTGAAATTCGAATTTGCATAACTTTCAAAATAAAACTTTTTTCCTTTTGCAGAAATTCTTTTTACCTTACACAAAAATTCTAAATCGCGCAATTTTTGATAAAAAATAATAGATAAAAAATGCATTGAATAGATTTTTATTTTACATAAATACATAATTAGTATAAAATAAAAATTGGGAATAAAACCTGTTCCGAATTAGTGTCAGTGGCATTAATTCCATTATGACATGTAAATTTCTTCCAACTCCTAAGTTTTCCTTCTCAGGTTGTTTTTCTCTTAAAGGTAAAGGTCAAGGTCAAGTATTGTCTACAAAAAACTACAAAAAAGGGCGTTTTAGAACAAAACAATGCAAGGACTTTGTTTTGCCCAAAAACCACAACATTAAAAACAGGCATCCTTTTTATGAATGAGTTGGAGAGAGAGAGAGACAAAATATAATACAACAAACAAAACATGTCTACACATGTTAGGCGAACTTACTTAATGAGCTATTGTTATGAAATAGTTTTTAGTCAACAGAGGTAGATATGTATGTATGTGTATGTATGTATGTATGAGTGTACCTGATTGAGGTATATCCTGCCAAGCACACCCTCTTTACGCGCTACCTATTCGAAATAGTATGTATGTATGTATCTATACACCGGACTTGAAGTATAAAAGTAACAACTTTTTTTGTTGAGCGGCATTACAAAGCGCACGCTTGAACCGAGCAGACCACACAACGCATTTAAAAGCAACTAAAAAATAATTAATTTTTATACAACAAAAAGTTTTTGTCAAAGCTAACAATGACACAGAGCGGATATTTGAAGATCTCGTACCATGGCAAACGCCGTTTAATAAGCTACAAACTGGGCAGCGCTTATGATGAAATTCTTGAAACAAGTAAGTGTAACCAAAAAAAGAAAAATTTATTTATTTCAAAAAATACAAAATAAACTCCTTCTAATTATAATCTTTTTTTTCATTCTCACCTTCAGTTATTCAATATTTCAAAATACCACATCAACGCAAGCCATCACTTCTCTTCACTAATACGATCGGGAAAATCTTTGGTAGGCGTCAACTCGAGCATTATCTTGCAAAGCAACCGAGTCCAAAGATTACATTTTACTTGCGTTACAAAAACAATGCCACCGGAAATAAATTGAAAAATATAACAAAAACAAAGGAACTCATCCCTATCAGCAGCACCGGCGCTATAACACAAACACCGAAAAGTCAGAAACGGCAACGTGATGATGATGCGGATGATGACACTGAGTACGATCCGTCCTATCCCACCACACCTGTCTTCCGCATGAATTGCTTTATTGGGGCTTATCCCAGCAAATGTACACCGCCGCCAGAGAAACGTGTACGCTTTAGTGAAGAATTGAATAGCATCCGCATTATACCAGCACGCGCGCAGATGGTTGCTGACCGAGTCGACGTACTCCCACGCACCAAATCATTTTATGATGGTTTTACTCAGGATATTAAAGTGAACACCCCGAAACCGACTGATGAACTTACTTTGGATGAGTATACGAAACAAAGAATTGGCCAGTCTGCGAGTACATTCCAAGTTGAAGGCAGTCCTATGACTCAGTTGGCTTGCTGTTCACCATTGCATCGTACAAAATCGTTTATTCATACTTTACCTGCACCACAGCCTCTGATCATGAACTTCTTCAAGAAGAAGACAAGGCGTATGTTATTTACCAATGCACAACGGCTAACTGAATGAGTGGAAGTTAAATAAAATACTGCAATTGAACTCGAATATGGATTGAGAATAGGGGCGTGGCTTTGAATGTTTAGATATAAGATTAAGACTTTACTTTGTGAAATTCTCAGCCGTCCCTCGCATTTATATTTCTAGTTAATAATATGGTTTATTTAGAATTTTAGATTTTATTTTTTTTTTCACTTTAAATTATTTTTATAAATAATTTACCAAATAAGTTATTTTCCCACTTTTAGCCAAAGATAATAATGTAAATATAATTTTCACTTTATACCTAATAAAACTAATTTTTCTATGAATTCAAAAAACCGTTGTACCTATTATGTTGTAATTAGGAAAATGCATGTTGGACAACACTTGTAGAGTGTTTCATGATCTATAACTTCGTGATGAACGCAAAAGCTGTAATAACCTAAAGGCAAAGGTAAACACAACTTCAGACAAATTTGCTCATAAAGAGTTCAAAGGTTTGTCCTAAGGATGCTTTTGTGAATGACCTTCTATCGAGCGTTCGAATTTATGTGACTTAGCATATGCGCCTAAAAATATACTTGCTAAAACAAACAAATATTGACTTAATTATTATCAACTAATTTCCATTATCTTCCCCTAAATTTAAATAATAAATAAAAACCGACATTTTAACAAGTGAATTACGGTCGCAAAAAATTTTCACAGTTATACATATGTATGTTCTTATATGTATACATATATATGTAGGTAAATACATATATATATATTTGTAGACATACCTAGTATGTACATACATATGTGTTCTTTGTTGTTTTATCAAGTGTTTGTTGGCCTGCATGTGAACGGTGATAATGAATGACACATCAGCTTGAGGTCCAACGGTTGGCTTGACATGAACGAAAAACAAAACTACTTTCTTGAATGAACATGCTACAACATGTCTCATAAACTAAAGAGCGCGAGAGCGATATTTAAAAAGAGTAAGCACGGGAAAGAGAACTAGCGTGTTGTTGTCTAATGTGCAGCTGGCTCTTGTTAATATGATTTTCAGTGGCACTCGCCAAGCAACAATTGAATGGAGTTCGTAAATTGAAAGCAGCGCTAGTGGGTATGGATGTTTGTAAGTATTTACGGGAAGTACAAACATAAATCCCAATAAACATTTTTGTTGGAAATATATTTGTATCGCATTTGAGATCAAATTCGTTTTTCAATATCCAACATTGATTTTTAACTTGAGAGCAATTGGAGCAGTTAGCCTATTCTACAGTAAAAAAGAACATTTTTGATATGAAAATATTTTTATTTCTCCACTTGAAAAAGTCTCGGATTTGGACTGGAATTCCATCAAGATTTTCCAACTGAAATCTAATCTCACCTTGTACCTTTCTTTAGGCATTTCACTAATTACGTTTTGTTGCACAAATATACTATGTATGTATGTATGTATATCTTTTCATTTCTTTCCTATTTTAATATTTTGGAAATTTTTCGTTCGCTCACGTGTTTTGTGTTTTGCTTAATTTTTTATGTCAGTATGACAGATAATACTAGTGCTGCCATATGTAAAACCTGCAGGTGCACTTTCAAAATGAACACCAATGGCTTTCAAACTGAAATGAAACTTTGGAGAAAAAAACGTTCATTTTTAAACGGAGAAATATATTGGAAATCTCTTTTAAAATTTATACATTTCTCAACTATCGAAAAAAGTTGGGTTAATGCATATTGGGATATGTGCTAACATATGTACATACATATGTATATAATAATTTTGCAGTGTACCTACAAACAAAAATATCAATTGTTGCTTATTAACAAAAACAATTTGAATTGAATACTTTTTCCGCTGCTATCTTTTCATTCCCAAAATAGGCGCCAGTCAAAACGCACGTACCAAACGAGAAGACACCACTTTTGTCTGTTAATTTCATCATTGCAATTCCGGAGGGTGGGTATTTGCACAAAAGAATTCACACAATTCTATAGAAACAAGCACCCAAGCACAACAACGTTGCGAGAGCATAGTGAATGCATTATTTTTGTGCAAGAGCATCACATACACAAACACAGCTACATGCAATCGTACATGTTTGTGCAGGCAACCGAACGCTCACCTGGTGGTGTAGTAACGTGAAAAGGAAGAGCCCTTCTCATTGCCTGGCACGCATTGCTAATCGAGTTGTTTAAGTGAACGCACGCGCAGCTAAAATGTTTTACTGAAATAACGGACAACAGTTTTTGCACCAAAAAAAAAAAATATTATAAAGTTTGTCATTCAAAAACAACAACAAATATGTTAGAGGGAGGTTGCTTAAAAGTTTCATATCGCAAACAGCTGGGCTTGATTAATTATGACTCAAAGGATCGCTATGAAGAAATCATTAAACTGAGTAAGTAAAATTTGAAAATAAATAAAATTGTTTTTATTGTATTCTAATTTTTCTTTTGATTTCAAACTACAGTTATTCAATATTTTAAAATACCCGCAACACACGAACGTGCGCTACTCATCTCCACGGAAAATGGCAGAATTTTCGATAGACAACTTTTTGATTATTTTCTAACGCTTTTTCCAAATCCCAACATCATTTTCTATATACGTTATGATTACAATCGTGCTATTAGTATTTTACAACCAATACAACAACAAGAAGATGAACAAATATGTTTCACAACAACAGCAAGCAGTGATGTTTGTATGGAAAATGTGGAAAAGAAGCAACGTACTAATGTGGCTAATGAGGCTGTAGATGATAATGATGAATGTTCTTGTAAATTTACACCAGTCTTTCGCATGAACTGTTTCATATATGAATATCCAGCAACAAATAGATTGAAAAGTACAAGTGAGAGTGCTAAAAAGAAGCGATCCGGAACTGAGAAACAATCACCGCGCAGTGAATTTGTAAAACGTGTGAAAAAACATTTGCAACTCGGTGAAGTGAAGAAGCGCACAAAAAAGCCTTTGGCGCAGTTGAAACGCATTATGAGGCTTTAGGGGAGCGATGATGCCAGTGAAGTGTTAATAAGCAAGATATAAGGGGTTTTTTTAAAGATAATTAAGTTATTATTAGTGATGGGCAGTAGCGTGCTTAAAGTACCAATTACTCGGCTTTCAAAAGTATCGATAATACCGGATTCTCAGAAATATCGATTCGTTTTATTCATAAGTACTCCAAACCAAAAAATTATTGAGTAGTGTATGGAAAAGTGTTTATATTTTCAAGTCTATTTCATAATTATTACGCAATTTTTTGATTTTTCCTACGTCATTTTTTAAAGATTGTTGTTGAGAAGTCTGCAATATCAACTTGCACAATGACGGATACCTTAATGTACTACATTGATATGTAAATCGAAAAAAAATCAGTCAATGTAAGATACTTCTGAAAGTACCCTCTTGAAGGTATCGATACTGTAGTAATAAATACTCGATACTTCTGAAAGTACCCGATTCATGAAAGGATTGATACCTCAGTAATCTATACTCTAATATACTCAATACTTCCCTACACTAGTTAAAATATTATGGTAGTTACTTTAAGTTAATTTTAGCTGTTTGAAAAAATTTTGCAAAATACTACCTATTTTTGAATATACTAGTCCGCACTGTATACGACTATGATTTAAGAATATTACTCTAAGAAATTCACATGTACATACAAGCAATTAATTTAAATTAAATTTAAACGGGTAATATTCCCATTCAAGTATAATAGTGTTGGTTTTGGTTTAAAAAAATATTAAAATTATGGTTTTGTACGTTCAAACCAGACCTGTTTAATAATGATTGCTAGTCTCAATGATTGCCGGTTTGTTTGATTATTTGACTGAGAATCCATTTAATGATTGATTACCAATTAGTTAAAGTTTTTAATGATTATTTTTCAATTGAATTAATCATGATTGCTTAATGACTATTTAAAATAATCAAAAATAATAAAAAATAAATAAACAAAAGTAATCTAAAAACAATACTGAAAAAATTTAAAATTATGACAAATACTAAAAAATTATGAAAAATATTCAAAAAAATCCAAAATAATCAATAAAAATAAAAAAAAGTTATAAGAAAACAAAAAAATTTAAAAAAATTTAAAATTCTCAAAACAAAAATTTTAAAATAATCAAAATAAAATTAAAAAAGTCAAAAATAATAAAAAAAAAAAATACTGAAAAAAATCACAAAAAGTCAAAAATAATAAAAAAAAAAATTTTTTTTGATGCTTCTGTTTATTTACTATGTATTATTATTTTATTTTTTTTATATTTTTTTAATAGTAATCAAATAATAATTGCCTTTTCTTAAAATAATCATTACCGATTAAAAAATCTGTCTAATCAATTAATTACTAATTACTAATAAAATTTAACAGGTCTGGTTCAAACGAATCTCTTGAGCCCGTTTCAAAAAAAAAGAGTAAACGATTTTGGTTTTCGGTGCAGTCTAATGTACAATTCTTTGCAGATACATATGGAGATAAATTATGAATGTAAATAAGCGGTAAATAATAGTTATTTTTAATTAAAACAATAAAACGCTGTCTTTTTATTCATGGTAAAAGAGAACTAAGCGCTCAACATTACTCCCGCACTACCCTAGCGGCTTACTGAAATTATCGAGCCTTGAGTGAAAAATAACTCTGGGTCGTGGGGCTAATTCTGGGGCGCTGATACTATAAAGCCCGGCGGATAAACCAGAGAGTGAGGCATAAGAACCAAGTAACCTAATCGAGTCCGGCTTAAGTAACAACTCCGAAAGCCAATTATCATTTGTATGCATCAGATCTTTAAGAGTTCTGTAGCTTAATTTGTTAATTATACTTTTCTTAGGTAAAAATCTGTTCGACTTACCGTACAATCATGCTTTTGATAAGTCGCTTCCGTGCACATGCTATTCACCGTCGCTATAGAAATATTCTCACATGGCGCCATGTCGCCAATTTTCAATTGCACCCGCTGCAGATGATCGCGCTGCCTTGACCAACCCAACGTATTGCAATTCGTCCACATTTCTTCAGCTTTGGGCTGCACCGCTAACGTTTTCCCACTCATGCCCGGCATGCGTCCAACAGAAGCGACACTTCCACCACCACCAACAGCCACCGAGATCGGCGCATAACGACTCGCCGATGTCGCCGCAAGACCACTATAATAGTCGACTTGTGGCGCCGACTTAGGCAATGGGTATTCGTTGAATGTGTGCGTCTGTGCTTGTGTTAGCGCTTCGGCGTGCGGTATTTGTGAAGCGACGGCTTCGGAATGCACAAAATCGTTTGTAAGATGAGCAAATTCTTCCCTGCTCTCCGCACTACTGCTGCTGCTGCTCTCATAACTATCAGCCAAACTCCGCTCAAATGATGGGGATACAAAGAATTGTTGTGATTCCTGCGCTAGGCGGCGTTGCATAGCACTTGGCGTTGGTGGTACGCGTGGCGCTGGAATTTTACCTTCCAAACGTTCTGCTTTCGGCACAAAGGTGCGACGCTTAACTTGTTGTTCTTGCTTACGTTGTACTTCGTCGGGTAAACATATGGGACGCACATGATCGGAGAAATTCACGGACGTCTCGAGACGTATTAAGGCGGCAGTGGAACCCTCTACGGGACTCTTTATTAAACCAATAATGCGACGCCGTTGAGTCCATGGTGCATTTGACGAGAGACGTATGGCGCCAAATATTGCCATCCAAGTAGCGCGCGGTTGACCTTGAAAGCAAGATTCGGTGGTGAGCACCCAATCACGCGAGACCTGCAAAGAGCATTTGATTAGCAAGTTGTTTCAAAAGCTACCAAGGGCACAACGTACCAGAGTGCCATCGCAGACGTGAATATCCTCACGATAAAGCGCCACCAACCATGGCCAATCACCAGGTGAAGACATTTTAGGCAGCGACAAATGCTGTTTGGGAGATAGCACAGACTGCACGCCACACTGCAACTCACCACAACCCACATAGAGTACTTGTTGCTTTTGGCAGTGCGTACGTATGAAGGAGATCTCGGGCGCATGTGGATCCAGCACGCGCACATAGTCCTCCACGTGCTCGGTATCATTACGGACATCAAATACTTCGACGGATCTGCAAAGAAGGGAGAGAAATGTTGCTTGCTAAACTCACTTTAAGTGGATCTTTTACTTACTCATAACCCAGCGATTTGCACAGCGACTCTGCTACGGTTTGTCGCACTATCAACTTGCTGTCATCCTCCAGGCCTTCTGCACATAACTTGCCAACAACTCCCTTCTCGGAGAAGACTGCAAAACCTTCCGAGTGGAAGCGTGGTAAATAGGGTGCCATGGGCTCGGGCTTCAGCAGATCACTAGCCAAAGGTGCTATAGCCACTGTGTAGTAAACGAAAAATTCCATTACATCCATTTAAATCCCACAATTTCCATAAATACTTACAACAATCTTTCTCATCCGATCCATCTGGGCAGTCCGCTTTGCCATCGCAGCGCATTTTGCGCGCCACACACGCACGTCCTCTGCCACAATATAGCGCATTGCCTGTACAAAAGGTGCACGTGCGTTCATCTGAGAAATCCGGACAATCGACGAAACCATCACAAAGTCGCGGACTCTGCGCATTATTTTGCAAATCCTGCGCACAACGTGGCTTATGATGACAACTCTGTATGCCCGTCGATTCGGGAAAAGTTTCACAATCAAAGAAACGTTTGAAACGCGCCGGCAAACGTCCACTACAGCCCTTCATGAAGAGCTGACAATATTCGCGACACATAACGCCCGCTGTGGGTTCAAATGAACCATGCGTTTCGCAAGGTGGCTGCAACAGACGACAAACAAAATCGAAAGCTTCACGAAAACATTCGCCATCAACGAGTTCACGAAATGCTATCACATCGGCTTGCACCTCCTCAAATGTTTGATGACCTAGCAGGTTAGGATAGGTTGTCACGTTGTAGCCGATCGAACGACAATAATTGAGTTTAAGCGGTTCGCAGCGACGTGGCGGTTTTGGTGTTGTTGTAATGATTTCAGTCGTCTCATCTTCACCGCCAAGCGGTGAGGAAGACATTATCGGTTCTTCAATGAGACCGGTTACTTCTTTGATATTTAAACTCTGTGGATCGATTGTCATATTCTCGAAATACTTGCGATAGGGCGAGTTTATTTCCTCTGCAAAGAGCGCTAGGAGATCTGCAGTTGTAACCAGGCCAGCATAGGGATCGAAGATAAGGTTGAAGTGGACCACAACTTCGTTGGCGTCTTCAGTGCTGAAATTGGAAAAAAATCGGAATCAAATTAAGTGATTAAAATTAATTGTATAACCAAATATAATCGCAATTAATCGGGCCTAGTCGTATGCCATCAAGTCGATTGGAAACGATTATATTCGATTTTGATCCGCACTAGTCTTGCTTAATCTACTTAGTTCTAATTCAGCCAAGCCTATCCTTATATTATTAAATCTTTAACTTAATGTAGTTCAGTAATTTATTTTCTTATTTTATCTACCTCGATCTAACCTAATTTAATATTATAAATCAGACCAGATAAGAATAAACTAGCCTAATCAATTTTAATCTAATCTAGTTAAACGAAGTCTGGTAGAATCTAATCTTTCGCAACTTACTTTGATACTATGAAATTTATAGGTCAAATAATTATATTTCTTACCTAATTCAATTATGATTATCATTATTTTTTTACTAATCTATTATCAATTAATCTCAGTTGCAAATAGTCTTATCAGCAACAAATCTAAACTAATATAATATAATTTAATCTAAAATAACCCAATTTAATGAAATCGTAAATACTACTATATAAAATAATATAACTAAAAATAATATAACCTCAAATTATAATCTCAAATAATATAACCTAAAATAATACAACCAAAAACCTCAAATAAAATAATCCAAATTACTATAATATAAAATCATATAACCTGAAAGCAAATAATATAACCTAAAATAATATATTCTAAATAACTATAATCTAAAAACATATAACCTAAAATCAAATAAAATACTCGAAAATAATATAGCCTAAAATAATATAATATAAATTAATATCATCAAAAATTATATGATCTAAAAAATAGAATCCCAAATAATATAACCTGAAATAATATTACCTAAAATCAAATAACAGAATCGAAAATGATATAACCTAAATTACTTTAACCCAAAATAATATAACCTTAAATAATACAACCTAAAAAATTTAATACAAAATAATATGACCTCAAATAATATAATCTAAAATAAAATAAACCAATGCATGCCTAACCTTATCTTAAAACTTTTGGTTTATTCTCATCTAATCTGCTTTAATCTCAAACTTCACACCCAGTAATGCAAACTCACCCATCCAGCGCCAATATTTCGCTTCCCTCGTATGCCTCACGTAAATCGGAACGTCTCACTACCAAATTAATGCGCTCTCGGAAATCTCGCGCTTTATGATTAAATCGCAGTGAGTTCTGATCCGCCAATTCCATGGACCACTTATCGTTCATAACCAAAAACTTGCCACGGAACGTTCGATCTGGCAGTGGTTCTGGACGGAAGTAGGTATCTAAGTAAGTAAGTAAATGAAAAAAATGCAGTAAAGATTTGGTCAATAATTTGACTCCACTTACATCCCACATAAACGAATGCGCCGGCCACCAGCAGCGCAACTAGGAAACCTGCTATCACAGCACAACCACATTTCTGACTGTCACCCAATTTGCGGCGTGTAAAACGTATATCCGAATCTGTGGATAATACGGACTCTGATTTACGTCGATGTCCACCACCACCACCACCTCCACCATTCGCATGTGGCGCATGATTGTGTCCGTGTCCATGTGCGGGTGGATTGGCTAACTGATGGTGACACAAATCGGTTAGGCCATTCGCCAGTGCACCATTTGTCAGGCTGCCATTGCCATTGCTCTTCATATTGCCGTTGCTGTTGCTATTGCTGATGTTGTTGTTGTTGTTGCTGTTGTTGCTGTTGCTACCGTTATGACTGTGATTATGATGTGGTTTGTGATGACGCGCACAACGCGCATTGTGGAAGATTTTCTGTGGTTGCGTTGGTATATTCAAGCCGTTGCCATTTGAGTCGCGATGACCATTTGGATTGCACTGTACGCCCTGTAGGAAAAAAATAAACAAATAAATTATTAGACATTTGCTCAAAGTGGATTTGAACTAGAAGATACTGAGACTCCGAGTATCATTCAACTCATTCTTCATTCTAGTATCCTCGGCGGTGCAATTTTTGATTGAAAATGAAATTTAGAGTTGGTTGAATGATTTCGGGATATTTTGGGACCTCTTTTCGCGATGTGTTTCGCGGTCAATTCCGAACTGTTTCGAGATTATTTCGGTATAATTTCGGGATGGTTTTAGGCAATCACCAGGGTTCATCTCAGGATTTTTTTTTTCACCTGTTCAGGACCATCTTGAAATTTTTCATCGGCATTTTTAGGGAATCATTTTAAAACTTTTTCGGGGTCATTTTTGACTATTTTTACCAGACTATTTATTGGTATTTTTAGGAGTAATTTCGGAATAGTTTTCGGCACCACCATTTGGACACTTTTCGGAATAATTTAGATGTTGAATCATTCTACCGTAGTTTCGAATTTATTTCTGAACTTTTTCGGGACTAGTTCGGGATTTTTTACGGGATCATTTTAAAATTTTCTTCGGATCTTTTTCGGTTTTTCGGGACTGTAAACAACGTAAAAAGCTATCATCCTGGAAATGAAATCATTTGTACTTTGGATGAGTACTCGACCCAAAGTAATGTGCTCTTTCAGCTAATTAATATCAACCTTTCTAAGATTCTCAACACACTGTAACAACAATTAGTAGATCAGATGAGTCTAGCAAAGGGAAGCAGATATGAACATCACTGAAAGCATTCCCTTGCTTTAGATTATGCAGCTTTCTATCGGAATGAGTTCGGTACGAGTCTCCAGCAAAAATCTCTGAGCAGACTACGAATCAATGACTAGTCATATTGCATCTTTCTGACTATTCTGCACGTCGTTTTAGCTCTAAGCTCTTCATATTCTCACACAACATACAGATATTTCCCATGCCACAACACATTTACGCAATCGCACATAACTGGTATATTCGCTAGTTTCCATTCACTTTCAGTGACAGCTACACCTGTCGTATGGTGCGGAATGTTGTCGCGGGGGGGGTAGCAAGTAATGCAAGAAAGACGGCTATGCTGTGCCACAAATGTCAGCCCTCGCAAACAACATTTGAAGAATTCAAATAAATCTGAATGTGAGACCAGAAACGCGTTTCTTCTTCGTTCAAGGTTGACCGGCTAGCAGCTTCGATCATTGGAAACGAGTTTAGAGGCGCGTAGTCAATAGATCAGCGTTCGTATAACAGTAATTTAATGAATTTGAATACAAATCAAAAGCGAAACTTACAATTATGAAATACAAGTTCAATTGACTTCTTTGACCCTAAGTAATTGGAGCGGAGCTTTCAAAGAATTTCATATGAATAAGTCTGACATGTGAAGATTTTGGTTGAAAAAGCAGTTAGTCGTCAGGTTTTACAACCAGCAGAGAAGAGATAGGCAGAGGAAGTTTTTGGTCTTTTAAGTCTGCGCTCGGTAAAAGCTTAGAATTTTCGTCTGTCTGTCTGCATGTTTGTTCGCGCATCACTCGAAAACGACTATATAGAATTGAATGCAGCTTTCACTGATATTTAGCTGAATGCCTAATTTTAAATACATATGTTTCAATACACGGAAGTATCTTATTTCCGCTTTACAAAGTGGTGGCAATAAAAATTGTGTCAAAAGTGGGAAAACTTTAAGCAATTTTAAAATCTTAAAACAGTTAAGCCTTAGCCCCATAGCTAAAACGATTGGAAAAGCTGCTGAAAGTTTCCTTATTGCATGATCATCTAGCTTTGTTTGAAAAGAGGAAATTTTTTAATTGAAATCATAGCTAATTATGCTTACACGAATGAAAGCTCTTTTATGACCAAAATCCTCAAACGTCGTGTATAAACCTGCACAAACATGCATAGAGTGCACTTTTACATGAAAATGGTTGTTGATTAAACAAACGAGAATTCAGAAAAAAAAAGTTTAGTTTTTAATATGCAAAGCAACATTCAAAAACCAGAAATGCATACGACCAATTAGCGCCTTTTTTAAGACATGCAAAGCTTTTGTGTACTACATGAGCGGATGTTTTTATTTTTTATTTCGCTTTGTCGGATCAGCTGAATTCTTTTGTTACACGAGCTGCAGAAGCGTAAAATTTGTTCACATGATTGTATCGGCAAATTTAAGCTGCAGAAAAGCCCCCTCTAGACAAAAGTGACCCACAATCATAGTCAAATTAAAATAGAGTTTTATCCACTCAAACATGCTTCTTAAATAAACACCATTTCATGTCTGTCATAGTCAACTTTAAACACATTTTATGTCTAAGACGGAGTTTTAATTTTAAAATGACGAAAATTTCATTTAAACATTTTAAAATAACGGTTTGTGTCTATGGTTGTGTGTTGTCAAAACGCTTACTCCAAACTTGAGTTTGGCTTTTTTCGCTTATTGGCACAGCTAAATATGATATGGTTTGTGAATAAAATAGTTGACACAGGGTGACTTCGCAAAACATAAAAAACATCTTTATACACCAACCAACATAATTTTTTATCATAATCTTCCTCTTACATTTCATTTTAACTAAAAGCTTTGCTTAATATGACTATGATTGACCAACATTTTAAATGTCTTTTTAAGTTTAGTAAAGATTTTAACAAAAATGCGTGTTGAGCGTTGCCTTTGATGATGGACCAATAAGATTTGCCAAAATAAAAATCATTTATTTATTTATTTATGAAAGCTTATATAAGAATAAAATTAATATATAAATTATTACTAAAGCAGGCTTTCGGCTAAAAAAATAAAAATCAATAGCTTATGGATATGGGGAAAACCATAAATAAATTAGAAGGCAGGGTTGGGACTATGTTGTTATGGCAGAAACGAGTGCATCTTTAATAATGCCTTGTCCTCACCTCAAAAGAATTTTTATCGATTTCCTTGAAATGATTTCGTAAACTTCATTGTTGTCCATATAATTTTTCTTATATGTGAGAGTAACTGACTTCTAGAAAAAAAACTTGCTTCTGCCAATTTTAAAAAACGAGAAAATTAAAAAACACCAAAATAATTAACACACAAATCAAATAAAAATAAAAAATCGCAATATTTAAATTCGAAATTTTATTTTATTTTGTTTACATTTTTCTCGCAAAATATCCAACAGCTGATCTTTTGACAGTTTTACAGGAAGTACTCAGAAAAAAATATCGGACTTAAATTTGCAACTTTTGACTTAGAGAGCACTTAATTTTCTTTCTTTAGGTGCTCTCATTAGTCAAAGAACCGAGTACTTGATTGATTTCCTGTAACCTTGTTTGAGAGTTTTTAAGGAATATCAAGCTATTTGGTACTGAAATTAGGAAGCTTGCGAAATCAACTCTATTTAGTTGGCTGGGGGGGCATTAATTTCAGCACTCAATCAGCGAATATTTTTCTATCTCGTGGACAAAAGATAAGCGACCGCGCAGTTGTTGTATTGTTAAGGGTCTTATTAAATTTTTGTTAGCTCATTTATTTTAATTAATTTGTTACGCGTAAATGTACAAAATATTAACCATGTTTTAACGGCATCAAAGTGTTCATAGCTGCGCAGACTGCTGAGACAGAGACTGCAGTAGAGGCAGATTTATGATTTATGAGAGTTTTATGAAAGCATTCATAATTGTTTGTTTGAAAGTAGCTATGTTTTGTACACAAAAATTATAAATTAACAACAACAAAAAATGTGAGCAAAAAAATTTAAAAATAAGCGCTTCGAACGCAATTTCAAAGTCGCAGCGCAGTCATTTTGTTCGATTCAGACAACAAAGACAAAAATTACGGTAATTTTGGAGTTTGTAGAAATGTTATTAAATTGACTTTGTATTTTACCCCTCCAGTTTCTCTCGTTGTTATTTGTAATTTGATAGTTTTGCTAGCCGACACTTAATGATTTGACAAATTGAGCACCAATTTTGTTGTTTTCGGTTTTGATTTTGGACATGACCTAGAGTATAATTACTATTAGCATCATCATAAACTTCAGCTTTTATCACCATTAACTTTGCCAAGCAACGCTTTTGGCGCTGCACCAAATCTTTCAACAAAATTAATGATGAAAATGATATCTATTTTTAAGTGGAAGATCTTGGAAGAAGTGATTATCGATAATCACTTCGTATACTTTGAGTGTATTTAGTATCACACAAGCGGAGGAATACAAAAAGTACTGGGTACTGGGTTTCAAAACTTGCAGCGCATTGGGATGTCACTTATAGTCGGGGAAACGATTGCTCTGTAAGCCGATTTTATATAGAGAAAAATCGACTTTTAAATAAAATAATCGATTTTTTTTTAATAAAGCGATTTTACAATTTAGCTTTAGCAAACGAAATAATTTATCACAAATGGTAAACATACCTACTGTTTAAAATTTTAGTAACTTAAAAATTAAAAAAAAATTATGATAACAAAAGCAATACAATTTTACTAAATTTAAAACTTAAAAACTAAATTAAAAACTAAAAAAAATTATTGAATAACAAAACCAACCAAAATTTGGCTAAATTAAAAACTAAAAAAATTTATAACAAAATCAATAAAATTTTACTAAGTTTAAAATTAAAAAAATTTATGAATATCAAATTCAATAAAATTTTACTAAATTAAAAATTAAAAAAATTTATTAATAACAAAAGCAATAAAATTTGACTTAATTAAAAATTTAAAAAATTTATTAATAACAAAAGCAATAAAATTTGAGTAAATGAAAAATTAAAAAAAATTATTGGATAATAAAATCAATAAAACGGGAATCGTCTGGTCCTAAAACTGAAAAATACAGTCAGTTTTTCTTAAAAAGTAAAAATTTTAAAACTTGCCAAAATTTACATATTTTGCGTTCCGCTATGAAAAATTGTATCAATATTGAAAAAAACCACAGTGTTACGGAGTCAATTTTCCATCATACAAACATAAATACAAATCTATTTTAATGTGAACATAATTTTCACCACAAGGAGTCACAAACCGCAGATATCCAAACATTAAAGCTCAACAATTTTTATGGACAATTAAAATGCTTTTGTACTCAAGCGATAAAGAAAAATACGCTAAGAAAAATGGAAGCTATAAAACAAATAACAATCTTACAACGCTTAACAAAAATTAGCAAACTATTTAAGACGCCAACACGTATGAGCTCGTTAAACACAAAAACAAAAATAATCCAAAAATGTATTAAATTCAAATGTATGCGTATGCAATGCAAAAACTTCATCATATTACAAGCCACACGAAACTTGAACAAAGCTTTTCTTGTATAAAAAAAAAAAAAAATTTTAATTAAAAACTAAAAAGTTTTCGTAAAATATTAATGCTGCTCCAGGTGAGGCTCGAACTCACAACCCCGGCATTGCTCACAACATCAACACACAAGTCACTGATTATAAGTACCGTGCGCTAACCAATTGCGCCACTGGAGCGCTGCGAGGGGGTCTGTCCAATGTCGCACAACAGCCGTAGCACCACACATCGTTGAGTTGCCGCGCCATATTAAAACAAAAACATTGATAAGGGGAGCCAAGCGCATGGGATGATACGGTTTATGCGAGCAACAAATTATTATACTTAAGTACGCTGTGCGATATGACAAAACGAGTCAAGCCGCAGCACAAGAACAAATTAAGAAAGTGGACTAAATGAATTGCTGCCTAACAACACTGCGCTTTTCTCTGAAAGCTATGTAGTAAGCACGCGCTCAGCTGGTATGTATGTGTGTGTGTATGTGTTTGTATACTAGTGACGTCATGGTTTTAGCAGTCACAGCTAGTGGAAAAAAAATTAAGAATAATGCTACGAAACATATAGGGAAAGAATAAAAGCAAGCAAACAGACATAAATATGTACGCACTAGGGATGCCTATTCCGGGAGCAGTGCTTTTTGGATACCGAAAATATCGGTATTTCAACATTTCAATTTTAGCGATTTTTAATTTCTTATTTCCATGCAGAACCAGTTGGGTATAATAAATGATTTCGACGACTTCTATGATACCAAAAGGCGCCTATAAGATTTCTGTAAATGGTGATTTTTCTGATGTTCGCTTGCACTCGAACTTAAATTTTTTTATTTGTTAATAATATTCTAAATCAAGTTCAACATTTATTGAAAGTTGTTGAAAAATTAAATCCCGAAAATAGCGTCGGACAGTATCCCGTAATCTGATATGAAAAATAATTACATCTCTAGTAAATACAGAAGCTGTCGGTCAAAAGAGGGCTATTTTGTGTTCAAAAAAATGTGCAATGCAATGAGACATCACTGATTTATGGGCTCATCTAGAGTTAGCAAACTATCGCTGGGACTAATCTTTGGTACTATCGAAAGTCTATCATTATTTCTGGTATTAAAGGCTTATGGCCCTAAGCTTTGCGACTAACTAATATTTACAGGGATCGAGTACTTGATCAACCCACGGAGTTCCAAAGGAACAAGTTCTTTCGCAGCTTCTTTTACGACACGGCAAGCTCCATTATTCTTATCCTTAGCCTTTTGGTCATTTAAAAAAACAAAAAAAAGCTCACAAAATATTTACATTCGCTGCTCCAGGTGAGGCTCGAACTCACAACCCCGGCATTGCTCACAATATCTACACACAAGTCACTGATTATAAGTACCGTGCGCTAACCAATTGCGCCACTGGAGCGCTGTGTCATCACTTGGAGTGGCGTGTGGTCACTAGCTGAGTAGCGCGAGTGTTGATCGGAAGGGTTAATCAGTGCTTTGAAAACTTTGAAATGTTTTATCAATTTTTTTTTATAGTTGTGCTGATTACAGAAACCATGTGTGCTAAGTTTAGATAAATGAAGATTTCATAGATTTAGCTAAAAATTTTTGCTGGCATAATGGAGTAAATAGAGTTTAGCAATAAACTATATGATAGTAAGCTAATATGAATTAAACTTAATGGCACGTAATCGAAGTCGTTGCTTGGCATGTATGTATTTTAATTAAAATCTTTAATTAACTTAAAACGACATTTAAAATTTTGGTAAATCATAGTACATACATAAACATAGATTTTAGCCAAAATGAAATGTAACAGGGTCTCCTTATGAAACAAAATTATGTTAGTTGGTGGTATGAAGAAATTGTTTATGTTTTGCAAGGTCACCCTGTGTCAACTATTTTATTCACAAACCATAGCATAACTGTGGCAATAAGCGAAATAGCCAAACTCAAGTATGTGACAACGCACAACCATAGACACAAACCGTGATTTTAAAATGTTTAAATAACATTTTTGTCATTTTAAAATTAAAACTCCGTCTTAAACTAAAATTTATTTGAAGATGACTATGACAGACATGAAAAGATGTTTCTTTAAGAATCATGTTTAAGTAGATAAAGCTCTAATTCAATTTGACCACGATTATGGGGCATTAAGTTTAGAGAAACTTGATTTCAAAATTAATTAGCTTTTCTTCACATTAATGATCTCTATTCCAAGCGTTAAGGGTCAGTAAACTGCACATAAAATAATGATTTAACTACATCGATGTGTCTATGTGTGAGTATATGTATAATGCTTGTTAACATAATTACTCCAAAAATTATGAAATAAAAGAAATCTGTTGATTAACCTAGTTTCGTAACTGCGCTTGTTAATTCTTAATAAGAATTCTTAATCAAATCCCAAGACAAACCAGCAAGCAAGCACTCAGCAACATTAAAAAACAACATAAAATCATTATTTTATTTTTCGTAGAAGTATGTATATATATACATATATACAAGATTTATTCCTACATAACATGCAACCGCAACCAGAAACTCACGAACCACATTACTCACAGCTTCCGCATTCAATCTATTGTGACTTGCACAAGAAACCTTTCACGTCAACAATGGTTAGTACAATTCTTACATTCTATACATTGCTACCGACATAGTCTTATTTTCCTCAATGAAATGAATTACAGTAGAACCAACTTAATTTGAACAAAGAGGGTATGTGGGTTGAACTTCAAAGTTTGAAAAGTAATGTCGTTACATATTTATTTTATTTTTATTTCGTTTTTTTTTATGTTCTTTTATTTTTTCTCATTTTTTTTTATTTTACTTCATTTTATTTTTTTATTTTACTTTATTTTATTTTATTTTTATTTTATTTTTTTTTATGTTCTTTTATTTTTTCTTATTTTTTTTTATTTTACTTCATTTTATTTTTTTATTTTACTTTATTTTATTTTATTTTTATTTTATTTTTTTTTATGTTCTTTTATTTCATTTTTTTTTGTATGTTATTTAATTTAATTTTTTTATTTTATTTTATTTTATTTTATTTTATTTTATTTTATTTTATTTTATTTTGTTTTATTTTTTTTTATTTTACTTCATTTTATTTTATTTCATTTTATTTTATTTTATTTTATTTTATTTTATTTTGTTTTATTTTTTTTTATTTCACTTCATTTTATTTTATTTTATTTCATTTTATGTTATTTATTTAATCACCAAATTAGTTCAAGTTATCGGTAGCTGACTATTTGTAAATATAACTAGCCCGCTAGTACTTGTTATGTTCTAATTTACTTCTCATAAAGTTTCTTATTGCCACACCACTTTTCGGTCTATATTTTTGTTGTTCTTAATATTGGAGCTGTCGTGACTGCTGCTGTCTCATTGCTCTTTGATTGTTGCGCCGCTGCGTTCACGATTTACAATGAATGACTGTGGCCTGCTAAGTATGATCTGCCTTCTCATTGTTTGTTCTGACATCAGTCTGATTTTGTTTGTTGTATTATAGGTGTGATAGCAACAGGTTATACATGCACAATTACTAATTTCTGAGGTGTTGTTTTAAGTCCACCCCACCCCACATGGAGAATTTCAGCTTTTAAACGTTCATCGATGCACATGAATGGGTTCACAAAATTTGGCTCCATATTTAAAGGTATGAAAAGGAGATGTCTAAGAGTTATCGATCTTACAATAGCCGTTTCCGTTACCTGATTTTGATTCAGCCAGTACTCACCCGCAAATGAGGCAGTCTCTTAGTCTACTCTAGTACAACGAGTCACTTACTTCCAAAGTTGTAAGTCAGTCAGTCAGTTGAAAGTACCAAGTTTTGCGAAAAGCTTCAAGTACATGACAACTTCTAAATAATTTTGCAAAACAACAGCAACATACACCTTTTTGTTTTGTTGGAAAATAGCTTGCAGAGGCCTACTTTCCCTCCTTAATAACTAGCATATACGCGAAGTGCGGCCGGTTAATTAAATTCTTACCATAAGCGCATATAGACATAACATACTTATCAACATTTGCTTGTTTGGCTGTGCAGCCATTAGGTCTGTTCGTGTATACTACAACATAAGAATATGGCGACTCAAGAAATAAAAGTAAATTTTGAGTAAAAAAAAGTTTAATAAGTAAAATTTAACAACTTTTTTAAAAATAAGAGTCAAAAGTAATGTTGTATAAACAAAGTGAAATACTGAAATGTAAAAAAAAAAAGTTGTTAAGTCCTTTAAGTAAAAAAAAATGTATTATGCAAAGTTTTATTAAATTATTTATTTAAGAAATAAAGGTGTATAAAATTTAATTTATATTTATTTTTGGTTTGAAAAATAAAAAACAAAAGTAATTTTCGAGTCAAAAAATTAAGTAAAATACGTACATAACATAAAAACCAAAAGTCAACTTTTAATTTTTAGCTTAAAAATTAAAATTCAAAAATATTTTGAGAAAAAAACTGCTATGTATATATGTAGTTAGAATAAAAACACAAATTTCAAATACTATTACTTAATTTGAAAACTAAAAGTCATAAGTCATAACTAGTTTTTGATTAAATAGTTAAAGAAATAAATTTAAAAAAAAAACTTTTGCGTATAACAAAATGTATAATTTGAAAAAATAAATTTTTTTCTTAAAAAATTAAAATCAAACAATTTAAATTTATACAATTTATTTGCGCACCTTGAAACTTAAAACTCAACCTTTCAATCTCGCATAAGTTTCAATATTTAATTTTTTCCAAATTTTTTTTTTTTTTTGGAAGCTTATTTTTTTTTTATTTTTTCGGATTTACCATATTTGAAAACCCCCTTGGGAGTATTTAGAGGTATACGAAATATTTAAGGAAATTTTAAAATTTATCATTTTAGAGAATTACAATTTTTCAAAATAGTTAAATTTAAAGTATGCCATTAACGTTTACAGTCAAATATTTTTTTATATATATATGTATGTATCTAAAAATATCCTAAAACGGCTGATATTTTTTTTTTTTCAAAAAAAAAATTTTTTACGTGCTTTTGGAATAAAAAAAAAATTTTAAACATACATATTTTTGATTTACATTCCTTTAAAGAAATTTTGGCTTAAAAAATGAATCAATGCCTATGAAAACGCTCCAACATAATGAATTCTATCCAATGTTTCCAGATCTTACTGGAAAACGGCTACTCGAATTATGTATGCATTCGGTGTGAGTGCATGGGCCTCTATTTGTAGTAGCAATAAAAAGTTTATAGCAAAGGTTGTTTGCCTGCATGTTGCATGTAACATTTTGCTGCACAACGTGACTTATGGTCATTCCATGTACATACATACATATGTACGTAGAACTAACTTGGCTTGACCAACAAAAGGAAATATATTGGTAAATGAAAAAAATTAAAATTTCAAGTATCTGTTGATGCGTAAGACGCGCTGTCTCACCTATATTTGTTTAGTTTTTTTTTTTCTTTCTTACTTTGACTTCCTCATTGCGCAAGCGCTAAACGTCAAACCGAGGCTTTCTTTCCAAGCCAGCCCCTACCAGCTACCATTCAACCGACTTTCTTCGCTAAATTTATACGATTTTATTTTAGCTCATATTTCTCTGATTGCATTTCTACCCATGTTCGTAACCACATTCATATTCATAACTTCATTTCTATGCGGCACGTGTGGCACAATACAAATCAAATTTTATTGACCATATCATTTTGCATGGTTCATAGATCGGCAAATCGAACGAAGGAACACAGAGAAAGAAATTTCGCCATTTGTTTCAATATCAATGCGTTACATTTGCGAATCTCATGGTAAAAACATTAGAGTGGATCGATTTGTAGGATGGTAAGCAAAATGAGAAGATGAAGGTGAGATCGAAAAATTTGTTCAATTCAAATTTTATATTCGAGCATTTCGTTAAATATTTTTGGTATTCAATTTGGAGGAAGACAAGTTACTCAAACCGTGTAGCGCTAGCTTTCAAAACTCTCCCTATGAGCAAATTTTACTAAAATAAAAAGCGCTCCATTCTAGTGCATCTCCAGCAATTTCAACTTTTCAATTTGTATGCTCCAAAAACTCTAGGCAATAAAAACATTGATTGATTGATCTACATAAATTACGTAATCGCGAAACGAGGAAATTTTACTATTTTTCTTTCTTTGCTTTAATCTAATTATAACGAACAACAGAAAACTAAATCGTATGAATAGAAAGATAAGTAAAATGATATTAGTAATTGTGTTAATGTCATTGAAGTCAGTGTGCTAGAGACGTGCAGTTGAAATGGTCGCAAATTTAATTTTGCCTTGATGCTCTTGGCTTCTAGGTACATACATATGTATGTCAAAGCTAAATAATTGCAAAGTCGATATATAGAAACTTAATATTTATTATTTAGTAAATTTTTGCAATCAAGCAACAAAAAAATTTAAGATTAACTTTAATTTAAATTTTTTTTTTTTGTTTTAATTAAAAATTTTTTTTTACTTTCAATATTAATTTCAATTTTCATTTAAATTTTTTTTAGTTTTAGCTTTTTTTTAATTTTAATTTCAAGTTTTAATTTTAATTTTTATTAATTTCAATTTTAATTATAATTAATTTTTTAATTTAACTAATTTAATTTTAATTTTTTTAATTTTTTTTTTTAATTCAATTTCAAGTTTTAATTTTAACTTTAACTTTTTTTTATTTTAATTTCAGTCCTAGTTTTAATTTCAGTTTTAATTTTAATTTTTTTAATTTTAATTTTAATTTTAGTCCTAGTTTTTTAATTTTAATCTTAATTTTTTTTTTTTCATTTTAATTTCAATTTTAATTTTAGTTTTAATTTTTATTTTAATTTTAATTTTAATTTTAATTTTAATTTTAATTTTAGTTTTAATTTGATTTTATTGTATTTTATCGGAGTCACGAAAGCTACATATTTACTTATACATATATTCGAATAGTAATGGTCACTTGGTTTAAAAATTTCTGTTGCACAGTATAATAAAAAAAGCATTAAACACAAACCTTTGATTTTCCATTTGGTAAGTGTTTACCACATATATTATTATTATCTCGACTACTGTTGTTGTTGTTATTGTTGCTGTTGCTCATGCCATTAGCGCTGCTGGATTTCGAAGACTTTTCCGCCGAGCTGCTCTTACCATCGGCACTTGACTTTTGTTTACTCTGAAATGAAATTAAAGAAAAATTAAATTTTTAGTAATTCATTTAATTCTCAAAACGATGGCTGTTTTAATTAAAATAAGCGATGAAATAATATTAATATTAATAATATTGAGCTAAATAAGCAAGATATAGGCTCAGCTTCACCTACGATTTGTGGTTTGAACTTAAGTTCAATGGACGACTTTTTCTCCTGAAAAAGCTTGCGCCGACCTCAGCCATAGGTAATCACTTTTTATTTGAATAAGCCCGGCGCGATGCCTTAAACCCAGCCAACTCTGCTTGTAAACCTTGCTTCATACTCACTATGATAAGATGCCGGCCAATGGTAACACCCAACCCAAACTAACCTAAAACCGCTCTCAAGCTTTGAAAAAACAAAAGTAAAAGTGAATGTCTTAATTAATGTTATTTAATTGTTAGGTGCAAAGATAACAAAATAATTAACCATTGCACAAATTATGCCATACAAGTGCCCTGCAGGAGTTGAAAGAGAGAAAAACAAGAAAACCAAGACAAACTAAGCCAAATACAAAAGCTCAAAAGCTATAAACACAAAAAGGAATTATATTAGCAATAATTAATTCGAATGCTGATGAGCATTACCACGCATGCGCCATCACAACATACCAAAACAAGACAAACAACAAGACAACAACAATTTGTACAGTCATTAAATGTGGCTCCAGCTGAGCTTCAGTCAAGTAGTAAATAAGGAAATTTTTTAAAAGAAAGAAAAGTTGTAAAAGTAAGCATTCAATATTTTGCTACAAGTAAAACAACAACAACCACTCATTATTTTTTATATTTTGTAAAGCTGTGCACACATATACATATTTGTAAGTTTTGTAAGCTCGAGACCAGAGAAACAATAATTCGTAATGAATTTTAATTGTCAGTTTTTTGGGAGTTTTATTTAAATATTAAATATTTTGAAAATGGGCGTCCACTCTTTATAAAGTAATTTTACACATATCACTAGTCATATATCAAAAACTTTTTGAGGTAGCAAAAGAAAATTCTGCTACTCCGTTAACAGCTAATCTTTTGGAGCCAAATCGACGAAATCGGCTAAGGACCACACCTACTTTTATATAAAAAAACTTACAAAAGAATCATAAACGAGCATATCAGTCAATCTTTCTATGAGAAATATCTTTACATTGAATATATTTCACTTCCAAAGTGTCCGTGAACGAAAGAAATCAAGAAATAGAAATATTTTAGAATAGGCATGGCACCGCCTCTTTTACAGTGCATTACTTCACAATTTAAAAAAAATTTAATTCAATAAATTTAAATTTGAATGTTAGTTTTGAAAAACTTAATCAACTTGGCAACTCCAAAATCAATAGGTTTTATATGTATATGGCGAAAACTCAAAATTTAATAGTTGATTCATGATTTTGAGGTTATGGTAAGGCATCGATAACATTGATTTTCATAAGATTGGATAAATCAGCTGTTTTATGTGTTTATGCCTATGTTAGCATGAACTGAGTTTTAAGAAGGATAAATTTAATTTTTTATTATAAGCACATGTATGTATCACCGTTTTCACTCATGCGATATATGTACATATGTATGGACAACAAAACCAAATTCTCGAAGTGATCATAACGACCATATTAAAAGTGTTAAAAACTAGTTTAAACAGAGCATTAATATAATATGCACATAAGTAAGTAAGTAAGAATGTTTGTAGAAATTTAAAATTAACACAATTAGAATTCATTACTTTTGCGCGACATTTGGCAAAAAAACCGTGTCAACGTAACAAAATGTCAACATGAAAAAGCCACAAGTGGAGTGTGTCAACATTCTTCTTCTTATTTGACACAAATTATGAGTAAGTGACCAAGTGAATGTTAACTAGTTATGAATAGAATGGTAATTGAGGGAAGTGTACTTACAAAAAAAAAGAAACAAAAAATAAATTAAAAAAAAAAAATTTAGATTAAAAAACACCAAAAAAGAATTTGTGAAAACGAAAGCTAGGAAATGTACAAAAAATCACACTTTGAATATAATATAAAATTTTTTGTGATTTGCCAGGCGTGCCTCAAGAGCGTGCGCATTGTGCTTTCGGGCTTCTTTTATTTGAGTGCACGTTACTTAAACTTTTTAACATATCTACAGTTAGTTATGCTCGTACTTTCTTTTGTAAATATTGAGCTATTAAAATTGATTTTTTTACTTAGATAGTTTTCTAATTTACACTGAGTTGCTAATTGGGTAGCTGTTCCTCGTTCTTTTAACTTCAGATTGTTCACGCCAGTAATTTCTATATACGTGCGTACAAAGTAAGTTTCTCGGTTTCAATGTCCTCATTTCTTTACACAAAAGTAATCAAAACTTTTAAATGAAAATTAAAAAAAAACTACCCCAAATCTGATCATATGCATTTTGTAAATATTCTTTTTGCATTTCCTTACGTTTTAATTTAATTTAATTTCAATTTATTTCATTTCATTTTATTTTATTTTATTTTATTTTATTTCATTTTCTTTTTTTTTTTATTTCATTTTTTATTTTATTTTATTTTATTTTATTTCATTTTCTTTTTTTTTTTATTTCATTTTTTATTTTATTTTATATTATTTTATTTTATTTTATTTTTTTTTATTTTATTTTATTTTATTTTATTTTATTTTATTTTATTTTATTTTATTTTATTTTATTTTATTTTATTTTATTTTATTTTATTTTATTTTATTTTATTTTATTTTATTTTATTTTATTTTATTTTATTTTATTTTATTTTATTTTATTTTATTTTATTTCATTTTATTTTATTTTATTTTATTTTATTTTATTTTATTTTATATTATTTTATTTTATTTTATTTTATTTTACTTTATTTTATTTTATTTTATTTTATTTTATTTTATTTTATATTATTTTATTTTATTCTATTCTATTTTATTTTACTTTATTTTATTTTATTTTATTTTATTTTATTTTATTTTATTTTATTTTATTTTATTTTATTTTATTTTATTTTATTTTATTTTATTTTATTTTATTTTATTTTATTTTATTTTATTTTATTTTATTTTATTTTATTTTATTTTATTTTATTTTATTTTATTTTGTCTTATTTTATTTTATTTTATTTTATTTTATATTATTTTATATTATTTTATTTTATTTTATTGAATTATCTTATTTTTAATTTTCCATTTGACTTGTGCCAGCTCGAAAACCATTACTACCCACTCATAATCACTCTGTACAATTTGTATGTTGCTCGTTGTTTGTGTGGGTAACTACATATTTATGCCAGCAGGTGTTATTGTGAACACTTTCAATGCCATGCTCTGTATCGCCGTTACAATTTTCCTACGCCGCATTTTGTTGCTTTACTAACGTCTATTAAATATTTAAATGTTTTTAATTGTTTTTTAAATGCTACATAAAACATATTTACTATGCCATTTGACCTTTTATATAAATGTACTATGCTTAAAATATTAAAATTAAAAATCGTTATTTTTTAATTATTCTTCAGCTAAGTAAATACGTTGTAACTTTACAAAAACAAAGGTTTTATAAAATGTTTTGCTTGTGATTAATTGTTTCTAATCTTTGTACTTCAGTAAAATTTTAAGCATTAAGGTTCAATTAAATAACAGTAATTAATTGGCTGTGGTCGTGGTATAGCGGGTAGTGAACTCGGCTAACAGTTACTATTCGTTGAAGTGCACAACAGCCTCGTCCAATGTACAGTTTACGAGTTTGTTCGGATTCTGTTTGAAGCTATCAGAATTGCGAGTAACCAAAGTAGATTTCTGGCACAGCTTCTCAAAGGAACCTCATAAATGGCGGATAGTACTTTTTGCAAATTTGGTTTAGACCAGTCTAGTATAGGTGAACGTTCCCTTCACAAGAAAAATGTCGTGATATGTCATTATATTAAAAGCCACACGAACTCAGGTGCAAAGAAAAGGCGTCCCACGCAAATCATCCCAACACACACCACTCGCTTACAGATACAAATACCATTTCGCATAAAAAGCATTAAAAAAATTTGGAAAGATTTTGTTAGGTAGAAAAAATTTCAAAAAATAAATTTAAATGAAAGTAAAGTGAATGTTTGTTTTCATTCAAAAGTCGTGACATTGCTTTATTTAACGTGATTTATGCTACCAGTTTTGCGAAGGAGCAACAAAGTGGCGGCATACGCAAATCACCTAAACCGAAATAAATAAATATTTAACTACCAATAAGCACATATGACATATGTACATACCCTGCAGTGAAACCAACTAGTTGCCAACTACTTCAAAACTGCTATGCTGCTAGTTACATCGCATATTGCAGCACTCATTCGAATCTTTCATTTAATACCCATATTGTACTAACATATTTTGGGTCATCCTTTTAAACATATTGGGCGATAGCTCCGAAATCGGTAAAGTTATCTGAATATGTATAATACTAAATTGTAAGCTGGATATCTAGTAATACAAGAGTGGAAGTTGTATTCAATTCTGCTAAGCGGTTTTTTAGTGATGCGCGTTCAAGCATACATATATACATACAGACAAATATTCAGTTGCTTACGGATCTATTCCGCTAAATAATGATCCCTGCTATCAATTTTTGCATTTGTAAAAATTATTGTAAAAGAGATTCAGTACGAACTAGTAGTGTTTCCGAGTGCATTAGAAGCCCACCAGTTCAGAACTAGAAATTTTTCCTACAGGGTATGTCATAATTGAAAGTTGAAGGTTTACACGCAGAGCAACAAGTCGGGTTTTGTTTATTTTTTTTTTGTTAGACTTCATTGCATATTTCTTTGATTTTCTGTTAAACTAGATCAACTGGTTATGGCATTTGTTTATTTGTGTTGTTGCTGGGTGTCACTGCAACCGGCACTTTTTACGCACAACTTTAACGATCAAGGTATTGTTTTTTCAATTGGTGCCAATAGTCGTAATCTTTAGTAAAAGAATGGTAAAAGAAATCGGCAACTCGGCTGAAATTCCGATATGAAATCTCGGCCACTTATTTAAAGAGAGAGAAGAGCTAAGGACACCCACCCCTGGGCTATCTCAGTCAAGAGCTCTTCTCCTCTCAAGATTCCTTCCCCTTCATAGGAAAACCTTCTGGGTCGAAGCTTCTTTGTCCATTCTGATAACATGACTCAGTCAGTGAAGCCATTTCGATACTCGCCTTTGGCATCAAGGGAAGTGCTACAAACCTGCTGGATATTTTTTCGCTCTACCACTCCAACGAACTATCCTACCCAGAAGAAGGAAAGGTAATCTGACATACTCAGTTTAAGGGTTCACCGAGGTTTTTGAGGTCGGCAGAAACCAACTTGTTGCCGGATCTCCATAGTTTTGGGATCGTCCAAGCACAAGTAAGTTACGATGAAACACAAACTGAAGAGAGCATTGAGAAACCTCTGAACTCTTGCCGAGGAATCGCTGCCCGAGGGGGTTGAATGTCCCCGTTAATGCAAAAGCTGTAATGACAAGACATAAAGGCAGTCAGAACTTGCGATGTCTACTACAGAAACTTTACAAGGAAAATAGTTCAACAAAGACGTGGTGTTTGATTTGTGTTGGGGAATAGATCTTGGCTACCTCTATTTCAAGGAGATTAGTCGTAAAATTTAGTTTCCACGTTTTAACATCTCCCACTTAGACTGGCTTTGATTGACTTCACCTTGGGCGGTTAGATGAGCTCTTCAAGAATGCAGAAGACCAAACATCAGGAAGTTGACTCCATCGAATCTTCAGCTATTTCCGTCGAGACCTGAAGATAGGGATTAAAAGCTGTACATCATACACCTATTGTGATCACTGAGCTCGCGTTCGAGGAGCTATCGTAAATCTCAAAAACTATCCCATAATGACCATACGTTTATGGGTGACAACATTTTGTTGCAATAAAATTACCATAAACCGACTCAAGCTAAACGGTGACCAACGGTGAGTTTTCTAAATGTCAACAAACGCAAAAACAATTATTTTTCAAACAAAAAACCGGAATAAATTTGAAGCAAAAAAAAAGTTCAATCGAATGCACATAAATAAACGTGTTGATGACATCAAACATGCGAAAACGACAGTAGCAAATGCAGCATACAACAAAACAACAACAACAACAAAAGCAAACATTTCTCAAGCAAAACAACAACAATTCACAAACAAAAAAATTGCAAACTAAAAACAAAATCAAAAATAATGACAGCAAATTGCCAATTGTGTGAAAGAAAACGCGTAAGCAATAATAACAAACAAAGCAGCGGAAAGCATGAGACAAAAATAAAAACAACAACAACAACAACAAAATATGCCATCAACAATTCCCAGCAGCCATGAGGCGCGCACCAAACTTGCTGCACACAACCGGCAATTACACGCCAACCAAACGACGCCTTCGCCTTGCTGGCGCCCACATTCACTTCTGGCTTGGCCAACAAACGACCCCCCTCCTCCCTTGCTGTAATAGCACTGATCACACAAATCACAACAGCAGCTCGAGGTGGTCATACAAGTTTGCAACATGAGGCAAGTCGCTAAGCCACAGCCGCACAGCGCACAATGTCAGCCAGCACAAACACAAAACGGCTGCTTGCCACTCCAGGGAGACCAGCGTTAACCGACAGGCAACTCGCTGCCGAAAATCACTTTCCTTTTTGGCGGCATAATCAGTGTGTTGTTGTTGTTGTGTGGCACGTTTATTGCAGCATCTCAAGTTTTCAATTTTCACTTTGATTTCACATTCTGCGCGTCGTGCAGCGCATTTTGGTGTTTTTGCTGTTGTTATTTTTTTTCGTATTTTATTTTTTGTTGACGATTTTCGTTTTCAATTAAAATAAAAGTGGCGAAAAATATATTTTAGTATGGCAACAAGAAGACCTTGACATTTGAATTGAAAATTTTTGTGCGAGGCGCGTTGTCTATAGCCAGTTGTGTGGAGGCCAGAAGGTATTATAATTTAGATAGCTAGATTTTAGGGTAGGTTAGGTTTAGTGGTAGGCAGCCCAAAAAGATAATGAAATTTTAGTATGGCACGAAAAAAAGCATTTTTATCTGGGCATTATCTGAAAAATAATATAATACATAATTTTTTTTTGTTACAGAGTCAATTTTTTTTGGACGACAAGGCTAATTTATTAAGACATCCGAAAGATATGATAATACAGTTTTTGTATTTCAAGAAAAAAAAATTATCTAGGCTTTATCTGTCATTTATTCGGGCAACTGGAAACTTTGATAATTCAATTTTAGTACGACACGAAAAAAAATAATTTTTTTTTTTGTTACACAGTGTCATTTATTTAGATAACTGGAAACTATGATAATGCAGTTTTTGTATGGTACAAAAAACATTTTTAATTTGTTTGTTACACAGTGTAATTTATTTAGACAAATAAAAACTACGATAATGCAATTTTAGTATGGTATGAAAAAAATGCCATTTAAAATTTTTTTTATGTTACACAGCTTAATTTATTTAGACAACTGAAAACTATGATAATGCAGTTTGTGTATGGCACAAAAAAAAAGAATTTTTATCTAGGCGTTATCGGAAAAAAAATTTATTTCATAATTTTTTTTTGTTACACAGTGTAATTTATTTAAACAACTGGACACTAGGATAATGCAGTTTTTGTATTTATCTAATGAAACTTTTTTTTTATTTTGTTACACAGTGTTAAATATGTAAAAAAAAAATTTTTAAATTCAACTTAAAACATCTAGAGTAAAGTTTTGGAAAAAAAATTTTGTTTCAACCAATTAAAATTAATACAAAAAGATATCTTCAAAAATTACAACAAAAAATTTGTGACCAAAGCGGCGAAACCTGCAAATTTCTATAAATCGCCACAACTGGGTATATACTTCAGTTTCAATTTGAAACAAACTTACTCCTTACTGTTGCTTTTCACGGTTCATAGTGCTTGTGGCAACAACAACAACAATAAATAATCGCAGTAATAAGCAAGCAAGCTGCACCAATGAAAGAAAGTATGAGATCGAGACAAAGCAAAGAGGAAAAAACAAAAACAAAAAACTTTTGAAGAAGATTTCATTGAATGGCATTTGGTGGCTGATATTGCAGACTTTATTGCTGTGATAAGTGCCATTACTTGCTGCAGATGTGCCATATTGTTGTTGTTGTTGTTGACTGCCAAAAAGTTTAATGTCATTAAAGTTAAAATTGGCATTGCCTAATGTGTTTTTGTATTCAATAAGCATTATTGTTTTTGTTGCATTTATTAGCAACATTTGAAAGAAAATGCGCTTTCACTTCCAAAAAAACAAAAAAACAAACAAACAATAACAAAAGGTGATGGAAAACTTAAAAAAAAACTGAAAATGTATTGTCAACCCAACAACAGCTTCCCGATAGAAAGTTGTTGCAACAAAGCTGAGGCGCTATAAAGAGGCGGTTTTCGATTTTAATTAAAAGCTGCATTGTATTTTAAAACAAAAGCAAGAAACAAAAACAAAAAGCTATATAAATATTTGATAATACATTATATAAATAAATAACGGAGGTATCATTAAGTGTCATTGATTATGCGCATTAAAAGCATTAAAGCCACTTTACACGCCATCAAGTTCGTCGCTTCAGTCTTTTGTTTCTTGTCATGGCAATAATCTCACTTTTTACGCTATTCAGCTAGCAGCTGTTGAATCAATTAAATAACTACTCAAGCATCTTGTTATAGATTTTTGTTTTAGAAATTAGCAACAAACAACAACAAAAATGTAAGCTCTTTTCCTACAACCCGCATCCTGGTCCCTTGACAGCATTTCGTATCGCTCGCCCATTCATGCTTTTCGTTGCTCGTTTTGGCATTATTTATTGTTACTTTAACGCTTTAATTATATTTAATTTCTTTTCTTATATACCATTCATATTTATGCATTCATTAATTCATCGTTTCCGGTTTTAAATTTTTGAATGGCAAAAAGTTGTAAAATTTTTCTATGGAAAAGAAAGTTGAGCAACGTGAAAAGTCATAAAAAATTTAAATATTTTTGCAAATGGTAGTAACTAATTAAAAGCATAATAAATGTGACGAAAAGAATGATTTGAAATGCAAAATTTTTTGGTTATTATTTACGCAGTTAGAAAAGGAAATATGTCACATTAGGGTGGGTTCAAAAAAAATACGGTCGACTGTTGAGTAAAATACCACTTTATCTCTAAGTATGACTCAGGCATTTTTCAAATAGCATCCCATTTGAAGGAAAATTTCAGGGGCGGATTCAGGGGGGCTTTCGGGTCCAATCCCTCCGCCTTTCCGTATCCAAAACGTCATATTTGCCCTCGAAATTTAATAAAAACAATTTAAATCCCCTTCCTTTTATATGAACCCTTGATCCGCCACTGGAAAATTTAATACATTTCCATCCGAGACGACGACATTGATGCAAAAAATTGTGAAACAGTGCGTTCTTGAAAGAAATTCTGAAACCGCCCTCTACCTAGACTAAACCGTTCGAAGCTACTTGGAGTAAATTTTAAATAAAAAATGGATTCAAAAAAACGGATTTTTTTCAACTTCAGATTTCCCGTGGATTCTAACTCTATTAAGAACATCCCCTGGTTCATCTTATTCAGATTAGATACGTCGAGCAACTCGATGTGGACATCGTTTAGAGCCGCTTATGTTTCCGTGTATTAAGCGGCTGAGCAATGTGATAAGGCACTGTAAGAAGAGTCTAGTGTTAGATCGAACCTTCATCATCATCATTTTTTCATCTCAGTTCGCTCTACTGCCGATAAAATCTGGAGCTTTTTTGTTCATTTGTATTACATGGCCAGAGGCTTTGGACTTTAATTCACTTCACTAGTGAAAACTTCATAAAGCTTTTGTAGAAATTTATTTTCGAATATTCCAAGGGTCATTCTATCTTCTTGAGATTGCGAGCCACACAGAATGGGAGTTAAGAGAGGCGACTTTACTTTTTTTTCTGAATTACTCGCCTTTGTTCTATTCAAGTCCTTTAGAAAACTTAAATCTTTGCCAATTATTTCTCTCAGTGCATCCATTTATGTCTACCAGAATGACACAAGTTTCACACACGATTAAGTTTTCAAGTTGTCGCCCATTAGGCAATCAGCTTGAGCTCAGCTAATCTCCAGCACAGCAAATAGATTTTTTTAGTTACTCGAAAAAAGGCACTCAACTTGATGTGTCTGTTAATCTTTAGCTTCGTATTTTTGATTTCGAGATTTAATTAATTCCGTGCAATGACTCTTAAACAGACGTGGGCTAACTAACAAACAAACAAACAAATTGACAATCATGAAAAGTTCACAGAAAAGTGGGCGCATGTTAGCGCGTGCTTGGATTGACAAACTCAAACGTGAGTTCATTTGTTCGTACTTCTTAAAATGTGCCACCGTTAAGGTCAAATAACTTTCTCCTTTTTCCGTTGATTTTTAAAATGCCAACAAGCCTTTCATTTCAACAAAATTCTGAGTCGCTCGAACAGTCAAGCAAACGAGCGCGCCACACAAATGAGCGCCATAACCAAGTTAATCTCTGTTTTTATTATTTATTTTTATTGTTGTTTACCTTTTTTTTGTTTTTTGTTTTTTTTTCTCGTTTCATAAATATTTGCTTTTAATACAAATGAGCAAAAATATTTCAAGTTCCATTTGTGCGTTGCCCTACATTTTTCTTTGTGTTGTATTGAATTTGAAATTTTAAAATTTTTTTGTTGTTGGCCCAAATACTTTGGGTGCTTAATAACTCTTATTTTTTTTTAGTTTAAAATTTTTCTAAAATTCTAAAAATCAATAAATTCTTTAACCATACTTTGAGACTATTTTTGTTTTTGGGCTATGAGAAAATTGACAGTTGACGTTTCGTGCATGGCTTTAGGCCAGTTTTGCTGCATGTTGACGTGTTAATTTGCATATGTGTGTATATATGTGTGTGTGGGACTGCTTGAGACACTTTGAATTAAGACACCTAAAGCTTAGACAGAATGAGATTGTGAGAATATAGTCAGTAATTCCGATCAAGTTCCACATTTTGCATTTTCCTCAGTCCATCATACCACCATCTCCCATGTGACCATATTTTTCAGATGAAGTTAATGTGGATTAGTGTTGTAGTCTGCGTGCCCATTAAGCTGCTTAAATGTTGTATATTGCCACTAAAAACCATTAATCGGTATGTTAAACACGTACACTTTACAGTTTTGAGTTCACCTTAGAAATGCTAAAGATGCGGGTGAGCCACTGTCAATGTGTCAATTAAAATCGATGACTGTGCAGCTATTTTTCGATTTTTGACATACTTTTAAAGTTACATACATCGATTAGGCTGGCTGTCTTTATTTAACAGAAAATTAAGTGGTTGCCAAGAGCTTGTTTTTATTTTATTTTATTTTATTTTATTTTATTTTATTTTATTTTATTTTATTTTATTTTATTTTATTTTATTTTATTTTATTTTATTTTATATTATTTTATTTTATTTTATTTTATTTTATTTTATTTTATTTTATTTTATTTTATTTTATTTTATTTTATTTTATATTTTATTTTTTTATTTTATTTTATTTCATTCGCTTCACGAAGTGCAAAAACAAAATTTAATGGCTACTTCGCTTTGACAATTATTTTTTTTGCTTTTTCCACATTTAAAACTTACGGTCATGAGTTCACAATTTGTTTTGCAATTTTTAGAGCCAATAAATACACCAATTATCTCAATTTCTAAGCCTTAACGTGTGATTTGTTGTTGTTAATTGGAATAATTATAATTACATGCTCACGCCCACCACCCAAACAAGCACAACGAGTAGCCGGTCGACTACACTTCTCAGCTCAGCAGGCAGGTTCAACAGCGGCTCAAACAACACCTTCTATGCTAAGTCAATAGACAAAAACAAAGCCAAAGCCCTATCAACTTGGAATAAATCCACTCACTGCTTGAAGCTTACAAAAATACCAAATCAAAAATTTCGTAAAATCGTGCATTACAGTAGCAACGTCGAGGTAAGCAACTACTGTTGATCTAAACTATGTTAAACAAAAGATAAAGACACCTTCAAGCATGTCGCGTACACAAAAACAACAACAACAAAATGTAACTTCGTGTTGTGGGAGAAGAAAATGCAAATAAAACGAAGAAAGTGAAACAGAAAAAATAAAAAAATTAAAAAATTAAAATACCGTGAAAAAGGGTTATCATTTGAGTGAAATCATGCGGCGACGTGTTCCAGACGATTGCTTGCATTTCGCCATGGAAAAAACCAAAAAAAAAAAATATTATCTTGGCGCTTGACTGGAGAAGCAGTTCAATGAAGAAAAAATAAATAAAATTTAACCAGTCCCTAGCCCATCAGTGGCACGGGCGTGTCGAATTCTTTTCTCTTTTTAGTTGAAAGTAAAAATTGAATTCCCTTCGCTGCTTTTGTTGTCGTTCGTTGCCTGTACGTCATGAGGGCTGTGCAATCATTTTGGCAAATCATTCGTGACGAGTTAATCACAAACACAGCACACTTTCGCTCTCTCGAGTACTCGCAAAAATATATTTTGAGCTTTTTTTTTTGCTAGCGCATTGTTTACTCATTGTCCAACAATTTTTTTTTTATTTTTTTTTTTGTACATAATTTCAAATTTTTTTAGCATAATTTTCATTGACAATGCCAATGGTATTTTTAAATTGTTGTTGTTGTAAATTTTTATTTAATATTTATTCAAGGTTCAATGGCTCAGAGTAGCGTCTACTCACCACAAAAGAGGCGTACGAAAAAAAAGATAATGTTGGAATTGATAACGAATGAGCTTTAAATTTTTGTAGCTTGTTTTTGTTGGGGTCGTGCGGGTTTTATTTTCCAGTTTACTCCCTATGAGCCCTGGATAGACTGACATTACTTTCTTACTCGAGCTTGATTATTTTATAAAAAATTATAAGAAAAATACATACGCGGGAAGTTTACTTAAGTAGCAAAAGCTAAAAGCTGTATGTAATTGAATAAAATTTCCAGCGATCTATTGCTAGAAGTTAAACTTAAAGTTTAAGATCTATTTAACTGCCTTGAATCGGGTTTCTCCTTGTACAAAATGGTGGTAATAAAAGTAAGCTCAAAATATTTTATAAATTTCGTAAAATTTCGGCACAACGTTGTCTATACATAATAGATATCACAAAACAACGCATTTTTGGTGCTCTTTTTTGGTAATAGAAGCCAAAAATGACCATTTTTTAAATTTGCATATGTCTGTATGCGTGTTTGTTCGTGCATCACTTAGAAACCGAAGAATATAATTCAATAAAATTTCCTCGAATACATTGCTAGAGGTGCAACGTAAAGTTTGAACCCTCTCTTGCTCACGAAAATATTTGATTCCCGCTGTACACAGTGGTTTTGTTTTTATGTTTGTGCGAGCATCACACCATACCAACTGCATGCTATTTTTTATTATCTTCGCCGATATACTGCTGATGATTTATCTTAAAATATAGAGTAAAATTTCCACTTGCTGCTAAAAATCCGGTTTTTACTTTTCTGTGTGGTCTCACGAGCAACAATTATTCACAAAAGACAAAGCGAGTTTAAAATTAAAAATCAAAAAAAATAAATAAATTCATAATTAATGCGCTTTGCAAAGACCTTCAATAGCCTTAAATGTAAACACGCAAAACCAGCGCAGCTTTTAAATTAAAAAAAAAAGTAAAATGACAGTCGCATTAATGCAACGGAAAGAGCAATGACAAACTGGAGGCAAATATTTAAATGAATTGAATAATTTTAATTTTATTTTTTTATATATTTTTTTTTATTTGTATTTATTTTGCAATGCATTTTCATGCAAATAACAAGCCAAATATACGACAAGCCACACGCAATAATGTGGGCCGAAAGATGAGCTGTGAAGCTACACTTTGTTGTGCTATAAAATCGAGTGTGTGCGGATATGCACCAACGCTAAAGCACGCCTACTAACAAAAGATGCGAACAAAAAAAACCGAAAAAAAACAATTAAAAATTGCAATGACAGCTGTTTTGTATGCGTCATTTAAGCGCTGCCTTTTCCCAAGAAATTTACAAAGCAAGTTTGTCGCTTAAGTCTTTCGTTGTATGCTTTTGAGAGCTTTTAAGTACCTAAACTAAAGTTTATTTGTTGTTTAATTTCAGATTTCCTGGTTTGTTTACATTGTCAATAAAAATCATGCACCTTAGTGTGTAATTACAACATTGACATCAACAACCCGAAATTGCTGCCACCAACAAAAGCAACGCTAAAAATAGCATATAGGCGAATTCACAAAAAATTTAACGAGCTGCGAAAGGAAAAGCGTGGAATTATTAGCTTCAAGCATGCAACATAAAATACCCACACGCATATTTATAAATCCACAATTTAATGCTTTGTTGCTGAATTTCCTTCATCGCACGCAATGCATTTTGTTTGCTTTGCTTCAAACCGTAATTAATGTCTTTTCTTTTGGCAAAAATATTGCATTTTCATACACTCAGCTTCTTTGAAAACTGTTTGCGGAAAATTTTTAAAAGCTTTGATAAAGCATAAAAAAGCAACTTGGCCATTTTATTGAGCGTTATTGATGAATTTTTATTTTGCACAATTCAAACATAATTCGCTGCATTGTTACGCTGTTTGTATACAATTCGCCAATTTTTAATTTATGTGCATTCAAAAAGAGACGGAGAAATAAATACCGCCAGGTAAAATTACAAATGCAGTGCATTAGTATGAAGCAAAATAAAATAACATGAGAAAACAAGTAAGGAAGTATAAGTTCGGGTGAACCGAACATTAAATACCCAGCGTTAGTTTCCAGAAAAAGGGGGCGTGGTTTTCATCCGATTTCGCCCTTTTTAAAAACCAATCTATTCCCAGCCTAAACAATAGCGAATTTGGTGGGCGCGGCCACGCCCCTTGCTTATAAAGCATTAACCGCTTACATGAGCCAAAAGTACTGAATCGATCTTTTCAAGGGTTATACCATGTCCTATATATAACTTTGGAAAAGAAGGCGTGCCATGCCCATAACTTTTAACGTATTTTGTGAAATTTTTGATATACGGATATATGTGTCCATTAATCAATATTTACATAATTTTAAAAAAGTGGGTGGTGGCACGCCCACGGATTGTATTATGTTGTTTGTCCCTATTTGAAGATCAGTTTTCATTGCAGATCTTTATGATACTTTCACAGTGGCTTGTTAATAGTGAAATGTTGATATTTTGTTTATTCACTTGTGGGCGGTGCCACACCCATTTTCCAAAATATTACCAAAAAACCTTTAAACAACACTAAGAACATCATCAGGTGAATGAGTGTACTAAGTTTTAGCATTATATCTTTATCAGTTAAACAGATATTGCATATTCTGGTTTCCTAACTCTCGTTTAGAGAACTTTAGTCCAAAAAGGGGCGTGGTCGTTCACCGATTTGTCTTATTTTATGTGGTAGTACTCTACATAAACATAGCACGCCTGGTATCTAGTTTGGTAAATCTATCTCACACCGTTCTGAAGTTATTAGCAGTCGTATTTGAAAATTGCGTGACTCATAAGTGGGCGGTGCCACGCCCACTTTCCAAAATTTTGCGAAAATAATGTAAAGAATATGAAAATTGATGTATGTACCAAATTTTATTATTATAACGGTATCAGTTAATTAGATATGGACTTTTCAATATTTCCACCTCCTTTCAATATAGCTTTTATGAAAAAATAGGCGTGGTCGCTAAGCGATTTCGTGCATTTTCTATAGCTGAATTTAGCACAACAATAGTATGCCCTCTACAAAATTTCGTTATACTAGCATAAACTGTTCTGAAGTTATTAAGAGTCAAAATTTGAAAATTTCTTCAAATATATGTGGGCGGTGCCACGCCCCTTTTTAAAAAATTTGATAAAATCGGCCTTAGAACATCGAAATCAATACATATTGCAAATTATATCATTGTATCTGCTTCTAATATTGAATTAACCCGTTTTATACGTTTTTCGAAATTTTCGATATCGAAAAGGGGGCGTGGTTATGGTCCGATTTTACCCATTTTCAATACCGATCTATTCTGAACCCAAATAAGTACGAATACCGAATTTGGCGAAGATATCTCATTATTTGCTCAAGTTATCGTGTTAACGGACAGACGGACGGACGGACGGACGGACAGACGGACGGACATGGCTCAATGAAATTTTTTTTCGATCCTGATGATATTGATATATGGAAGTCTATATCTATCTCGATTCCTTTACACCTGTACAACCAACCGTTATCCCAACAAAGTTATAATACCCTTGTACTAGTACTAGTACGCTGGGTATAATTACTAATATATATTAGGGTGGGTTTGGAAAAAAATGTTATTCCGCTTGGTTTGCTGGTCCCACTGGAAATTTTTCGTTTTGTACAAAATGTTTTTTTCTAATTGATTTTAATACAAAGGAAAGCGCATTTCATTTTGTTTTAATTCCCTACTTAAATAACTCGATACTGTAGTGCAGTTTTGAATTATTTCAAATTTTTTTAAAGTAGAAACTTAATAATTTTAATAAATTTTTTAGTTTGATTTCTTACTTAATTTTCTTTTAATCACATTATTTAGTAATTTCAATTTTAATCATTGTTTTTGTATTGCAACTTTCTACTTTAATAGCTCAGGTTTTCACTTAAATGATTATTTTTAGTTTTTAAATTTTTTTTTTTTTTAATTTTAATAAATTTCAAAAATTTTTTTAACATATTTTTTTGTAGTTGACAGCTAGGCTTATGAAATTTTTACTTTTAATGCCTTAATAATTTTTCAAAAAATTAAACTAATTTTTGAGTAATCGGTTTTTTATTAAAAAAATTTTTTCTGAATAATTTTAATAATTTTTTGAATAACTTTTTTTATAAAAATAATTTTAATATTTTTTTAATAAATATTTAATTATTTTTTTTTAATTATTTGATTTTCTTTACCTTAATAACTTTTTCTAATAATAGGTAAAGAAACTTTTTAACATATTTTTTAAATAATAATAGTTTTAACAACTATTTTTATAACAATTTAATATTTATATTAGTTGGGTTTTAAAATTTCAAAGTTCTTTTTAAATACTTATTAATATATTTTTTTAGTTAATTTCATAATTTGATTTTTTCGCATTAATAATTTGTTTTTCAATAATTTCATTAATTTTTTTTCAATAATTTCATTAAGCTTCTGACTCTCTATTGGCTTTAGCCGAATCACCCTATATCATATTCTAGATTATTTACTTTGGAACTACCTCATTTTATCCACTAACTCGAAAATCTAGCAGCCCTCATCAAAATTATGTGTCGATACAATTGATTAGTAAAAAATCGACTTCAACGAAATATAATAAGTTTTTGTTAAAATTAATTTTGCATAAACTATACAAATTTTTTCTGCTTATGAAATTAAAAAAAAGGAACCCACCCTAATATGTAGACTAAATCACAGAAAATTTTCAAAAAAACACATATGTACATACATATCTCCACAATAATTTAGACATTGCATGCAACAAGTTGCTTTTGATGTTGTTGGTGTTACTCGTATTACTAACGTCACAACCGTAAGCAGTCACCAATAACTGACAAGCCAATTTTGGGCATGCGCAGTATGTAATTTAGCAAATTATTTTCACAGGCATGTTTTTGTTTTTGTGTTTCTTTTTTTTTTTTTGCTTGCTCATTTTCCAACTGCTTGTAGAAAAAGAATCTAAGTAAATGTCCGCAAGCCACCCACCACAAGTCAGCACAAAAAATATATTTGAAATTTATTGCGACACTCAAGTGCCAAGATAATGAGCGTTTATTGGGAAAAATAGAAATACAATACAAAACAATAAATAAAATACAAAAAATGTTTCGGGTAGTTAAGATTTATGTTATGTTATGTTATGTTATGTTATGTTATGTTATGTTATGTTATGTTATGTTAAGTTATGTTATGTTATGTTATGTTATGTTATGTTATGTTATGTTATGTTATGTTATGTTACATATGTTATGTTACATATGTTATGTTATGTTATGTTATGTTATGTTTCAGTAAAATTTTATAATGATTTCCTGTCAACCATCCCATATTTTGCTCTTCTGTTAGCACACGAACAGACCTATTCCTCTGGTAGTTCCATTAACATATTTAAGTAACAACAGCGTGAAGAAATTATGAAAGACCGAAGCAACAAACTTGCTGCTGACAGAACTCTTCAATCTAAGTAAATACCTTTCGCATCATTATTTATTTGTTTTTAAACATTTTCCAACATTTCCCTTAACACCAATTTGAAAACTAATGTCAAGTAATGAAATTATAAAAGCACATTTCTGCCTCACAATGGACGCACAAGCACACGCTGACGAAAGCTAAAATAAGCTGAAATTGTTAAAAAAAAAAAACAAAAACAAAATTTAACTGTCCACATTAAGGTGTAAAATTCAATTTGGAAAACAAAAAAAAACTTATTATGAGACGGCGATGTTATGCAGACGCCAGCAGTGCCAGCTGCGGACAGCAACAAAGGCTGGCGAAACGTGTAAATGGGCAATCTTCCTCTTTTTAGGGTTAAGCTTGAAGTGTGCGAGTGAAGTTTGATATTAATACGTTTATGTAAGGTCGCTTTTTGTTGCCCAAATGCAATTTCAGTGCAAAACTAAATTTTCCGGTGAGTTGGAGGACTTGAGACTTGAAACATTGTTCGAGGCCTAAAAAATCCAGCAATTCATCAAAATCGGGCGTGGTTCTTCGAGATGGTATCGACTACGAAAATATAGAAGAGTATAGCTCATTTAAGGTTATACGATCTGATAATAATAAGTCCATTTATATGTATAAAGGTAGTATCATACAAAGTTTTTTATAATTTTTCTTTTTACTTTTTTTATTTATATTTTTCTCTTTTTTCTCTTTTTGTTTAGTTTGTCGGCTACCTAAATGAAGAATAATATATTTGACGTCTTGTTGCCTTTATTTGTTTTGTTTTTGAATCGTCTTGTTGTTGTTGTTCATTGGCCATTGCCCATTGTTCATTGTTGTCGGTCTGCTTGCTTTGGGTGCTGCCATCATTGGAATGTGATGAGTAAACGAAAGAAGTGTTGTAAAGTTAACATTAGCACATATTTTTTTGTTGTAGTCGAAAGAAAACATTCAACAAAAGAAGAAAGCATTCAAATGAGTAAATGATGCGCAAACGAAAGAGTTTAACAGCTGCAAGGAGAAAGCAGCTTAACAAAAACCAGCTTAAAAGTTATACAAAAAGATAGAATAGCATCATGAACATCAATTAAATAGCAAAATTGATTATAAATGCACATTTTTTGAATTAATAAAATTAGTAATGGGTTTCGTCGACACAACTTTAGTCATCTCCTACGCATCTCCTACGTATTTAGAGCAGTTGTTGCAGCAGTTTAAGGAAAAGGTATGAAGTTGAGTGAAAAATTCAAACCAGGGCTGCCACCTCCATTTTATATTTATTTTTTTACATATTTGCTAATATCTCGAAAACAAGTATACACATTTGGATGAAACTTCAAATTTATATAATATTTCATGTTTAGGTAGTTAAGCGTTACCACTAGGAGGTTTTTATAGGGTTGCCCATTTTTAAATTTCATTTAATAAATTTTAATGATGAGATATGTTAACATGGATATCGAATGCAAAGTATTTTATTTAGTATTTCAAAACAAATACTTTAAGTTAGAGTTACCAAACAAGGTTGCCACCTAAACTAACTATGTATCTTTTTTAACGTATCCACTATTATCTCGAAAATGGTTTGATACATTTCTATAAAACTTGCTACGTAGGTTATTTGCAAGAACAAAAGCTCGCCTACTTACGTGTTGCTAATTTTACAGGGTTGCCACCTATTTGAGATTTTTTTTAATTTAGGAAAATATTCGTATATCCGTATTGAACGAAAGATATATACATAAGTGTTTTATTTGAACAAAAAAAATTATTCAATTAGAGTTGCCACTTATGAGTAATTTATATAGTTGCAAACTATGTAAAATTTAAAAAACCAAATCAAATTAGATATGCAAATGTGGGTATCAAATATTTTACGGCAAATTTCTTCGGCAAGTCGATTTTGGTAGCAAAAAAAAAAATATTTCGAAAAAAATTTTATTTTTTAATTTTATTAAATTGAGTAATTTGGCGTTTAACTTATTGAAGTCGACTAAAAAGTTAAAAAAAAGGTAAAAGAAAAAAAAAAATTTTGCAAAATTTCAAAAATTGATATTTTTGAAAAGGCATAGTTGCTTTGACAGCTGTGCACTTATTCGTACTTCGATTAGTGTAGTGTTGCTGAAAAAACAAATTTTCACACCAAATTTCACACAACTTCAACATGGCTTTCGTGACAACTTCACATGCAACAACAATTAAACAGTAAAAAATTCACCCAGGACTTCACTTCGAAGATGGAAGGGCTCAAAATTAATTTTACACCCCGTTAAAACAAAATACAGTCGCAACAAAAATGCATTCAAAAAATTTAAATAAAAACTTTACAGGTCGTTCTACTCAACCAACAAAAACAAGAAAACAGAAACGAAAACCGCTACAAAAAGCACTAAACTGTCAGTTACATAGGTTAATTTCTGTGAGTGTGGCAGCTTAAAACGGCTATTCAGTCGCCTGTCTGCTTGGTCAGTTGCGTGTCTAAAGTGTTGATGTGAATTCGCGATAAGACCCGACAGCCGGCAGCTGTCTTGTGAGTTGTGTGGCGGCTTAAAACGGCTATTCAGTCGCCTGTCTGCTTGGTCAGTTGCGTGTCTAAAGTGTTGATGTGAATTCGCGATAAGACCCGACAGCCGGCAGCTGTCTTGTGAGTTGTGTGGCGGCTGTAAAGGAATTCCATGAAAAGTTGTTTAGAAAGAGGGCATAAGTATTCCGGCTAGAGAAAGCCTAAAGCGCTAAAACATGTAATAAAACGAAGGAGGCACTAGAACGTGTTCTACAACTTTATGTCTAAATATTATGCAACTGGATGTTTGTTGAGATATACATAGAGACATGTGCTGAGGTGTGTGGCTGTGGGACTGTAAATGCATATATTGAATTAAATAAATGTATAAGAAGAATGACGAAAGCCTAAGCTCGGGCGACATCGAACCAGAAATGTACTGTCAGTACCGAACTAGAGTGGTGTATACTCAGTTTAAGGGATGTTTGGGCGAAAAGTTAATATCGGTAAGGCGGACTGCTGTTTGTTTGTTTGTTTCAGTAAGGGCAGACAGAAACTCTCTCGCAAGATTTATGGGAGTGCTGTCAGAGTAGACAGCTCTTTGTGGGATAGACATAGATGTCGTACTATCACCTTCTGATATCAGCCCTACTGCCAAGGGTGAGATTTGTTTTGACCCCAACGAATCTTTGGATCATCGACGCGCTGGGAAAAGTTCTCTTACAACAACAGAGAGATTGGAAATAATTACAATGCTACTCCTGCTGATTGGCGTTCGGGTAGGGCACTTCTGAATCGCGGTACACCCAAGCTGCCCGTCCTGTGATAGCACCTCTTCGCGCAGGAAGCTCGTTTCCTTTCCTTTGTAAACTCGAACTCGAATCGTCGAATTTTTGCAAAGCGACTTCTTTGCGCTTGCAGTACCAACTTCGATTTAGATTAAAGACGTTTAAGTGTCATATATATATTTCTTGGAAAATATTTAAATTCTGTCATATTTACCAACACACCCCAAACAGATTCTTGAACCATTCACATTGCGAAATCACCCTTGTAAGTATGTATGTAAATAGCCTGCAGCGAAACACCAAAGTAGTCAGAGAAAATTCGAGCTCAAAATTTGAATTTTCTAACTCATCTCAAACTAGTTGTATGAGCTGAGAAGGTATACTTATCGGCACCCGCCGGTGGAAGCAGAGGAAGAGGAAGACCACCACTCCGATGGAAGGACTAAGTGGAGGCTGACCTGCAATCTCGTGGGGTCTCCAATTGGCGCCAGTTGGCGCAAAGAAGAAATGACTGGCGAGCTATGTTGGACGGTCAAAATCGATTTGGACAACAATTTATTTGGTCAATTGCAATTCGGTACAAAATCTGACAATCGACAACTGGTAGGATCTGTCAAATGTAAAATATAAAAGAGCGAGTTCGATTTGATGTTCATACTAGTTGTTAAGTACTCGTCATTTACAACTAGTTGTTTTGATTGCAGGGTATGTACGAGTAGCTAATGCCAACTAACAAATTTAAAGGTGTGTTGTTGTGCCCAAATAGACTGGGCTTAGTCGATTATCAAGCAAATTTACAAGAAAATCTTCGCGGCATAAATGAAGAATTGCATTTTGTCTTTACGTATGCGGTATTGCAGCATTCAATGAAATTGTTAAAACAAATCGAAATCACAACAACAAAAACAATACAAAAATTAAAAAACAAAAAAATTTAAATTTTTTAAATAATGCGAAATCCCAAACAGAACTATGTACATATGTGCGAATATAGTTGATATATGTATGTATGCAATAATAAAAAAACAAAAAACAACAACAACAAAAAACGTTAGTAGTTACTAACGACTACAACAACAAACGAATAGGAATAACAGATCTATGCGCTAAACTTGTTTCAAGCCGTAACAACGACTTTCAATTACAACAACAACAAAAACAAATTAAAAACAAAAAAAACTCGCATTTGAGCAAAATGCAGATAAAGAATAACAATAACAATAACAACAACAAAAGTTGTTGTTGCTTTGCTTGATTTACTTGTAGTACGACGATGTTTGTGAGGTTAGGTTTGATGACTGCAGCAGTTGGCTTTGGCTTTTAGCTCAGTGAATGTTTATATTTTTCAATTTTTTTGCTGTTGTTATTGTTGTTTTTATTTAAATTTTTTTTCTGTTTTATTATTGAGTTATTTGCTTTGGTTGTTGTTGTCATCAAGTCAAGTTGTTGCGCAGTGGTGGCGTCAAACAAACAACAAAGCAACACCAACATTTAGTCACGCCGAAGAACAGGTTGCAGTGCCATTTAACGCAAAATGCCACAACAAATGAATGCGAAATATAAAAAATAAAATACCTAAAACAAGTTCATACTTAACTAAATACTTACAAACATACATACATGATAAAATTTAAAAATTATAAAATTCAAAGAAACCATACCAAATCGAGGCTGCAACCGAAGACAAGCGAATCACCCATAGAATTGGGCTTAATAGTAAAATTTACTTAGAAAATTGTAATGGAACCTATTAAAATCGATTAACATGCATTAATATTTCAACAGTCGAAAATATTCGGAGAAAAATCTATCAAGATCGGAAAAATCGATGCAAAATTTTTTAAAAGACTAGGAACAAAATCTATTATCAAATAAAAATCGATAAATATCAATAAATAATTAACATGAACTTAAAAAGTTGCAGACAATCGATAAAAGCCCCCACAGCGCTCAACAACCGATTAAAATATTAAAACCGGTAAATATGATTCGATAAAAAAATAAAAAAAATTTAAATATACTATGGGAAAAATATGATTCGATGAAAACCAACAACAAATAATAAAGAATCTAGTCGAAAAATGAGACTCGATAAGAATCGATAGCAAATATTAAAAAATTTAAATCGATAACAAATGGTAAAAAAAAATCTAAATATATTATTACAATCGACATCGAATACAAGAATTCGATAGCAAATAGTAAAAAAATCTAAAGAGTTAAATAAAGAAGTCGAAAAATATGACTCAAAAATAATCGATACCAAATAGTAGAAACTCCAAACAAATATATAACAGGGCGAAAAATTTAATTTAAAATTCAAAATAAATATATAACGGAGTCTAAAATTATGACTCGATAACAATCGATAACGAATATTAAAAAATCTAAAGAAATATATAAAGGAGTCCGAAACAAGAACTCGATATCCATCGATAACAAACAGAAAAAAAAAATATAAGGAATTATGTAACGGAATCGAAAAATATGATTCGATAAAAATCGATACCAGATAGTAAGAAATCGATACAAATTAATAAAGACAAAAACTAGAAAAAAATAAACATCGAGATCGAAACATTTAATAATCGATGGATAAATCTCGAAATCTTATATGAGACTCCATAAGAAGACAACTAAACATCAAAAAGATTTACGAAACAGTAGAAAATCGAAAAAAGCATAAACCGAAATCGATAAATTGTGGTATTATCTGTTAAAAATCGATATCAAACAGTAAAAACTCGATAAAACTAAGCGAATAAGTCGGTAATACAAAATCGAAGCAACTGAACTGAAGAAATCGGAAAACTTTAAACTACACTTGGGCAAACGATAAAAATTTATATAAATGCAAAATGTGCAAAAAAGTTGGAACGGATTTTATTGCTATGTAGATTTGTATGTATGTAATCTTGTAGGCATGTGCTGCACTATAAACTAGCATTTCTATTATTTGCGCGTACTTCATCGGTTTAGGTCATTCATACAGACTTTGTTGCTCAATGTGGAGAAATGAGTTTGCATTTCACTTTGTGGTATTCAGACAATGACGAGTGCAACTTGCAATTGTTCAACTCAGAAAGCTATGTAGCTAGTAAGCTCAGTGTTTTGAGCCGAAGACATTTCTGCAAAATAATAATGAAAAAATATATATAGAGACCTCTATTGCATGAGCAAACTTGCATAGAAAAAAGAAAGAAAAAAACAGCAAATGACAAACTTCCTTAAACCAAACATTTTTGATTAAATAAAAAAAAAATTTATATCAAGAAAACCTTCAAAAGTTTGCTTTAAAGATTATATAAGTAGCGATTTTGTACTAAATCTATGAGAATTTAATTTGTTTTCCATACAGTTTGTACGTTAAGAAAACACCTTGGGCTGATTCTCACCTGCTACGCCATCAGCTTGGAGCAGCATTCGTTACGCCTTGGGTGTTGAAAACTTAAAATTATTATAAATTTCAGCAGCAACAACAACGTGAATAAACTTAAAATTATTATAAATTTCAGCAGCAACAACAACGTGAATAATCAAAATTGAAAACAAACAAAAGTTGTTGGAATTTTTTTTTCGAACCAGAAGCCATGCTGTTCCCACGCAACCAAACAGAATAATAGAGAACAGAACCATGGAGAATAGTCAAAATAACAACAAACATAGTAATTATGTTAAGAAAAATCTAGGCAGTGGCTGAGAAACAGGGCTTGTGTAATGGCGCAACTTTTCCATCGGTGCCCGCCGTGTTGTGTTAAGAGAGACCTTCAATTTAACTATGTGGAAGTTTTTCTCTGAGAGTTACCAAAAAAACAGCTGTGAAGAGGTTAACAGCTATTGGCTGAAAAAATTTCTTCTCTCTCCCCAAGTAAAACTTATCACGCGTCACAAGCAGCGTTACCCAGGCCTTCTTTAGAGGCACACACACAAACAACAACACAATGCTAAAACAAAACCTACCCACCACATGGGATTGGAACCCATTGAAATTGATATGAAATTCAAATTGAAGCTAAGGCCATGCAAATGAGCTCGAGATAACGGTTTTTGAGGCTATTCAACGCTTGGCTGAATGACAATTTTTATCTGAAGCCATTGCTCTTTATCACACTGCAACCAAATTAATGTAATTTTTTGAATGAAAGTTAGACTGATTCATATGGGAAGGCAACACCAGGGCCCTTAAGGCAATCAACATTTCATAATGAACACTCGCTTTTACCAATATTAACTTAAACTTTTGCTTTCGATCGCATTTTCATAATGATATTGTTCAAGATGTATAGCAATCGGGCGAGGACCGCTCAATAAGTAGCTGAAATCTGAGACTGAAGTGGAGCAGAACTTCTGAATGAGGTCGAATGATGGATTATAGGAACGAAGGCAGAGGCAGAGGGTAACTTGCAATCGCGAGAGCTGTCATACGTGAGGGAGAAAATAGTCTTAAAAGAGCGGATAATAGCACATCTGAATAGAGTGACCTCGAGAGAGACATTACCTTTCTCGGAGTACCTAAATTAAGCAAAGACAGAGACTACGACTTACTCCCAAAGGCTGAAAAACATGGCGAAGCAGGGCAGAAATGTTCCTCAAAAATCGGACATTAGAGTCGTAAAAGGATCGGAGGTCGACGGGGATCCCAGTGACAATTTTGAAAGGATTTATCGAGTGAGTTGGTTCAAGTAGTGCTTATTGAGCGTTCCTCGTCTAAAATTAGTCAAAAGCTTTGGGCTTATTAGTTTTGCTCAGTTACTAAGACTCATTATAACGGTTGCACTTTCACTGATGCCACCGCACTCGCACAGCACCAAATGAACATACAACAACAACAACAGCGTGGAAACTAAAATAGCAATTATCATAATAACAACAAAATAATAAGAAGCAACAAAAAAAGCTTTAGAAAAAAACAAAAACAACATCTAAAACAACAACAACAAAAAAACCAAAACAGTAAAGCGAACATTAGCACCAACAAACAAATGAGCAAAAGCAACAACAATATAAGTTATAGCAACATGAACAACAACAGCACAATCACTATTCAATATTGATCCACACCTGAGTCTCATCGATGTCACTTTAGTCTACCACGGCGTGTGTCGCTTCGGTCAGCTCTAGCTAGCTTTTAGCATTAAATCGTTGCTGATGAAAGGTTCAAAGATTAATGGAGGCAATAACGAAGATGCGTGTTTGAAGAGATTATTACATTGAGTGGCGTAGGTTGTGCTTAAAAGATTTGGAACTTTAGTTTTGTTATTGTTGACGATGTTACGGAGCTTCGATTCCGATTCCGAAACGTTCTACAGACTTCTAATTGTTTTAGACTTTTCATGCGGGTTTCTATTCTGACTGTTGGGAGTGGGAGTTCGCATTGAAGGGCTGAAAATGACATGGCCTGTGTCAAATGGTGCGTTGGATTTTAAATTTTTAAGAGTTAGAAGAAGTTCATGTGCTCCCAGAGAAAACTTATTTCACTATAGTATTTTACTATCGTAATGCATGAGCTTTCCAGCTGATTTCTGGAGTAACTCTACTTGTTGTACAATAAATTTAAAACAGATTATGGAGACGGTGACCGACGGATGACTTGGCCCTACTATCTGATGCATGCATTTTAAACCGACGACAAAAGAAGCTTGGGGTTCCACTTGACGCTTTCTTCTAAGCTAATGGAGATCTTATCATTGTGTTTGGTAGGTTTTGATAGGGCCTTCGCTGTTGTACCATAGTTTACCGACAGCGTTCTAGAGGTCGTAGGTCTCAATTTGCTGATTCCACTTAACCAGTTTGTGATTGTTTACTATCCGTCAGATTTTCTTGTTGAATTCCCTTTTTCGAGAATCTGCGGATTGATGGCTCGCATTTGGTCACGTTCTCTTGCAAGGACTGCTGATTCAGCGTGGAAATTCGTACGAATTTTAGGTATTCTTTCAGCAGCGATAAAACGGCTTGAGATTAAATTAATAACCTGGCCAAACCACCGTTCACCTTAGCGTACGTCTGTCGGTTTGGGAAAGACAGCATAGTCTATCTCTGTATATTCCGTAAAGCGAGTGGATCGTCAACGCTCCGAGAGTAGTTTTGACATAAAAGCTTCAGAGAAAAAAATCAAAACGGATCAGGCCTCTTTTCGTCTCTTCCCAGTAAATATTCGGAGTTTTGAAGAAGTAAAGTGAGGAGATTAGTTGGAGTGTTTTCACTCACGATGAGCTCATATAGTCTGAATATCACTCGTATATTCTGAGACTTCCTGACTGCAGTAACAGTTTATATTTCAGACTTATTGAACTCAGAAAAGGTGGATTTGTGAGGTTATTTAAGATCTGATGGATATGCATGGAAAGTGTTGAAAAATTTCAAGTTGTTCATATGTTTGAAATGCATGAGCGGTAAAATTAAGTTAATACATTTAATACATCCACGCACATAAGTTTACACACATACATACATACATATGTACATATACATTGTGTTGATAAGTATTTCATTTATGATTGTATCTTAAGCGTAGACGCACATTTACATGTAACGGTTATTCGAGAGTCAATTACGCAATAGGCGGATAATCTGTATGTGGATGGTAGGTAAATGATATTATATTAATTTTAATACCACAAACGTATGTAACTACATACATATATTATTAAGAAAAAAATAACGTTATGGCATAAATTAAAACTGAATGCAGACAGTAATGGATGTGGTATTCATAAAAACATACATACATACAGATGTGAGTAAATTCGTAATGAAGTTACACATATACAACTGTCGTCATCAATCTAAATATACTGCACTTAATTGTAACTGTTAATGTTATTGTTAATAAAATGTACTTTTAAGCAACTTTTTTTCGGTTGCAGGGTATGCGTAGACATGATTATTTGAAATGGCATTTATTAAAAACAGATATTTATTTATTTTTATTTATATATTTAATATTATTTTTATTATAAATTAATTAATTAATTAAGATTATTGAAAATAATCAAAAGTAATCAATTTTTCAAACTTTTAATAATTAATAAAAAAATTATTAAGAAACCCAAAAAAACAACAATAATTTTTCGCTGCAGAAAAAATTATTAATAGGTCTATAGCTCGTACCGAACCAGGATACTTCAAATATAAAGACCAAAAACACAAGCTTGTTGTTTGTGTAAAAAATCTCAATTTTTTTGATTATTTTAAATTTTTTTTATTATTTTTGACTTTATTTTTTATTTTTTTTTTTTATTGTTTCAAATTATTTTAAATTTTTTGGATTATTTTTGAGCATATTTTTTATTTTTATTTTTTTTATTGTTTCTGATCATAATTTTTTTTGATTATTTCTAATTTTTGGAATATTTTTGAGTATATTTTTTGTTTTTTTTTTTAATTGTTTATGATTAGGATTAATTTTTTTTGATTAATTTTAATTTTTGGATTCTATTTGAATATATTTTTTTTTTTGATTATTTTTAATTTTTTGTTTTTTGGATTATTTTTGAGCATATTTTCTATTTTTTGTTTCTGATTATTATTTTTTTTTTTTTTGTTGATTATTTCTAATTTTTGGAATATTTTTGAGTATATTTGTTGTTTTTTTTAATTTTTTATAATTAGGATTAATTTTTTTTGATTATTTTAAATTTTTGAATTATTTTTAAGTATATTTCTTATTATTATTTAATTTTTTTATTGTTTGGGATTAATTATAATTTTTTTTTGATTATTTTTAATTTTTGTATTATTTTTGGGTATATTTTTTATTTTTATTTTTTTGTTTATTGTTTGTGATCATTTCTAATTTTTTTTTTATTATTTTTAATTTTTGGAATATTTTTGAGTATATTTTTTATTGTTTTTGATTATTTTAAATTTTATTGATTATTATTGAGTAAATTTTTTTTTTTTTATTTTTGGATTATTTTTGAATATATTTTATTTGTTATCTTTTTATTGTTTCTAATTATTTTCAAATTTTGGTTTATATTTTTTATTTATATCTTATTTTTTTTATTATTTTTTCATTTTTTTAACAATCGTGAAAAATCATAATTTTTTATGCGTAATCAATTAAAATTACCTTTTCTTGAAAACAATTAAAATAATCATTACATATTATAAAATTTGTCCAATGAATTGATTACTATTTACTTATCAAAATTAACAGGTCTGCTTGAACATTTAATATTGTTTTTACATGAATGAATGTAAAATTTAAAGAAATTATGTTTGGTTGGAATTGCATTACAATCTATTACACATTGCCACTCAAAGTATTTAATTGGCATAATTAAATAAACTATTTATACCTTTTTGTTGGAATTAAACTCTTAAAACAATATTTTTTTAAAAATGTTGTTCTTAAATTACATTACAAGATTTGATAATAAAACTTTCGATTTTTCCAATAGATTACTCAAAGTAATTATAAAAGTAATAAATGGCAAATTTATTGACATAACATTTGGATACAACTGCAATACTTTTACACGTAGAATAAGCTGTTGACTTAGTTGACTACTTTTTAAAAATGTAATTTCTTTTCAATGAATGGAACTCGATTTTTGCATTACATATATTCCGCAAAGGGAATGTAAAAGTAATGTAGGACAAGATTGCTGATATTACATGGGTTATTGGGGAAACCCTAAAATTTCATGCTCTATCGGTGCAAAAACTTTTATTCTTTCGCTGTGCAATTTTTGCGAACTTTTCCCTCGTGTCTATATACTCGTAGATGCATACATACATATGTACACATTTTGACTTTTACTTTTAATGAGCTTTATGAATAGGTAAAACGTTTGCGCTTTCTATGATTTGCTTGACTAATTCCTAACATAACCTCATAAAATAAACTTATTTGGGCGGTAACTTTTTTTTAACACAAATATTTCGAATTTTATTTAACGGTTGTTAGTTATAAGCGAGGGGTAGGACGATGCGGAAAATTATGGTTTTTACAAACGCATGGCTAAAGACATGAGCATAGTTTAGCCTTTGAATGAATAAAGCTTCCTATGGATTTGCAATATTTAAATATCTACCGTCAATTTTTGTGGCCACCACTGTTTTCGATTCAAATGCAATATTTCGGTGAGTTGAAATTGGTCTTTAATTTTAAGTGGGACATCTAGCAATGCAACGGAAAAAATTGCATTCAATCCTATAAAGCAGTTTTTGAATGATGCGCGAACAAACATGCAGACAAAAATTTTAAAAACTTTTTTTTGCTAAATACATTTTTTTTGCTTTCCTACAAAATTTTTTTTTATAAAAAAAAAAATAAACAAACCCTCAGAATTTTAGATCTAATATTCGAAGGAATTTCAAAAATTTCGAAAAAAAGTGGTATTTTGTTTTTTATTCATAAGCATCTCGCTAAGTGCTTGCGAAAAAAATCGGCTAATCCAAAACGAAGTGGTTAGACGGTTTGTGGACTGTAGATGGTATTTATAAATTTGAATCATTTACTTTGGAAGCATTTACTCACCTTACTGTTATTGCAATAATATATATCCGACATTTTGTTTTATTCAAATTATTTCTTTTCTTTGAATGACGATTTTGAAAGTATATTGCGAAGCAATTTCCATACGCCAAGATTTTCAAAATGTTTTCAACATTAATTCATAACACTTTATATTTGCGGATTTTTTGAAATCTTTTATAAATTCATATTTTCCTTTCTACTTTTTTTAGAATAATAACCAAGTAAATATTAAATTAAATGCTGAAAATTACTTTTTTTTCCAAGGGCATTAGGTAAGCACTTTTTAATAAGCAAGCAAAAAATTTAAAGAAAATAATAACAATAACAAAAACACACAAATCAACGCAAAAGAGACTTCGAGTTGAAGCAAAAAACGTCAGCAACAACAATGCGTCTGACGGCAACTTTCTACTTCAGCGCGCACATTATTGCAATCCGGTAACAGTAGCAGCACACAATAACAATAAAAACACACAATAACAAAAAAAACGCAATGCATTTCAGTCGGGGGGAGGAGGATAGGGAGAGAGCTGCTTACTATTTAAGCTGCAGCAACAAAACTTTTCACCCGGACGATGCAGTTCCTTTTTAATAAACTTGGATTGCGTGTGAATGTGTGAGTAATAATCGCATATGTGCAGTATCGTTCGCCGGTAACAACACAAAGCAAGTGCATACATACATACATACATATGTACATACATATACATACATATGTACGTACAATTTACGTTATTTATTTGAAGCGCACTACACTAATGCGCGATTGAGAAAATCATTCAGGAGAAAATCATCATTAGCGGATGCATCCGTATGAAAATGTTGAGTATACGAGTATGCGTACATGGGCGTAAGCTAGGGAGGGGCGGGTTAACAAATATGCAATTAGGCTGGAATGAGTCTCAAAGGCGGAGGCGGATCACTCTCATTAGAAATAAATTGCAGGATTTTGGGCAGTTACAAAGTATCAGCAAAACTTCTATGCCGCTCATTTGTCCTCTGCAATCGGGGCTTAATCGGGGCAATGCTGAAACCGTACGTGACCTACTCCCACGAATATTTTCAGACAGTGCATAGGTCACCAGGCTTTGGACTTCCTTTTTTTCTTTTTTTTTTAGTGAGTCCATATGGTATGAAGTCCACCTTCACCATATTCTCATGAAAAAGAGAAAGGGAAAGGAAGATCTGCAATGGCACAAAATTCAGTGGGATGTGGGCGTGGTGGAGCTATACAAAAGTTTGCTTGGTCTCTCTTTTGAGCTGTAACTTTAACCAATTCCAAACACCAAGGAGTCCGCTTCATCCTTCACCTGTTTTTTTTATAACTCAGTCCTCCTCTGCTTCCGATTCGGGTGCCGATATGAAAAACTTCTAGGCCAGAGCTTCTTTCTTAATAAGCATAACATGCGCCGGTCATAGGAAGTTTTGAGCTCTTATTCGTTGTACTAACTGCATAAGCTCATCTTTATCATCCCTGGCCTTCGATACTCAACATTTTCATCATTGGAAAATTCTGGAGAATTTTTCCTCAAACACTCCATGAGTCATCACATGTCCCAACGACACTGTGCATGACTCCAAGAAGCTTATTTCTCGACTGCCCACACAATTCAAGGTAACACTTGTTACCAAGATTTTGATCTCCATTAGTCTTCTTACTGTCAACAGTGACGTCGCATCCTATTGGTCGGGTACAATCAAGTCCTTCGGGTAGCTCAAACTTGGAAGTGCAATTGCTACCGGATCGCATAGCAGGTTGAATTAGATGTAAAAAGACAAACTACACCCTTGCCTAAAAGAAGGCCTACTACCCCCTTGTTTGTGTGTAAAAGTACTTTGTTTTTTTTTTCTAAGTCAATTTGCTGACGTTTGCTTGTTATTGTTAGCACTTTTTCTCTGTTACAGATTTGTTTTTGTTATTATTCTAATAGGTAGAGTTACACACATTTCACGATCCACCACAATCATCTGCTCACATTTCACATTATAAAATTTCTTTTATTTAATTTTTTTTTAATTTCTTCTAATGCACCTGTTGCAAATTCACATCAGCTGAATGTTTGGATTTTAACGTAATTTTACGATAACAAAACTTACACGCAAATCAAGAACAATAACCGCAACAATATATTAAGGCACAATATCAAGACACGGTAAGTAAGTATTAATGAACGTTATTGTTGGGTGTGCATTTGCTGTCAATTAAGTCGAGCAGAACACCCCACACCACAGCTTACGTTTCCAGATCTTTGACTGCGACACGCTACGAATACACAAAAATGTTGGTAACACGATGCGGTATGTCACATGCAGGTATTCTTAAAAAAAAATGTTAAAATAAGCAAACACACCGAAATTTGCGAAAAGTCAAATGCAACACAGGAAATCCGCCAAACGTCAAATATGTATTTATAAGAATACGGTTGCTGCGCGCGCCCTCGTTAATTTCACTCAAGCAATAATTCCAATACAACCGACTCCGCACAAAGTTCCAAACGAACTGAAAGTGCACGATTCAAGAAATAACCAAACGAAGAAAATCATCAGACAATCCATAAAAGCAGTTGACAGCGACGCTAGCAACAACAGTGGCAGCGCTGTCATCGGTAAGCCAACCTTAACAAATTTGTATTAACTTTTAACATTTTTATACTTACCTTTCAAGCATTACCTGTTTTATTTTCATGTATATGCATGCATAAGCTCCAATGCTCCAATGTTATTAACATCTATTTTAGCAGCAGCAATGTTTGAAGTGGTGCATGCGTTACAGTGTTCGCACTTTCAAATTTTAATAAATAATAAATAGTTAGTAGGATTGCTAGAAAAATAGTGTTAGATTTAATTTTTTTTTCCTTTTTAAGAAACATGCCTGATATTAAATAAATTACTTTAAAGCAGACCTGTTAAATAGTGATTACTAGTCGTAATGATTACCAGATTGGTTTATTATTTTTCTGAGAATTCATTTAATGATTAATTACCACTACTATAAATTTTTAATCGTTATTTTCCAATCCAAAAAAAATCATTATTTTTCGCTATTATTTAAAATTAAGATTGATAAAAAAAATCCATCATTAGCGATTATAATGCCCACAGAAATAAGGGTTTATCTGGAAAAAAATTATGTTCATAAAAATTATTAATCTTGACTTGAACTCATTTCAACCGCAAAAGGTAGTCATAAGGTATTCCTCCTTTAAATACGATTTCTGTAAATGCAGGCTCCTTTAAATACGATTTCTGTAAATGCAGCTTCGATAATACAGCTACAATAATATTCTTCTATATTCCTTTTTTTTTTTTTGAGGAATAATTAAAATTTCTTTAAAAGTTGTCCAACAAACAAGACTTTAGCTTGCATTGAAGGAAAGGTAGTATCTGTAAAAAGGAGTCGAAGTCCGAACACTGTTGAGTTGCGACCAGTTAAAGTTTTAGTTCGACTGGGACTTGTATGAATATTTTGACGGTAACAACGGTTATTTAAATTCGTAAATATATATGTACATATGTACGTATGCTTATGCTTGACATACTACACAAAGTAACGGTTTTTAGTAATTTTGGTTGTAAATTTGTTCGCACATCACTCAAGAGCCGCTGTATGGAATTGAATGAAATTTCCACAGATGTGTTGCTAAATATTAAACTTAAAGTTTAGTACAACTTAAAGTACAGTGAAGGCTATAAAAGTTGGTTCGAAATATTTTTGTTAAAATTATTGTATTGTTTATTGTATTTATTTATTGCATAGAAGAAGAACAAGAGCAGTCTAAATCTTATTCTAGAAAACTTCACCCATCGGCTTCAAAGTAATCTCATGCACCTGAAAAGACGATGTCAAATAATATTTAAATTTTTTCTTTATTTACTTTACCCACCTGCACATGCGGTGGAGCTCGTAATGCATACAACACTGCATCAGCTATATTTTCTGGCTCCAAGCGCGCCATATCTTTCACATAGAAATGAATTTCCTCGGGAAATATGTTTGTATTAACGGCTCCAGGACAAATACCCTTTTAAATCAAACGGTAAAAAATTTTAAATTGCGAATAGTTTTAGTGTTTCGTCTATCTGGCTTGTTAGCACGTTTGGAAAACAAATCTCAAAAACATTCAAATCACTCACCGTTATGCGCACTTTGCTCTTATGCAATTGAAATTCCTGCCTATACGTCTCCGTCATAGCTGTTATGGCAAACTTCGTTGCTGGATATATATTGAAACTCGGTAGAACATCAATAAAGTTCAAAACCTGTTGTCCCGCAATGCTATTGATGATCAAAATGTGTCCCTCTTTGTCACGCTTCAACATACCACGAAAGACTTCGCGCGTACACCACAACACCGCCATTACATTCGTATCGATTACCTGACGTATCTTCTCGGTATTTGCATTTGCCACCAACTCGGTCTCACGTGTAATACCAGCATTATTGAGCAATACATCGGCACCACCCAACATACGTTCCGTCCAATCGATGGCATCTACCACTTGATCCTCTTTAGAAACATCACAACGACGTGGTATAAATAGTGGTTGCATTGCTGTGGGCAAACTCTGTTTCAACTCGTGCAATTTTGCTTCCCGACGTGCTAGGCCGACTACGCGTAGACCTGCCATTACCAAGGCACGCGCGCATGCAGCGCCAATGCCACCACTAGCGCCAGTGACCACAGCCAATTTACCTTGCCAACGTTCCATTTTAGGGTTTGGAGCAGTTTTAGCAGATCGACGACTCAGCGGCAACTGAAGAATATTGATAATTTGATGCACTTGCATTGCATTCGTTTGTACTAAAAAGGTAAATCAACAGATTTAGGTCGATATTTGTATACCCAGTACCGCTAGCATTTTGGTTTTGCCAGCGACGCCACTTATTGTGCCCAATAAACCTATGTAAGTAGCAAATTTTCGAGTGCTTCCGAGGTGCTACCCATATAGATTCGGTTGTTCCAGCAGGATTTAAACCTACTCAGTCAGTACTAGTCTCGCTTGACTTATCAATATCTCAAAACTGCTTGCGATATCTACTAAGAATCCCAATGGAGACCTAAGAAGAGGAGTAAGCATCTAAAACCCCCAAGTAAATGTGGAAGCTTAAGCAGAGCCCACAGCGGTGTAAAGTTACCAATGAAGGCATGCAACTATTTCGAGGCCATTCCTGTTGAGCTGGCAAGAGGCCGTTTTGTGGACGCTCACCAAAAATTACGAAATTACTGTTGGTTATACAACTTTCAGCTTCACTCAAACTTGACCCTTTTTCGTGAAAACTTGCTTTACAATATCGATTAATAGTAGATACGCTTGTTGGGCTTCCCTTCAATGCTGAGCTTTAAGAATACCGTATCAGAACTGTATCGCATCCACATTCATCATGGAACGTTGGCAGGGCAAAGTTGCTATGGTAACAGGTGCCAGTAGTGGTATCGGGGCTGCTTGTGCTAAGGCTTTAGTTTGTGCTGGTTTTGTGGTTGTAGGATTAGCTCGACGTCAGGAACGCGTCGCACAACTACAACAAGAGCTACCAACTCGTTATCGTTCTAATTTACACGCCTACAAATGTGACATAACGCAGGAGGAGAATGTGCGCAATGCATTCACATGGATACAACAAAAGTTGGGCGCCGGTGTTGATGTTCTGGTAAATAACGCTGGTATAATAGCTACCACGGAGTTGAGTGGCCGCCAAAATACAAACGAGATACGCAATACGATCGATACCAATTTGATGGGTACCATTTTTTGTACACGTGAAGCTTTCAATTCGATGCGTGAACGTAATGTGGAAGGTCATGTGCTGATCGTGAATAGTGTAGCTGGACTGCAGGTGCCAAATTTGGGGCCAGATTTGCCATCACTTAATGTATATCCGGCAACGAAGTTCGCTTTACGTGCCATGAATGAGATTTATCGACAGGAGTTTCAACGACATAAGACTCGTGTGCGAATAACGGTAAGTGGGTGGTAAATAAATGCTTGGCGAGGCGAGGTGGGTTTGACTTAGAATGAATTGAAGTTATCGCAGGTAAGAAAAAGCCCCCACCCACAGCGAATTAGGGGGCCTACAATGTATCATTGTTTTGTCCGTCACATCACATTCCATAACCCTAACCTCAAACTAAACTTATTCTAGCAGCATTGTTAAATTTTTATATCCAACAGACTATCAGTCCTGGTATAGTCGATACGGACATTCTGCCAACATCTATTCGCAATGTAGTTAAAGAGATAATGCCCAGCCTGAAATCTGAAGATATTGCTGAAGCTGTGTTATGGGCCATAGGTACACCACCAAATGTACAGGTAAGACACACACGATATTACAAAAAACCCCAAAATTACGCCGTACTTACCAGACCAAAAATTTGTTGGACCTCAGTTCCTCAATATGTTTTGAGCATATGTAAATATTTATGACGGTAAACTAAAGTAATAATTAACTCTACCCTTAGGTTCACAATATAACAATAAAACCGATGGGTGAAAAGTTTTAATTGCATAAATCTCGGGTAGTGGGGTTGATGAATAGCAGGGCAAGAAGCTGGCCACAGACAAGAAGCTGGCCACAGTTTCGGAGGCACCTAGCAGTCTCTACCGCAATCCTAAATAATCGCCTATGGTTAAATATTAAACGCTATACAATCAATACAAAAAAGCCAAGTTTTATCGAACAACGAGACTTGTTCAAATAGTTTATTATAAAACTGTTACTAAATATATTTTCTGCACTTAGTGCATAAACGCTTTTAACGTGACTGACTAAAAATAATAGTAATGATCATCTTGCTTTAACCCATCATCCCTCGACTTCGTTTGAATGTTGCACCCGCTTTGCGATTATGGTTGGCACGCATAGATTTATTTTTCTCTTTTTTATCACGATTACGTAAGGTGTCCTTATCTTGACCTTGACCCTTTGGCGCGCCCACAACATCACGCACCTTATTATTATTGTCTTTTACACCACCACCACCACCGCCATGATTACGATTGCTCCATTTCGCTTGACGACGGGCCTCATAGCGCGCACGTACATCCTCTGGATTTTCACAGAAGTTTAATTGTTTATTATAACGTCCCGTTTGCTGCATATCAGACTTTATATTTCTATCTTCAATTTGCTCATCATCATTGTCACTTTCATCATCATCTGAGACATCTTCAACATTTGCTAAACCTGCCTTCAACTGTTTCGATCTAACGGCACGCGTTTCACTCTCCAATAAAGCCTCATAACTATCATCATATTCATCATTATATTCATCGTTACTACTTTCACCTTCGCTAACTAATGTGTAAGCTTGATAGCGTGATTTAAGTTGTGGTAAATCACTTTTGTCATCCAACAATTGTGCAGCATCTTTTGGCGCATTTGGCATACCTTTACCCTGTTTAATGACACAGTTTGGATTATCCTGCGTCATAAAGTCATATTGATCACCATCATAAATGTTGAAATGTTTAACTCCGGTCTCTGCAAAGGTCTTATCCTGTGGATCTGGTGGTATATAAACTTCACTTTGATCAGCATTAACTAAATCGGGTGGTAGATTTTCTTCAAGTATGGCAGCAATCGCTTCTTCGCTATTGTCATAACGCGATAGAACACGACGCACAAAACCGATACCCAAATGTGGCAATACATCCAAAACTGCGGTCACTTCTAATTCAATATCACGTTTGGAAGTCTGCTCTTTGATAGTGGCATTTGTTACCACTTTCGAGTTGGAGTTATTTGTGGCCTGTTTATTTTTCTTGTTTGATTTTGTCACATTTTGTGCTGTTTTCTTATTGGATTTGTTACTTTTGTTTTCTTGTGAATTAGTTGCGACTTCTTGTTGATAACCCTGCACAATGAACGAAGCCTTAAAGTCATCCCTTGAAAATTAAAGATAAACAAACATTTTATAATTATTATTCGTTGGTTTTTTTTGTTGTAACTTATGTAGCGCTGTCTAGTTTGGTCAAGATAACACAAAGCTTTCATTCAACTAATCTAAAGGCAAGACAAAGATCATAGCGAAAGTAGTGCAAGTTTGTTATAAGCACCTGCAGCATCGCCAATAATAAATCAAAAACCAAAACAAAATCACTGTTCAGTGCATGGATTAAAATGAATAAAGTTATTGGCGATGCTGCAGGTGCTTATAACAAACTAATGATAAATTGACAAATCTAGACAGATTTTTAGCATTTCATACATACAGTTTTTTGCAAGCTTGTTTAAGTATATCCACATCGAGATCTACCGGATATAAGCGCCCGTAGTCATTAACGAAAATTTGCTCAGAGAGGCATTCAGTTAGCAATCCTATAAATTTTTCAGCTGCTGTGATAGCATCAGCTCTAAAGAAAGAAATATTATATAATTACTGGTTCAAATTTTAAGTGGAAATGTATTAACTTACGGTTTTGTCATGACTACTTCAATATGACTATAAGCTATACTTCGAAATGCTTTTAAAAATTGTATACGTGCCATATTAATCCAACCCAAACTAGCAGCAGCCTCATTAATAAGGTATACATTTTTGTATAAGAACGGAATTGTATTGTCATAAAACTGCGCAATGCTAAACAAAGAAATAGAAAAAAATAATAAATTATTAGATATGCAATGCTTGTTTAATATTCAATCAAACGGAGTGCAGGCAGAGTAAAACATGTTTGAGTATGCTTAATATTTAATACTATTGATCTCAATAAACCAACCAAAAATAAATCAGAATTTTTCAGAATAAGTATCAGCCACAATATCTAACCAGTACCAGACATACACTAACTTCAATAAAGCCGACTGGGAGGGTTTTCTCAACACCACAGAGAGCGACTTCGCTGGTCTTCCTACCCCGTCTGACGTACGAGAAGGGGAAAAGGCGTTTCGTATGGCCCTAATTTCAGCCTCCCACCAACACATTCCGTCAGGTAGAATAAAGGAAGTGCGTCCATTCTTCCCCGCAGAGGCAGCGGCCCTGGCAAATGAACGTGACCATATTAGACACCTTGACCCTACGGATCCTCAAATACGGGATCCTAACGCGGAAATCAGACGCTTAGTAGATCAACACAAACGCGCTAAGTGGGAGGAGCACCTAAGGTCTTGCAACCTCTCGGCTGGAGTTGGCAAATTATGGTCGACGGTGAAATCTTTGTCCAACCCGACTAAACCTAACGACAAAATATCCATCGCCTTCGGTGATAAGGTTCAGTCGAAGCCAAAAAGATGCGCGAGCGCCTTCTGCCGACAATTTGTAATGCATCCTACGTTGAACAAAGATATTCGCCGAGCCACCAGGGAAGCGCACAAACACAAAAACAGTGATGCGCCCGTTGCCATCTCCACAACAGAAGTGCATGAGGCTATTCGGAGATCCAAGAACACCAAATATATCGGCCCCGATGGCATTTCCATGCTGATGCTGAAACACCTTGGCGACGAAGGCATAAGATACCTCACACAAGTTTTCAACCTTTCCCTTTCCACCTTTGTTATTCCTGAAAGATGGAAACAAGCAAAGGTGGTCCCACTACTAAAGCCTGGCAAGCCAGCTGCCGTAGGGGAGTCATATCGCCCGATATCTCTCCTCTCGCCAGTAGTGAAAGTGTTGGAAGCCACCTTGTTGCCGTACTTCACCGCAAACCTGCGGCTCGCCGAACATCAGCATGGATTTCGCAAAAATCACAGCACCACCACCGCGCTGAACGCCATAACCACTCAGATAGGGGACGGGCTAAACCAAAAGCGTCCAAACCACAGGACAGTGCTAGTTGCGCTTGACTTGGCCAAAGCTTTTGATACGGTCAACCATGCGCAACTAATGAAAGACCTTGAAGATTCGTCCCTTCCTCCCTGTCTTAAACGTTGGACTGCAAACTATATGAGTGGTCGTCAATCGTCGGTTGAGTTCAGAGGCGCAAGATCAAAACCCAGAATAGTTAAACAGGGGGTGCCGCAGGGTGGTGTCCTATCCCCGTTCCTGTTCAACTATTATATATCGAAACTTCCCCCCCCACCAGAGGGTGTCTCGATCGTCTCTTACGCCGACGACTGTACGATTCTGGCAACAGGCCCCTCCGTAGAAGAACTCTGCTCTCGTATTAACTCATACCTCCCAGCCGTGTCCGAATTCTTCGCCGGGAGAAACCTGGCATTGTCACCGAATAAGTCCTCGGCCACCCTATTTACGACGTGGACAACGCAAGTGAACATGGAATTAGACGTCTACGTTGATAGTGTCAAGCTACCAACTGTCTCACACCCCAAAATCTTAGGGGTGACGTTTGATAACATGTTCAAATACGGCGCTCACGTAACCGCAATTGCCAATAAAGTCCAAAGCCGTAACAAAATCCTCAAGTCCCTAGCTGGCAGCACTTGGGGTAAAGACAAAGAAACGTTACTAGCTACATATAAAGCAATTGGCCAGCCGGTACTGAGCTACGCGACGCCTATATGGTCGCCGGGGCTAGCTGACACACACTGGACGAGGCTACAGGTCTGCCAAAACACCGCCCTTCGTACCGCCACTGGGTGTCTTCTTATGTCTCCTGAGCATCACTTACATAATGAAGCGAAAATGCTCGCCGTTAAAGAGCATAGCGAGATGTTGACCAGGCAATTCCTGTTCAACTGTTGCAAACCGCAGCATCCGAACGGACGCCTGATCAACGAGGATCCGCCCCCCAGGAGCATAAGGAGCCATCTACGCAAACACTACGATGAGATCCGGCACCTGATTTCCACGCCGTTTGATCCTAAGGTGCACCGGCAGGCCCTCACCCTCATCCACACAAATTCGGTAAATTCCTATGTTGGCTCTCTCCCGGTGAACGCCGTTCTTCAGGCAGCAACACCACCCGTTGCCGAAGAGGAGCGCGAGCTGCCTAGGGAGACTAGGGTGATGCTGGCCCAACTCCGGTCTGGATACTGTAATAGGTTACCCCTCTTACCTATCCAGACTGAACCCCGACTTGCCTAATGTCTGTCCGGCATGCGGCTTGTCCCCCCATACCACTAACCATCTTTTTGTCTGCTCATCTGAGCCTACTCTTCTAACACCCATATCCCTCTGGTCCTCCCCTGTTGAAGCCGCTAGGTTTTTAGGACTTCCGTTAGAAGAGCTCGATGACAATATTGGGTAAGGTTGACACTGACTACCTAGGCAGGGCAAAGTAGTGTTAAAACAACAACAACCAGTCTAAGTCTACAAAAGCTAAGAGCTAAAATATATTAAAACATACTCAAAGCAGATGCCCGGTCTGGCTGGTCCGGATGAAAAATAAATTATGCAAAAAGCAAAGCTTTATACATACCTTTGTCCCAAATTTATTTCAGAACACATTGACTGCACATCTGGACATACTTCCAGTAGTACGCTCAACGAGTATGCACAATCCAAAGTATACAGAGCTACATCATCATATGGGGTTTCAGCATTGTCATCTAAATCTCCACCACCAGCACCTTCGAAACCCTCATTTTCCGCTTGGGTTTGTATACTGCGAAAAGCTGCACTAAAGAATGATAATGCAGCTAACAGATCTTGTTTGTAGTTTGGTTCGATGCGTAAGAGTGTAAGAAAAATACGCGTTAAAACGGCAGTGTTCTGAGTGTCTGCATCTCCCACAGCTATAAGTAAGTCGCATAACATTGGCACCGATATTAAATAGTTTTTATAAATAAGGTCTCGTTGATGTTCCATAGTTAGCCAAGCCTCATCCGATTCACGATTTGTAATTAAACGGCATATAATACGCAATACAACTTCTAAAATTTGTTCGTATAATTCAACAATTGCTTGCTGCTGAACTAGTTGCGACCAAACATTCAAATAAAATGGTGTTGCGCGCTGTAGAAAAGAAACCACAGCCGCTAAAGCTTTTTTCTGAAATACCATATAGGACCAAAATCTGTTGTGGGAAAGTTGAATTTAATGATGTGTCTTATTACTCTAACACCGAAATCGATCTTTTTATACATACTCATGATGGTGACAATTCAACAAAAATTTGATATCTTTGTAAAAGGAAGTCGCATTATGTTGCCACTCCTCTAGTTCCACGCCAGTTTTAACTCTACCATATTGGGACATTAAACCCACGTATGCGGTAAAATTCTCACGAGTAGCCCAATATCTATGCTAAAATAAAATATACATATAAGCTCACACATTTCAATTGCATAGGATTGAGCTAATTAATCAATTAATTTGCATGGCTTACCAAAGCAGGAATTGTGCGTGGTGCTAGCCCATCTTCTGCTGGTAAGCGAAATACCAGTTGATCTAAAGATTTCTTATCCGGATTCTAGAAAAAGCCATAACCTTTATACACAGATAGTTTCATTTATTTGTAAGTAATTACCGAATACTCTTCAATAATTGTGGGAGTCATTTCATAAAAAAGTTCAATGTTTTTTTATTTACTATTTAAAATATATATTTAATCAGAATTGACTTGAATATGCAAAAACGGAAATGTAAATAACAGCTGATACCAGTATTGCCATGCTGTACTTTGAAAATACACTGCAAATAAAAAGAGATTTTTTAATATGGCTTGGCATAATTGATAATGGTACATTTACGGTGTTGTAGCCGCGGATGGGATTAGCTTTATTCACGTACCTTAAGATTTAAAAAATTGTATAAAATTACTACTGATCAAGTGTTCGCTTACACAAAACAATTGCGCATTTTGACATATCATTGACAGAGAGACCTACAAGGGAATTCCACTCCGTAAAAATTGTAAGTGAGAAACAGCTGATCGTGACAAGGGAAAGCTACAACAAAAATTTAAAAATTTGAACTTTTAACCAATCAAAATGGCAACAGCTGCTTTTGCTGCGATTGAAACGTTTTACTTTTTGCGTTTCGAGAAAGTTCTACGTGATTCTCTCTTTACTTACACTTTTTGCAAGTTTTGTACGCGAGCAAAGCTCTTCTCATGACGGAATTAGTAAGGTGGACGCAATACGACATACACACGTTCATACATAAACTTTGTATGTATTTTGTTTTTGTAATTTGTGAGTGTATAGTCAAAATCGCACTGGAAAATATGTGTACTGTCAAAATTCGAGAAAAAATTCAAAATCAGCTGGTCTATTAACAAGATCATGGCTATTCTTAACCACTAATGCAAGATATTTATTGTTTTTGACAGTTTATTGTAGTGTTCAACGTAAAAACTAGCAAGAATTGTAGATAAAGAGAAAATTGCGCAACGCTCTTTCAAAAATTAAAAAATTTCCACTGAACAGGATTTTGTAAAAATTTACCAGTAAAACAACTTATACTGTCTTTGGTGGCTAATAACTAAACGTTTGAATATTTTCTTGTCGTTTTTTTTGTGCTAAAAGACGATCATTGGTGGCCGCGGTGGTGTGGTGGTAGTGTTGCCTGCTTACCACACCGAAGGTCCAAGGTTGAAGCCCTGGGACAGGTAAAAGGTGCCGGAAAAAGTTTTTTTTTTTTAAACTGGGTCGCTCCTCGGCAGTGGTGTGGCAACTCTTCGGGTATATTTCTGCCATGGAAGGTTTCACAGCAAAATTTTATATCCTTTGTCGATGCCGTTCCGAGTCGGCAAAAAGCTGTAGGAATGAATTCATAGCAGCACACCACAATAACTATTTTTTAATCACGATCAGCTGTTTTCACTTGCAAGTATTACTGAAATGTCAAATTGTAAGTGCCATCGAACACTACTCAGTAAAAATTTTATGAAATTTCAAAAAAAGTCCATGCTTGCTGAACAGAGCTAATGTAAAAATTATTATTTCCAATGCGGAACTCTTTCGAGGTGGAAGCCAAAGATGGCGTGGAAGCATTGCTTGTCATAAGGTTGGTCGAATCAACAACGGTTTTATAAGATTACCGATAACGCGCCAAAAACTACAAAATATATCGATACATGTACCGTCAATTAAATTAGGCTTAAAATTTGGAAATGGTTTTTTTGTAACTTACGGCCATTCATAATTTTTATTTAAAAGAGAGTTGGACGCAGCACAGAAAACCTTTGGCAAAGCGCACCAACTATTTTGTAACTTTCAGTCAGAGGATATTAAATTCAAAATTCTCCATGTATTTGTAAAGCTTCAAAAAGCTCATAAGATCCAATTATTAAGTATATTAGGTTTAGTACCCATATTGTATACACATTTAGGAATTATAAAACCTTTGCAATCCTATTTAATTCTTTATGAATACCATCAAAAATATAAAAATTCAAACATGTTTTTATGAGTTTAGCTTGTTCTATAAAACTTGTAAATTGAGTATTACATATGTACGCATAGTAAATGCATTCATAGAGTTCCCAACTGTATAAATATCAAATATACCCACGATAGCGATATACCGTGTCTTTAACTTATGTAAATATAGTTGCAAACACAAATCTTGAACTTGAGAATACAAATTTGGAGGTTAAGTTATATGCAGCTTGAACTTGACCTTAAGTAAAGGCTTCCACACTTTTATAAACATACATTTACCGATGAGTGTAGGAGTGTTTAACTTCCGTAATAACAGTTATACATTCTTATTTCACTAAATAGAGCTCTGAGGTCTGTTGAAACCGACTATGGATCATACTCAACTGTATTTATAACCAAGATAATTTGAGACGCTTTTAGAAATCTATATGATTTGTAAAAGTTTTTTTTATTCGTTTTTTGCTGCTCAGTAAAATGTTTTCTGCTTGCCTTAAACAAATTATAGCATTAATGACAACAAAAAAAATTAAAAATTAAATGAAAAATAAATTTAAAAATTCAAATTTCATTTTATTTATATGCTGTTAAGTGCATACGAATAAAAATAAACTTCTGTTTTCATAACCTGATCAAGAAAATCAAAATAATTTTTTGAAAACAACGCTTAAACCGGGTTAGAACGAAATTTGTCGAAAACTCTAACACCCTAGCAGCGTGTCTGTCCTGTATGGAATTCATTTATGATGGTCTAGATAAAAAGAAGTACGTCGCAATCTTAGCAATAGATATGTCGAAGGCTTTTGACTCTGTGAATTTAGGAATTATGATCAGGAAACTTGCTGAATTAGGTATACAGGGCCAGCACATAAAAATGTTCGAAAGTTTTTTGTTAAACCGACAGCAATATGTAGAAATAAATGGGGGGAAAAGTTCAGTATTGAACATTAGAACAGGAGTACCGCAGGGATCAAAACTAGCGGCAACACTTTTTCTGATTTACATAAATGATATATTAAAACTTGACCTGAAAGGAACTCCACAACTCTATGCTGATGATGGACTATTTATGTATTCAACGGATACAATTGAGGAGCTTATATCAAATGTAAAGGCCGACCTGTGTATAATCAATGATTGGCTAGATAAGAATGTATTAAAAATAAATTTAAATAAAACTAATTTCATGCTATTCAATAACTTTAGGCCGACACCAAACATGGAAGACCTCCCAGGAATTGTTTTCAATAACGTCCTAATAAAAAGAGTGGACACACTAAAGTATCTAGGGATCTCGTTAGACTCTAACCTAAACTGGAATGAACATATAAAAAATATAAAACTAAGACTTATCCCTCTCAGTTTTGCCATATATAGAAATAAAAATCACATCCCAAAGAAACAGCTATGGCTTCTGTATGAGGCTATGTTTATGTCCCAAGTTGGTTACTTAAATGCAATTTGGAATCGATGTGCAGCCAGTAGAATAAACGAACTCCAAAGAATTCAGAATAAAATGATTAAAAATATCTTACTCCTTCCTAGGCTAACTCCTTCCAGAAGCCTATATACCTGCAGACTGGATATAAATCAGGTTTGCATTTTTCATACCCTTATTACCGTTTATAAAATAAAGAACGGATTAATAAAACATAATATTGATATATATTTGGCAGAAAACTCTAGATATAACTTTCGAAGTAAAGTAGACATGAAGACCAAATTCTTTAGAACAGAACGAAGTTCGCGATCAATTAGAAATTATGGTATAAAAATTTTCAACAAGCTCCCAGAGGAAATAAGAAGCGCTATTAACATACAAAGATTTAAGGTTTCGCTTAAATCATTCCTTTTGCAAAACGTTGATTTCGATTGGCAATAGTACTGAATAATTCTGAAAAGTCCTTAGTAATTAAGTATTAGTTAATAATTTTTTCCTACTACGCACATGACAGCGTGTTAATTTAACTGAAAATTATGCTATTTTCTCGCACAAAATGTATTTTTTTTGAGAAATGGCTTTATTGAAAGCATTAATAAAGGAAAAAAAAAAAAAAAAAAAAAAAATTAAAAATTCTTGTACGATGTTTCATAGGGTGTAGGTCATAAAGAGATGGGTATATATTATATTATATACTTATCTTCGATGGTTTTCACACAGAGATAAAGAATAAACAATAAAATTGTGTAGATTAGAATATTTCATCAAAAGATCGGTATGTTATAAATGCCGAACTTATACACTTGAGTAAATATTAAAGCACAAAGTACCACAGTACAATTATTTTAGCAATGACGAGAACATGTCAGTTCAATTTTGAGCGCGTTGGAAGTGCAAAGAATTATTTTTTTATTAGCAAATAGTAGTGTTATAATTAAAATAGTATATGTACTAAGTAAATATTAGATTAGAAAGTAAAAATTGTTCATGAATTTTAAAGTAAAAGTATTTCTATATTAAAAATTATAGCGCTTGATGTACTAATACATACATAATTACATAAGTCTTACCACGAGCTCGTAGTGTGGCCGAAACAATTATTGGCAAAATGGCAAAAACAGTTGAAAATGTAAGTAAACGCATGAACGCATGAATCACGAATTGAGACTCGAAAAACTTGACTATGTACTTTTTGAGTACATACATACATATGTATGTATGGAAGGAGTGCAGTGGGCAGTTGTACCCAACTTTGTTGAAAATTTTAATTTGACGGCGGGGAGGGAGGTTTGGGCGTTTTAACATATATATATCTGTAGTCATAAGCGATAACAACCTAACTCGACTTAAGAAATTAGACCAACTGAAATTTCTTCTGACGATTTTTTGTAACAAAACTGCTTTATAACTTAGGCAAACATATTGTATTTAATTGTTTAGAAACAAAATAATAAAAGACCAATGAAAGTCTTGAAAAATTTCTCAATGTTGCTATTAAAAATCGGCAGCAAAAATTTCAACTGGTATAATTTCTTAAGTCGACTTAGGCTGTTATTGCTTATGACCACAGATATATGTATATATGCAAAATAAACAATATGAACATTCATAATTTCCTACAATTATGATATAGAAAATACCTGAGATAACACTAAAAAATTAGAGTGTTTCATTTGCAGTTGATTTTTTTCTATGGTCTGGTTTTTTGCGATTTGATAAAAATATAACGGCCGATAAGCATAACTAGTATTTGTACATGTTCGTGCGTTAAAAAAAACAACAGATTTTCGTGTTGAAAAAAGTTCGCTTGAAAATAAAACACGCTAATGTTGATAAAGCTTAACTGAACTATTACCTACTTTTTAAAGATCAACGACCGTTATCCACACAATTAAACGAGATATAAAAATCGTATAAACACAGAAATAATAAATAAAAAAAACTGAAAAAATTGAAACATTACAGGATAGTGGAACGTTATGCTCAAAGAAGATTTTAGTAAAAGACCTCTAAAATCGTTCCCGTGACATTCGTGCTAGTACCGGAAGATTTTTGTCCGGAGCGTTCCAGACTCATTCCGGCAAAGAACTTCCCATATCCATATCACTACCCAAACCAAACTCAGAAAGGTATAGGTGATATTGCTCAATGACATTTTGCATAGTTCTATAGGTATACCTATTTTGCAGGAAAACGAAAATCTAGCAAAGCCAATTCTATAAAAGCACACAGCGTTTAAAAGTTTTTTTTTTTTTGAATAATTTAAAGTAAAATATTTCGAACTCTTTTTCTCAGCCTAAGATAAAACTGAGGTATTTTGAAATATTTGAAACTCATTTGAAGCGTAATGAAGTCCATTGCTTTTTCCCGGCATACCCAAAAAAATTGCAAAATTGTGTGCCGCCGGCGGCAGAATCAAATTCAACGACGTTATAAATTTTGTTGACACAGCTGCGGGTTGTGCAATTTATTTCTGTTTGTCTATCGCAATTTCCTCATTCTCTGGTTTCTATTTGTTTTTGTTTCTTTTTTTTTTTGTTTTCTGTGAGCATCTTTTGCGGCCTTTTTTACTCAAACTGCAAAAGAGAAGATTGAAAATTTTTTGTTTACGTGTCTGCTCTGTGACAACAGCGGATATTTGTCAACGGCTTGGTTCAAAAGCAAAAAAAGCCCTTTAAGTTTGATAAAAGAATATGTTTCGCTATTCATTCGCGATTCGTATTAATTTCTTTACAGGTGTTTGAGCGTAATCAGCTTGGTAGTCAGCGTAGCATTCCGGAATTTGTTATTGCAGGTCGAAGAAGCTCATCGATCATACTCTTGATACCACCTAGCCATAATTCCATGACCTCAACATCTATAGCAACAACTGCCATGAATATACACGGTAAATATGTGCATTAATTGATATACATATCTCTACAATTATCATATAAAACGAAATGGGTTATTTTTTCTGTTTTAGTCAATGCCAACACACTAAAATACATCAGCTTAATTACCTTAACATTGCAGAATGCTGTACTTGGGCTTAGTATGCGATATGCACGTACACGACCTGGCGATATCTTCATTAGTTCCACAGGTTTGTTTATTTCATTTCCTGTTTGATGTTCTTATTGCTCTTCCTTAAAACTTTCCATCACTTTAAATTTAACCCAACCCCCTTATCGCACTCCTACTAATTCATATAAGGGATCACTATACCAAATATCCGATAGATAGTTCAAATAGTTGTGAATATAAATACATATATGTATGTAAAGAATTAAGATTTATACTTGTGCGGTGGTGGCATTGCCCACTTTCGAAAAACTATTCTAAGAGCTATCACGTACTGAGCACAAATGACACAAGAGTGTATTGGATGGAATGGTTTCCACAGAATTTTTGTGTGCACAGTGACTCCTGTAAAAAATTCTGGCTGGGTTGTGCATACATACATAAGTACATACCTATATAATTAGTCAAATTGTAGCTGATAAGAACATTTCCTCATTTCCTACTTTCGAATCAGAAAGCGACATTGTTACCAAAAGACGTTAAAAACAATTTTATTTAAGTGTTCCGTGTTTTTATTTATCACTTCTGTGAGTACCGCTAAAAAAAAAATAACAAAAATAAAGAATATTCCATCATTATTATCATTGTTACTAATCACTCAGGTCAACAACCGAATTTCGGAATCCTTATCACATTTGTACAACATATTTAATATTCGGTAGATTTCCTGGGAGTATTTTTCAAAGGATTTCGGTTTTTTTTTTTTTTGTAAATCAATTTTAACTGTTTTTAGTAATATTTCCAACATTGTTTTTGGCTGTTATTAAGTTGCGTATCTATCTAATTAATTGTTATATTTTTTAACTACACAATATAGCTGTACTGATGTCCGAATTGGTTAAGCTGGTCACCTGTCTCATTTTGGTATTTAATGAAGAAGGCAAAGATGCACAAAAATTTGTACGCACGCTACATAAAACCATTATTGCAAATCCTTTGGACACGCTAAAAGTGTGCGTGCCATCATTGGTGTATATCGTACAAAATAATTTACTCTATGTATCTGCTTCACATCTGGATGCGGCTACCTATCAAGTCACCTATCAATTGAAAATACTTACCACCGCTATGTTTGCCGTATTCATACTACGTCGTCGACTCGCCCAAACACAATGGGGTGCGCTAGTACTTCTCATTGCAGGTGTTGTTATGGTACAATTGGCACAGACTGGCGAAGATAGTAAAGTTGGCGATAAACAAAGTAGTGGACCAGAACAAAATCGTTTGCTTGGTTTATGGGCAGCGCTTGGTGCCTGTTTCCTATCCGGTTTCGCTGGTATATATTTTGAAAAAATTCTTAAGGGTGCCGACATATCGGTATGGATGCGTAATGTCCAATTAAGTTTATTAAGCATTCCATTCGGTATTTTAACATGTTTCATTAATGATGGACGACAAATTACGAATGATGGCTTCTTTTTTGGTTATGACATATTTATTTGGTATTTGATATTTTTACAAGCGGGTGGTGGACTTATTGTTGCTGTTGTTGTTAAATATGCTGATAATATATTAAAAGGTTTTGCCACATCATTAGCAATTGTTGTATCGTGTGTAGCTTCAATATATATATTTGATTTCAAATTAACGTTAAATTTTGCATTGGGTGCAGCTTTAGTGATTGCATCAATATTTTTATACGGTTATGATCCTAAAAAATCTGCAATAAATTCAAAACCAACAACAACAATTACATCTTCACAAAAGTCTGATATACTATCAGAGGCTGAGGAAAAACTCTTGCCAAGAGTTTGAACAGGAGTTTCGTGTTGTTATCTCTGTTTATTTTGGGGGGTAGTGAGAAAAGGATTAAATTTTCGCAATTGAGTTGCAGTATTCGAATGTAGTTAGTTTAAATTTAAATTTTGTCAAACCAGTGGTGAGTTTCGGTAACGCTTACAAAAATGTACACAAGTATTTTATTGTACTTACATAATTCATACATCCCCCATAGTCGCAATTCTCATAACCAATTTTTTCTTTCCATGTCTATATTGACAAATTATTTATGCTTTTACACAGTTATGTACCACCACTGGTTATAACATTATAAAGCTGGGGTACTCTTCCTGAACGTAACCACCAGCCGCCCATTTCCATTATATCATGAAAATTAAGAAAAAAAATATATATAAAATGCATGCACTCATTATATAAAAATTTGATAGTAAAATTCATTAATCTCAAGGTTATATCAAGATCTACGACTTTTTTTTAAGAAATTTACTTATGATTTATAGTTCTCAAAATGTTCAGTATAATATAAGTTAAACCTACATCAGTTTCAAAAACTGTGTTTTTTTTTTAAGATTGTGGAAGTTTTGTGTTTAAATAGTTTTTAATTATGTATGTATGTTACTTTTACTTAAAAATGAAAAATAGCACGAAAATTAAGTATATATTTAACGCAATTGCTATTCATTATTTACTTAAATATCTTTAAATAAATATGTATTATGCAAATTTTGTATATGTAAGTATCTTTGTATATAAATATTTAAGTCTGATATGTAAAATAAAGTAAAGAGAAGTTTTTATTATATGTATAACACCTTCATGTTATAAAATTGTTTCTTCGTCGATGTTTTGCTAAAGTTCAATATTGAAATTTACTGCTAGATATATTGGTTTTGCACGTCCTATCCTCGATGTGGATTAAAGAGGGAAACACGGAGTGAACAGTGCTTGGTTGAGTAAAATTCGACGCCCGGCTGTTGATTGTAGCTTCCTTCAGCGCATGTTAGTATCCAACTTCTTCTAAACAAAAATCCGCTTCAATATTTTATGTGGTTTTTTCAGCATTTCATTTTCTTACCGCATGTCTTCGTGCAAATTAATATCCACTATACAACTTATCATTCAAATAAATACAGGAATTAATATTTCATTTACTATATTTTTGTCACTGAGGTTCTGAAATTTCGTAATTAAATAGAGAAACTCCCAAGTTTTAATTAATACGACGTTAGTACATATTATAGCTTTAAAACATCGAAAGTTGTTACACATAAATTTTTATATTAATATGTAATTGGTACAATTGTTTTTAAAATTAACTCACAAACTTGCATACATACATATGTATATGTATATGTACTATGTCAGTATGCGGCGAAAACTTCATATTGCATATTAAATGTACCTTATTGTTCAATTGTTTGTGCACATTCATTGAAAAGATTGAAGTGATATAATTATAAAAGCAACTAATCATAAACTATAAAGAAAAAAACAACTTATGCAAGGCAAAAGAATTCATATAATTCGAGCCATAAAGGAATTCAATAAACTTTTAAGCATGTATGTATGTGGTATGTATATAGTTTGAATGAAAATAAAGAATTTATGAAAGACAGTTTAATACATTATTTAAATAAAAAACGTTCATCCTTATAGTCCACAATTCCAGCCGAGTGTTGGGTCATTCAATTGTGTTTGTATTTTTAATATCAAACTGTAAATACGTAATGATGGGCCTAATTTTATGGGCAACTTTTTTATAACGTCACTACGTTTAAGCAATAGCAATGAAGTGCCATCAATTTCATGTTCCTTAAATACATGCGCCTCATTAGGGAAGTATTTAGCAAAATAGGATGCAACCTGGTCAACATTCCAATCCTTCACGTCGGGAACATCGATTGGTTCGTATGGGCTATAACGTATAACCGGTGTAGGCGTATTAACATTATTAATTGCAATAACCTCATTATTGGTTTTTTGTTTTTTAGGTGCTGTTGCTTCAGCCACACCTTTAACTTCCACACTTCTCCTAGTGTTATTGCTACTGGTACTGCTGCTACTGTCACTGTTGCTACTGGTACTACTAGTACTGACACTACTGCCACCAACACTATCCATATCAGTTTCAGCTCTACCACCATTGGTTGTTTTTTGTGGAGCATTATCATTGCTTTTTGCATCTTGTAGTGTACGTTTAGCAGCTGCAGCAGCACATTTTGCCTCTTCGGCTGCAGCAGCAATATTAACATTTTGTTGATGTTGCTGTAGTTGTTCTGGCGGTTGTTGTTCCTGTTGTGGTGGTGGTGTTCGTTTCGGTTCATCTCCAATTATTTCACGTATAGTTTTTACTGGTAAAACGTTACCGCCATTATTCACGACTGGTACACATTTATTACATTTCCAGCGAAAAATCTGTTGAAATTTGAACACATTTGGAATGTGACACGTAAGATGATACGACTTAATACACTTGGAGCAAGTGACCATTGGTTGCTTTAAAAATATTAAAAAAGAGATATTAAATATTATAGTTTTTAGCTACAATGCTACATGCCGAGGGGACCCAGTCTACCCTATTTATGATAGTTTTTCGTAACTTCATTATAGTTTTAAATGAAATGCAAAAAAAAAATTAATTTGGTATAGTGAAAAGAGAGATATTAAAAAATGTATACACCAAATATAACTAATGAAAAAGGTTGATCCAGACTGGATTTGAAATTTATCAAATTCTCCCTCCCTCAAATGCATGTTCAGCTATATATAGAAATGTATATGCCACTTACATTAATTTTAGGCTCGCAATCAGCAAAAGCATCGCATACATCGCAAGTGCGGCAATTATCGCATCTATAGTTTTGACGTAAAATATCAATATCTTCAAAATCTACCGGTAAACATAATTTATGTACACGTCGTTCACAATCCAAGCAACTGATCAATTTATTTCTAGCATGTGTACCACGCTTAGCTTCCCGCTTTTGACAAACATCGCATATATCAGTATTAGCTATGGTTTCAGGCGAAGGGTCAGGTGTGGTTGCCGTTGTTGTAGGTGGCGTTTTTGTTGTTGTGTTTTGTGGTTTTGTTGTGGTGTTTGCTGATTTTGTTGTAGAAGTTGCAGTCAATGATTGTGATGTACGCTTGTTCTCCTGACCCTGTGGCATTGTGGGCACATCTCGTTTACGTTCTATTAAAATAGAAGTTCCAGCAACTGCCGCACCAGTTCCACTAGATTGGCTTGTTGCAACATTGCCACGTTGGGAACGTGGTAAGTAATTATCAGAAGGATCAAATACGGCTTTTGGTTTCTATATAGCGTTGTATACATATATACATATATAAATTGTTGGCATTTTCTAGTCTTGTAAAAATATTTAGGGTAATGGTGCAGTTTATGGGGCCCACCCAAAACTAGACCAAAAAAGTCGAGTGGGGTGTCAAAAGCCGCGTATTCACGTCTAGATTTAGAATCTGAAATGAGATTTTTGTTTTTTTCGAATGTTCAAAAGTATAAGAATACGCGTCTTTTGACACCCCACTCGGCTTTTTTGGTCTAGTTCTGGGTGGGCCCCGTAAACTGCACCAGTACCATATATAGCTTACCTTTATGCGTCCTGTAGTTCGCACTCCAATATGCTCCGTACCCCCTGCATTAGCAGCTTCCTCATTCTGTGTTATACGTAAACGAGCAACTTTTTTCATCTTCTAAAATATTCAAACGCGTTTTATGATAATTATTATTGTTTTTTTTTTCACTAAGAGAAATTGTTCTACAATTTTTAGCTATTTGGCTTTACAATATGCACTTTCACGCTGTGTATTACACAAATTCTCGCTTGGTTTTATATATTCATATCTTGCAGGAATACCAACAAAAATTTATTTTTCAGAGTAAAGATGTGTATGCCTAAACAATGAAAGCAATAACGAACAATCGACTATTACACGGCTTCTATTTTGCGTTTTCTTCTTTAGATGGTCTCATTCACAATGAAAGCTTTGGTAATTCTTTGCGACCGTACATAACTGCTAATGCACGTTCGGATTATTGATTCAGAGGCCAAAACGGTCTTTTGAAACCTCTCCCGTTACGCTAGAAGCTTCGTACGGTCTTAAAGAATAACCATACTGCCTATTAACTTTAACTACTATTTTAGAACCGGACATCGCGGACCAATTCTAAGGAAAACCCGAAATTTGGGTGAATAGTTTTGTAAGTATTTAATTCCAACTGTTTTCCTTTTATATATAGTTCAAAGTATAAATTGAGTAAAATAACTAGAAGCATCCTTTTTTAGAACTGATTCAGGTAAGGGACACATGTTAAAAGCCGGTTTATCGCCTTGTGAAACAACATCGCAAACCAATTGGCTGTACTGTGAAGCATAAATTGAGTAAAATAACTAGAAGCATCCTTTTTTAGAACTGATTCAGATAAGGGAAACATGTTAAAAGCCGGTTTATCGCCTTGTGAAACAACATCGAAAACCAATTGGCTGTTGGCTGTACTGTGAATGCCGCACGGGATTATGATTCCCGTACCGAAACGGGTCTTTTGACATTTCTCCCAAAATCTAGTGGAGATGGTTAGAATGCAACGCTGCTCGCTGCTGTTTAATTGAACCATAGATAAAAATTGAACATCACGGATCACGGATTCTATACGTATTTGCCTATTTTACAAATAATAAGCATTGCAGAAATGGAAAATATACCGCGTACACACGAAGGTAAACTAGCTTTATGTTAATTATCAATACATGTGTTTTAAAGTGTTTTTATTTCAAAGAAATTTAGATAAGAATTTCTAATAGTATAAGCCTTGCGATGGACAGTCCACGCCATATTTTGTTGACTCTAGATGTGTAGATATACTTATACATATTTTGCCAAAAAGTTTATTTTATTTGTTCATATTTTTTTGTTGTAGACATCGAGGCACAAATTGCCGACATTCAGACTAAAAAAAAAGAAATTCAAAAAACTACTGGAGCCGGCGTTGGATTGTTGGATACTGGTGGATTCTTTGACACAGAACTGTACGAGGAATCTGGTGGTAAAGGGAAAAATCGTTATGAAGGTTATAACACATCAATCGCGGCTAACGATGAAATGGATGAGGATGAAGATGAGGGATTTCCCGTTCCTCAAAAACGTACAACCTTTACAGCGCCTACATCCGTGCTAAAAGATGTCACCCAGGGCAAAGAAGATGTTGATCCGCTGGCTGATAGACGCCGCCCTACTATTGCAGACCGGGAAGATGAATATAGACAAAAGAGGCGTCGCATAATAATATCACCTGAACGTGCTGATCCGTTTGCTGACGGTTTGTATATAATAAGAAATGCTTTGCCAAAGAAAATTTACTTATTACTTTTATTAAAATAGGTGGAAAAACTCCTGATATTGGATCAAGAACTTATCCTGATATAATGCGTGAGCAGATGCTTAAAGGAGAGGAAAGTGAGGTTGGTATTAATTTAATTATACATAATACATGTCTTTACATACATACATGTACATATATTACTAGATTCGCCGAAAAATACAAGAAAAATCTAAAGATGGAACATTGGTTAAATCATCGAATGGAGAGGTATCTAAGGAAACAACAACACGTAAGCGTGGGCGCTGGGATCAAACTGTTAGCGAAAGTTTTGTACCCGCTAAAGCTACTGCAGCCACAACTCCTAATAGTGCCGCAACACCTAATTGGGAAGACGTGAGCTCCATAATTTTCTTGTATTTAAATAGTAATAAACTTCATTCTTGTATTATTTAGAAAACACCTGGAGACCATCGTTGGGATGAAACACCTGGTCACAAAGGTAGCGAAACTCCTGGCGCTACACCTGGTTTGGGAACCCGTATTTGGGATGCAACGCCAGCACATCCAATGACACCTAGCCATGATACCCCCGGGCATGAAAAGTCAGCACGACGCAACCGATGGGACGAAACCCCAAAAACTGAACGTGAAACGCCTGGTCATAGCGGCTGGGCTGAAACACCTAAACCAGATCGTGGCACAAGTGATAACGTAGTTGCCGAATCAACTCCGGGTGCTTCGAAACGACGCTCTCGATGGGATGAAACACCATCTAATGCGACACCATCGATGACCCCATCTTCGGCTATGACGCCTAATTTAACACCAAATATGACACCACATACCACACCAGGACATATAACACCACTATTAACCCCCGGGGGCACGACACCAATCGGTGTTAAGGCTATGGCTATGGCAACACCATCGCCGGGTGCTTTAGCTGCTATGACACCTGAACAACTGCAAGCATACCGTTGGGAAAAAGAAATCGACGAACGTAATCGGCCATTAACTGATGAGGAGCTTGATCAAATGTTTCCACCAGGTTATAAAATATTACCACCTCCTGTTGGTTATGTACCACTGCGCACACCAGGCCGAAAATTAATGGCAACTCCAACACCCATAGCCGGTACACCGGCTGGATTCTTTATACAAGTCGAGGATAAAAATGCTAAATTTATGGACAACCAACCAAAAGGGCAAAATCTACCTTTTATGAAACCGGAAGATGCACAATACTTTGACAAATTGCTAGTAGATGTCGATGAGGATAGCCTTTCTCCAGAGGAGGCCAAAGAACGAAAAATAATGAAATTGCTTTTAACTATCAAAAATGGCTCACCACCAATGCGTAAATCATCTCTCCGACAAATCACAGACAAGGCGCGTGAATTTGGTGCTGGTCCACTATTTAATCAAATTCTTCCATTGCTTATGTCGCCAACATTAGAAGATCAAGAACGTCATTTGCTTGTGAAAGTTATTGATCGTGTCTTGTACAAATTAGATGATCTGGTGCGTCCGTATGTACATAAAATTCTTGTCGTCATTGAACCATTACTTATCGATGAAGATTATTATGCACGTGTCGAGGGACGTGAAATTATATCGAATCTTGCAAAAGCTGCAGGTTTAGCTACTATGATTTCAACTATGCGTCCAGATATTGATAACATAGATGAGTATGTACGTAATACAACAGCACGTGCATTTGCTGTTGTAGCATCAGCATTGGGAATACCCTCGTTATTGCCTTTTCTCAAAGCTGTATGCAAGTCAAAAAAATCTTGGCAAGCACGGCATACCGGCATAAAAATCGTACAACAAATTGCCATTTTGATGGGCTGTGCAATATTACCACATTTAAAAGCTTTAGTAGAAATTATTGAACATGGACTTGTTGATGAACAACAAAAAGTACGTACTATTACGGCTTTGGCAATTGCTGCCCTAGCAGAAGCAGCTACACCTTATGGTATTGAATCATTCGATTCTGTACTGAAACCACTCTGGAAAGGTATACGTACACATCGTGGTAAAGGTTTGGCTGCCTTCCTTAAAGCTATTGGCTATTTAATTCCATTAATGGATGCCGAATATGCTAATTATTATACACGTGAAGTAATGTTAATCTTAATTCGTGAATTTCAATCGCCTGATGAAGAAATGAAAAAAATTGTTTTAAAAGTGGTTAAACAATGTTGTGCCACTGATGGTGTGGAGGCACAATATATAAAAGAAGAAATTTTACCACATTTCTTTAAATTTTTCTGGAATCATCGTATGGCACTAGATCGACGTAATTATCGTCAATTGGTTGATACAACTGTTGAAATAGCCAATAAGGTGGGTGCATCTGAAATTATAAATCGTGTTGTAGATGATTTGAAGGATGAAAATGAACAATATCGCAAGATGGTTATGGAAACTATAGAAAAGATAATGGGTAATTTGGGTGCAGCAGATATTGATTCACGTTTAGAAGAGCAACTTATTGATGGTATATTGTATGCCTTCCAAGAACAAACAACAGAAGATGTCGTTATGCTAAACGGTTTTGGTACAATTGTTAATCAATTGGGTAAACGTGTTAAACCTTATCTACCACAAATTTGCGGCACAATTCTATGGCGTCTAAATAATAAATCAGCAAAAGTACGGCAACAAGCTGCCGACTTAATATCACGTATTGCCATTGTTATGAAAACATGTCAGGAGGAAAAGTTGATGGGACATTTAGGTGTTGTGCTATATGAATATTTGGGTGAGGAATATCCAGAGGTATTGGGTAGTATTTTAGGCGCACTCAAGGCAATTGTTAATGTTATTGGCATGACTAAGATGACGCCACCCATTAAAGATTTATTACCACGTCTAACACCAATTTTGAAGAATCGTCATGAAAAGGTACAAGAGAATTGCATTGATTTAGTTGGTCGAATTGCCGATCGTGGACCAGAATATGTATCAGCGCGTGAATGGATGCGTATATGTTTTGAATTACTTGAATTACTTAAAGCACATAAAAAGGCTATACGACGTGCTACAGTCAATACATTTGGTTATATAGCAAAAGCAATTGGTCCACATGATGTACTTGCAACTTTATTAAATAACTTAAAGGTACAAGAGCGCCAAAATCGTGTATGCACTACAGTAGCTATAGCAATTGTTGCCGAAACTTGTCGTCCCTTTACTGTTTTGCCGGCATTAATGAATGAATATCGTGTACCCGAACTGAATGTACAAAATGGTGTACTAAAATCGCTTTCATTCCTTTTTGAATATATTGGTGAAATGGGTAAAGATTATATTTACGCTGTGTGTCCGCTATTAGAAGACGCATTAATGGATCGCGATTTGGTCCATCGACAAACTGCGTGTGCTGCTATTAAACATATGGCACTTGGCGTTTATGGTTTTGGCTGCGAGGATGCTTTGATACATTTGCTTAATTACGTATGGCCGAACATATTTGAAACATCACCACATTTAGTGCAAGCATTTATGGATTCTGTTGATGGTTTACGCGTTTCATTGGGACCTATTAAAATACTGCAATATACCTTACAGGGGCTATTTCATCCAGCACGCAAAGTTCGAGATGTTTATTGGAAAATTTATAATTCCCTCTATATAGGAGGACAAGATGCATTGATTGCTGGCTATCCTCGCATCACTAACGACCCGAAAAATCAATATGAACGTTATGAACTGGACTATACACTCTAAAAAAATTGACGTCAAAAGCATGGACCAACTATAATTTAAAAGTATCCGTATAATAATATAGCTGTATTATGTTTTTTTTTTTTTTAGATTTTAAACTTACTCACGAAAAATACATACATTTATGAAAAGTGAAAAATTTGTTGGGCTAAATTCGACACAGGGATTTGTTTGTTTGCATGAGTAGCTAGAAAAAATAATCCGCCCAGATTTGGGGAAGTGTATTTGAAAGAGCAGTCATTTGTCATTCGGTACACTTCAGGAGTAGGCCGGTTGTCGTGTAAACGATTTGAGGTAACAACGTCGAAACTGCAGTTTATCGCAACCTTGTATTCTTTGCGAAGTGGGTCTTGTATGTGGATCAGTCTTACTTCTGGCAACAAACTTCCTAGATCCAGCCCCTAGTACACCTACCTAATAGATTTATCGCTACAAAAACAATATTTTTAACTTTGTAAGTAGTTAAAGTATCTTTATTCGAATAAAAAATTACCCGCAATTGGAGTTCTATGTAGTTTGAGGAACAGGGGTGCCTTCATACGCTTTTGTATTTAGATACTTAATCCGCATATATGTATATAAAATAGTAGTATATAAATTTAACAAATTTTTTTAATACTTTCAAAGCATTTACATGTAAAAGTCTAAATTTATGCAATTCAAATTTTTCCAAATGAATATGTATGATCCCAGTAGTGGCGTACAAACTTCAATAAGACAATATGAAAGTTCAACATTTACCTATATTTATTAAGGTATTTTGGGAAAAATGTCAAAGGTTTTAAAGTTCGCAACTAAATTTCAGTGAGATCTCACACCATGAAAGTTGTAGTCATTTCATGTCAGCGAATGAGAATCTCTTTAAATCCACCATGTATTATATTGGTCAATAATTAATTAATTAATAAAATTCGTGGTGCATATGTAGTTATAACTGGAAATGGTTTGCTCTTTCAGGTTTCATAACAACGAACTCAATCGATTCTCGTTAGAAATTTTTGAATCATTATCTTCCATTTACAATACCACGCTTTAAACATAGAAAACTCGGCCCATCCTTATTGCCTTATTGAAGTTAGCCATGTCCGAAGGCATACATAGCTTAAATGTTACATATATGTACACATATGGGTAATTTCGCGTCAATGTAAGTTATTAAGTCGTGTCGGTTAGGCAATACAAAAATATCTTCGAAAATATTAAGAAATAAAAAGAAAACGATGTTTGAATTGACACGGAAATACTTATATATGCAGTGTAAATATACACATGTTTGTATGTATATTTAAATAAATACAGTATAAATACTTATAAGAGCAGTAATAATAATTGTCTGCTTGGAAGTCTTAAACTATTGTCTTTTCTCTGTATATGTGATATTGTGTTATCGCTCCAAAAGGTCCTCAAAGATTATTATTAAATTTTCCAATCCAAATATATAGTTGGCATCAAGACTCTGGTTTTCGGCGGGGAAAACGTGTGCAAAATCTATCATTTTAACTTTAACCCATTGTGCTAAATTCAAATTTGTTGAATACTCCTCGGTGGTGATTTGTTCATTATTTCTATATGCGCTATGACTATTCTGTGCATCACCATTGCTCATAATTTTTGAAACGCTATTACATTGTAGTGAATCGTCGGTGTTCTGTTGTAAATGTTCTTTCAACTTTTCAAAATCGTATATTATCAATAGGGAACTAGAATAGAAATGATAAACTTTTTGCACCTTGAACCAGTCTTGTATTTTATATAGCTGTTTGAGTATTTCATGTACCAATGGTTTGTACACTTTACCATTCTGTGCATTTACAAAGAGTGCAATTGTTGAGCGTAACCCATTAGCATCTAAATTTTTCCCATATTCTTTGCTGTACCGTAGTGGCTCACTTTGCTCTGTACGGGTATATACTTGAAATCCTGGTACGCAAAGTCCTAATACTTGTTTGCAATGTACATATTTTTGTTCTTCAACTCGCCGCTTTTGTTCTGTTGCCAATGGATCCCAGGTACGTTTACCTACTTTAATATCTATTATACATGGTTTTTCCATACCATGTGTTAAATCCTCCAATGTCATAAAGGCATGCTGACAATTATTAACAACTAGTTTAACCTTGTTATGAAATTTTGGTACAAATGCGCGTAATTGCAGTAGTAATGAGTTTGAGTCATCCAATTTATCAGCCAACTGCAAGTTTTCATAAAAATTCACTTCACGTTCTCCACATTCTGGCTTACCTAACGGTTTGTGCACACAACCGCTGTTATCTTGTAAAAGACCCATTGATGCTGTATCAAATGTATGGCCAGCCACTTGTGTTTCCATTGCCGTAAAACCGGCTGGAAGCTCGATCTGGTAGTGTTCAACCAAGCTGATGTTGGTGTCTTTTCTCAACATTTCCGTATGCATTTGGCCTGGCATTAGCGGGTGATTTATTATAGCTGGGCTTCAAAAGTCTAAATTGCATGAGTAATGCAAATAAAGCGTCCCGGGGACGATCAAATTGTTTGGCAGAATTTTTGTGTTCGTGATGCCGAAGACGGTCCTCGTGTCACACGTACTTGTTGTCGGCTCTGTTTGATGAAAATCAAAAATTTTTGATTTTTCTGCGTTGACGCTCGTTTTGTTGAGCGTGCCGCGTTTGTTTGACAAACTGTAGTGTGTTAGTTTAGAGTTGATATTCAAAATGAACACTTGCGCGCACGAAAAAGAATGTATATTAAAATTTATTGAAGTTTATCAATGCTTACCAACTTTATGGAAAGTAAAGCTGGAAGAATATTGTTCATCCATATTTTTTTTTACCCTTCTTTTTCTTCTTTTTTAATAAAGCTGCAGTTGCAAGTAAAAAAAATCGTCATCCGATGAAGACATATTTACGTCCGATCACTACGAACTCTCAACGCAAATGGCGTTTGACGGTTTCTGTTTGAACGTGTGCGGGCAAGCGACAAGCACACTACACGCATACACATAAACAGTTCTGCCAAACAATTTGATCGTCCCCGGGACGCTTAAGAACAAACGGATTTGCTTCCTATACTTCCAATCACTCCCAACAATTATAAATAGAAGCCCAGCAGTAAATAATGGAAATGCAAAGCTATCGATAAGATCGATATTTTCTATTTTTCAAAAAACATCGAAATTTACCGGTAACAGGAGGAAATCATGGCCAACTAACTGGTAATGACATTAGACCAGCGGATCTCTATTTTTCCAGAGTGTTAACAGTACACCCATTTCTCGGTGTTATTTTAACATTAACCAAATTTGTACGACAAAGATTATCTAACGGAAAAGCGTTACAGTTGGAAACTAACCGACTAATTCTAGGGAGAGCTGCCATCGTGACCATTCTTTGAAATTCTTGTAGCCCAATTCCACTATTCCTATAATTTGCAAGTCATTGCAGCTGTCACCGCCTCGTTTCTAGCTGACAAGGAAGCCGAGAATAGCACCGTAAGTTCATGTAACATCAATGGATATGAAAATGCAAACGCGAAACACCATTATGGTTCATTCACAAATGGCCCTAAGTTGTGTTCCTCGGAAGATGTTCTATACATATGGTTTACCTATGAATAATCACAGCAAGCCACCCAGACAGCTATTTGATGATTTGTGATAAATCAGCTGATACTCAGGTCTGGGGTACTGAGGCATTAGAACCAGATTTCTATGCCGCATTTGAAAATCGAATTACAGCATTCCTGTACGTGTGAGCAGCTTATGCGCACCTCATACCTGAGTATCAGGTGAGTTGTACTTCATCAAACAACTGTGTTGATGTATTGTCCGGTAGGGCTCGTCCTATAAAATTTGGCTTTGTCTTACAAAATGAATGTGCCCGAGCAAAGTCTCACCAATTCACGAACACACCCACAACACATTTTGACGTTCGAGAGATCATTCGAAATATTTTCCGGTTAGCAGAAATCATGAAGAATATTTGGAAATTTATTATATTCATATATTTTGTTGCCCAAACAACTAATGCCGTATTAGAAAGTGATGCTAATACCCTAGTTTTGTTGGATAATTTAGCGACACGCGAAACACATTCCATCTTCTTTAAATCTTTGCAAGGTAAGTGCATGAATGTACATACATATTTATGTATTGAAGAAAATGACGTGGTAAAACACCATGCCCAACCCGGCAAAATGTAAACGTCTCAATAGTTGGTACTTATTTGTATGATTCCAATCAAGCAGCTAGTGGAATCAGCTGCCTGGCACTCGTAACACTGTACTATATTTTCCTTTTTCCCCAGAACGAGGTTTTAAGCTGGTTTACAAATTGGCTGATGATTCGGGATTGGTTCTTTCGCGATTTGGTGAATATCTTTACAAGAATGTCATAATATTTGCACCCAGTGTTGAAGAATTTGGTGGCGATTTGAGTGTCGAAAAGTTGACTGAATTTGTTGATGATGGTGGCAATGTGCTAATAGCTGGTAGTGAACAAGCCGGAGATGCTCTACGTGAATTCGCTTCGGAATGTGGATTTGAATTAGATGAAGATGGTGCCGCTGTTATTGATCACTTAAACTATGATGTCTCTGATACAGGCGATCACACTACCATTTTAACTTCGTCGAGTAATTTAATTGATTCGACAACAATTGTAGGTACTAAAAATAATGAACCACTTATTTATCGTGGTACTGGACTATTGGCAGATAAGGAAAATCCATTGGTATTGCATTTGCTAAGTGCTGAAAGTACAGCGTATAGCTATAATCCCAATCAACCTATTAAAGAATATCCACATGCAGTAGGCCGGGGTACATTATTAATCGCAGCATTGCAAGCCCGCAATAATGCACGCGTAGTGTTTTCTGGTTCGTTACATTTCTTTTCTGATGAAGCATTCACAGCATCAGTACAAAAGGCCCAAGATGGCACATATCACAAGTTGGCAGGTAATCAAAATGTAGCCACTGCGATTAGTAAATGGGCCTTTGGTGAATCTGGAAGTTTGCGTGTGGCTGCAGTTAAACACCACAAAGAGGGAGAATCACAACCACCGAAGGAGGCTTACACCATTATTGATCCAGTTGTGTATAGCATAGCTATAGAAGAATTGGTGCAAGATAAATGGCAACCATTCAAAGCACATGATGTGCAACTGGAATTTGTTCGTATTGATCCTTTTATACGCACTACTTTGAAACAAGTGAATGGCGGACGTTATGAAGCCAGATTTAAAATTCCAGATGTGTACGGTGTATATCAATTTAAGGTAAATTATGATCGAGTTGGTTACACACATCTCTACAGCACCACACAAGTATCAGTTCGTCCATTGGAACATACAGAATATGAACGATTTATACCGAGCGCCTTCCCATATTATACCAGTGCTTTCTCCATGATGATGGGCGTTTTTGTCTTCTCGTTTGTATTCCTACATTTTAAAGACGAAACTAATGCAGTTATCACAAAGGGTGGTGCTAAAGGAGATGATAAGAAAACGCAATAAATGTAAACATTGTGTAACATTATTAGCAAGAATCGTCTCGTATTTTCTAAGTTTTTTAGTCGTGAAAGATAATATTTATAATAAAATAAAGAAATTCATTCCAACTTAAATACGAATGTTGGATTTTCACGAGCCTCTTGGTTTTTTTCTTTTTACGAAATTTATTTGGAAAATTCATTGGAAGTATATTTCATGAATGCGGTACTCTCCGCGACAAGCATCTTGCGGTACCCCCCGGAAGAGGGGGGCTAAGCATTTTAGTCGTTTCTCCATCGAAAATGTTATAAATATTGGATTTATTTTCTCTTACTAAACCTATACATTACCACTAGTTAAGCCTTTTAGTCCGATGGGCGCGAACGATTATATTTCTCTCAAAGTGTGAGGTTAATAACGAAACGGTAAAGTAATGAGACCATTGTAGAACTTTGTTTTCTTATACGTACGGAGAGCAATGTACGATTGGCTAGACAAAATCCTCGAGGTTTCGGCTTACACAATTTAATTGCTTTCTGGTAAGCGTTGACCAACAATTAGACACTTAACATACATACTTTGCTTGTTATAAGCTTGCCATATAAACTATCATTTAGAAAATGTGTTACATGAGATTCAATTACACATATGAAAAAATCAGTGTGCCACCAAACTGAATTAGCAGAATTTGTAAGTGATTATTCGCGCTTAGTCAGATTTACCGAGCTATAAATCATGTCATAGTATCGTGATGTTAATTATCAAAGCACCAAACCAAAATAGTCTACGCTATAGCGGATGGGGATATGCATGAGTTATACATTTAAAAGAGATGTTACAACTCCCCGTAAAAGAACAAAATATAAATGCAAAGTAAATTTTGGTTTTATTTTAAAGTTTTATGTAATTCATTACTTCTTCCTTCCTTTTCAGAATTGAGTAAGCATATGATGATATTTTATGTACTAAATCATTGCACAAGCAATTCCATTTTCCTTTTCTCACTTTTTACAAACATTACTTTCCTTTTTTTCTTATTGCAAAAAAAATACATTACACACATAGAGATAATAGTGAATTGAGTAGCTGTTGTTAGTTAATTAATTAATTTTTCTTTATATAAAAAATTTATAGTATCTTATTTTTCTTACTAGGCCATACTATTCTAATGATTTGCACTTGCCTGTTTTCTTCTATAATTTTATTTTATTTTTTGTTTAGTAGCAAAAAAGGACAGTAATAATTATTGGTGGTGGTGGTGGTGCGGTGACATGGTAGATTGTGGATAGTTGTTATTACAACGAAATTAAGAACAACAGTTTTTATAGGCGGGCACTTTTTCATTATTTCGACGATCAACAACTACACGTTCAGGATTTTCTGCTGCTTCACGACCCGCTGTTTTATCTAAAATAGCCTCAGCTAATTCACAAAATGCTCGCTCAATATTGATATTGGACTTTGCCGATGTTTCCATAAATCGTATACCATGCTCTCGCGCAATCTATAAAGATGTATAATAAAATAAATGTATATAGAAATGTCGATTAAAAAATATTGAATTGCTACTAACCGCTTCGCCACGTTCTTTGCTTACGACTCTCTTATCTGTCATATCGCATTTGTTACCAAGAATCATTTTCTCCACATCTTCGTTTGCATGCTAAAATTTATAAAACATAAAATGCAAAATGCTACATTAGTTGTACATATGTATGTATTAAAAAAAATCGCCTTGATAGGAGGTCGAGCCAGTTTACAAGTACATAACGGCCACACAAGGATAACGGGGTATGGGAAACGTCTTCCGGGTGCGTTCTAACGGCAGTCGGGCTAATACAAGAAACTAATAATGCCGGGCGTCCTAGCTTATTCCGGTAAAAACTGGGTTTTGCGGTTTTAAAAAAGCCTTGCCTAAACATTTTGTCAAAATTTATCCTGTCCTGACGAACACAGCAAACAGTGGATGTTGGAAAGTTTTTTCTAAGTATTTTTCAAGTTATTTGAATCTAGAACTTTCGGAATACCCTACAGGTTGGGGAGTTAGCATATGTCAGAGGTAAGTATGCCTGGCCTGCGACAAAAATCTAGTGCCGCAAGTTGCTTGTACCGGATTCCTATCTGCTTAAGGACTGTATACATCAGTATAATCTTGTCACATTGTATGAATATGTGCGTGTCCCAAAATAACTCCAACAGCATTTAAAATTTGAGTTTGAATATTGAGTGAAATCTTTAAATTTGTCTGAAATATTTTTTTTTCAAAATACAATAAAAGTTGTAGACTATTAGTAAGAAGAAACCATTTTTTTAACCGAGGCATTATAACATATATATGTAGGTTCACGGTATTACGACAAGTTTTTGTTGAAGTTAATACAAAATTTTTCCTTTTTGCAACTTATAATAAAAAAATTATTCAATTTTGGGTTTTATAGCCTCCTTTACATTGCTTCTAGCCAAGAAATATTGGACGTGTTGCTGTGAACAAGTTAAGAGCACAATAAACCATTAGTTCCCTTAGTATCCTAAACAACTAATCTATGAGTTCCATTTCCTTGTGTAATATCGAATTGTGATGAACCTTTATAGCATCTTGTCCGTTATTTTAACTGAAGTCAGTTTTTTGCTTTGCTGCATTGTATCGGCAGTTTAACGGCAATTAAGAGGAAGATTGTATGCATTATTTCACATGCATACATATGTACATAGATACGTAAGTAGAGTTACTTACCTCATCTATATTTCGTAACCATTTTACTATATTCTCGAAACTCTTCTCATTTGTTATATCATATACCAGCATTATGCCCATCGCGCCACGATAATAGGATGTTGTGATTGTGTGGAAGCGTTCTTGGCCGGCAGTGTCCCATATTTGAAGTTTAATTTTTTTACCTCTAAGTTCAACTGTTTTTATTTTGAAGTCGATTCCTAAACAATTGCAAATAAAAAATAATTATAGATTATATTATTCGTTATAAGAAATTGTTTCGCTAAATTGCTATGAATGTTTGTATGTATGTATACATATCTAACTTTCAGACTAGGGACCTATGTACATACATAAACACATACTTCCATACATATATACACCACCTGGTATGTATGTCGTATGAGTTGACTTATTTTTATGTAATACAATTGCGATTCTTTTAGCATTATAATAAAAATAACGAATCAAATCAAATTCAATATCAATTGGTGCAGCGGCACACTTCTATACATACTGTATATAGTCATTTAGAATGTATGTTTTTTTATATACAATAGCTGTTACATATCTATAATAAAGATGCGTATCATTGGGTATGTAAACAAAGGAAAGTGTTTGCCGGAATTGCTTATATCTAAAATATATACATAATATGAGTGTACATAAAAGTAATCATATATTTTAAAATATATAATATATTATCATAGTTCATTTTAAGATCTAAGGTTAACGCAATACGATCATTCCTATCAATATCGTAGTGCCAGGGTCTGCCACGCCCATTCCGGTCTACGGATTTTTCTACTACGCATGGACTTCTTATCATATCACAGCTCTAGCTTATAGGCTATCAAAATAGCTTACCTATGGTCGATATGAACGTAGAGGTGAATGCGTCGTCTGAGAAACGAAAGAGTATGCAAGTTTTTCCTACACCAGAGTCTCCGATTAGTAACAACTTAAAAAGTAAGTCGTAAGTTTTCTTCGCCATGATCCTTAGGTTTATTTTTATTTTTTTAACTATTAAGCTTCAAAGGTGTTACCTAAATACGATTGACTTACGGACCGAAATAAGAATTAGAAGTTATTACAGGTTAAGTTTTTTCCTATTTATTGCTATTTCTAACAGCACAGTAGAAAAAAATTATTCACAGTGAAGTTAAATGCAGTTTTTCGTTCTTATTCGATTTCTTTTGTTCGCGCATAGGAATGCATGCGCCTTATCGATATTTGAAAAGAATCGATAGATGCCGACAACAATTTATTCAACATCGGCTCAATATCCAATAATACAAGTCGTAGAAACTTGGCAAACACAACTTCTAAATAGCACTGATATGTAAGTGTAATATCAAAATTCGAAAAAATCGAAATCAGATGGTGTAATAAGATTTTCTGTTTTTCTAACTCTTCAGCTTAATGTCAAATTTGTAGCGGTTACAAATTCCGAGAAAAACAGCAATCAGCTTACCTATTTTTGATTTTTACACTTTACAGCATCTACTTTTTCGTTCTATAAGCAACTTTACTTGAGACCAAAAATCAACAAGTCTTCAAGGATTATACCACGTGAAGTCCTATTGAAATTTTTTTCAAACATATTTACACCTAATTATAAAATCGTGCCAAATTTTCAAAATTTAACAAATGGATAATGGTATCGTCACAAGCAGACTGAATTGCGTGATATTAACACAACCTGATTCCAAGTTCCAAGGCACATTATCCATAAGCAGGCATGGTTTAGTTATTCATCGAAATATCGATAATGGTTTTCAAAATTTGCATTTCTATTGCAATGAGTCAAAGTGTCATTTCATCTAATGTCACTTTGCAGTATGTTCAATTCATTTGACGAACAAGGTGAAGTAAATAAAAAGAGAATGTCAAAGATATCGAGAGTATACCAATTGAAAGAATAGCAATAGCAAATCAAATACAATTGAAGATACACTCCAGCAGCTTCGGAAAATATAGAAAAAAAATTTGTGTATTTCTGTTAAGTTAAAATTTTCAAAGAAATCGAAAAATTGTGTTACAGTTAGAGCTAACTAACATCGCAATTAACGCTATATTATTTTGAAATACATTTTTTTTACGTTAAGTGTTACAAATACGGCCTCAAAATTGGAAAAATAAGGAAGAACAAGAAAATGAGCTACAACGAAAAATGTGATAATATAACAAAGGAAGATTGGATGCGAAAGTTGGAACAATTCCCATATAAGCAAAACGACATGAATCGATTAATTATGAATTATTTGGTGACTGGTAAGTGATACACTTTCACCGCATTCACATTACATACAATGTTAAACCATTGTGTTAATCGCAGCTATGCTATATATAACATAGATATGTCTGGTAGTCTCTTATTTTTTGTTTTTCTTCGTAGAGGGTTTCAAGGAAGCTGCAGAGAAATTTCAATTGGAAGCTGGACTCGAACCAATTGTTGAATTAAGTTCATTGGATGACCGTATACTCATCCGTGAGGCTGTACAAAGTGGTCGTATACAGGAGGCAACACATCTTGTAAATCAACTTCATCCCGAGCTTTTAGATAATAATCGCTACTTATTTTTCCATCTACAACAACTACAGCTCATTGAGTTGATTCGGTAAGACGTCGAAAATCTAAAATAAGCGATTTTTGCTAATTAAATATGTATGTATACTCCATATAGCTCTGGAAAAATCGAGGAAGCGCTAACATTCGCTCAAAACAAATTGTCTGAAGCTGGCGAAGATATTCCCGAAGCTTTAAATGAGCTTGAACGAACATTGGCACTATTGGCATTTGAAAAACCGCAAAATAGTCCATTTGCTGATTTATTGGATCAGCCGCATAGACAGAAGGTTATATACACAGTGATATGTAATAATAAAAAATTAAATATATATATTGTTTCCCATACAGATTGCCAGTGAACTAAATGCAGCCATACTTAAATGCGAACACAGCGCAGACTCGACACCAAAAGTAATGTTTTTATTGAAACTCATTCTCTGGGCTCAATCAAAACTTGACAGTCGGGATATTCATTACCCAAAAATGGTTAAACTCGAAACTGCACTAATTGAAAAGCCGAAGTAGTTAAAAAGCGTTATCGCCGATCAGAAAAATGAAATTAATTAATATGTATATGTAAGAGTTTTTAGGGATTCTTTTGGCTGACATTTGCTTTAGTAGTGAAGAAACATATGCATATGTGTAATATATAGTATATACTTCATAAAAAATGTAATAAAATATTAAATCGTAAAAATGTTTTTGTCCCTATTTGGTTACTAGGATTTTTAGGTTGTCGTTGTTTTATTAGGTTTTTAATATGGTTAACAATTTTCTGTTTCAGCCACCGTTAAAACCGCGAATTTTAAACCCTACATATCAATTGTTGTTTATAGAGGACAAGCTTATACATCGATAAATAAAATAACAGTAAACCAACTTATTTGCAAAATGTTTAATTACATATGTATACTTTGGAGACTGGACAACATTTATAGTTATGTATCTGGCTATTTTCGAAATGAAATTTACGATAACATAATCGATGTAAACGATACTACCGAATAATTTTTCCGAAAATTCAGACAAAATGGATTCAAATTAGTACGGATTAATTTTTTATTTGTTTTAAAATCTATAAGAAATGTATACTATTTTACCATCCAAAAAATAGGTCCATTGCTTTATTCATCAAACCAGAGCTTTTTTGAGGTAAATTTCCATTATTTACAACAGCAGAATCATTTTGTGCGCTTTTATATGCAGTTTGTGCCAATGGACGTACCTTGCATGATTGCCTACAACGTAAGAGTAAAAACTATTATTTATATAAAATTGTCTAATAAATACTTACACATTATTTTCGCAAACGTTTTCCTTGCTGATTATGTTTTTATCTTTACATTGTGTAACGCCAATCATAATGTTATTTCCTAATATTTTCTCATTATAGCTTAACGCCTTATCGCATTCAAGTCGAGATGCATATTTAAGATGAACCCAGTTACCATTTTGAGGAGGAAACACTTTATCAACTATAGTACCACATTGTGCAAAATGCTGTAGAATGGTTGAAATAGCACTTGGTGGGAAACCATAAACGGTGATCCAAAATTCTGTATATCGTGGAGTAGGTGGGCATTGTAACATATATGAAGCATTATTTACTATACCATTTGTATTAGGCGAACCAAGTGCTCCTCCTAATGGCGAAGTTAAGCATCGCGATGTATTATATGAATTATTAGTCAAATATGATGAATCATTATATGATGTAGCCGAGTGTGGTGGAAATTGTTGTTGCTGTTGTAGAATATGCTGCTGTTGAAAGCTTACGTTTCCACCGACACTACTTAAATTATGTTGAAGCCCTGCAATTGGTGTACCAAAACCAAGTGGCGATTGTAAATCGATACCACGCGTAGGTGTTTCAATAAGATTACGTTCGCTACGTAACGAGTCAAATAAGCCTTGTGTTGGTGGACCTTGTGTACCAGAATAATTGGCGTTAACGCTATTGTTGAATAATTGTTTCTGATTAGTTGAAAAACGGTGGTTCTCGCCAAAAGGAGCGGATGCCGGAGAGTTTTGTATGGGCGATGCTATTGTTTGTTTAGTATAAAAGCAATGTGTGATTATGAAGTTTATAAATATATGAATGTTAATTTGCAATCTATTCCTTACCAAATGATATGTTTCTAGTGCCCTTGTTTGGCGAAAGCGTGTTGCGGGGAGTGGTTGGAATTTGACTATCACCCATAAGAAATGCAGGTAAATAGGTACTCGGATTTGTCGCCGGGCTACCGCCTGGACTTCCTAATGTCATCGGTTCCATATTTTCCTACAAATCGGTGGTTTAATAATTTTCTTAATTTTTGCAAACACCACAAGAGTAAATGATAGCGGGCCGTTCGATTTTAAATGTCAAAATTAAAAAAGAGCTGCCAAGCCTTATTAAAAATAAGTCAAGAAGCAACTAATGGCTATGATATATGATAGATAAAAGCTGTGTTCGGTGCGCGCATGCTTTACAAAGTTTAACAGTTTAAGCTATGTCCTAACATCGAGTTTCACGTGAAACAGCTGACAAAATCCATACAAAATATCTTGTCGTGAAGTAGCCGTGAAATTTCGCTTGTATTTCACGGCAAAGTAGTACTCAGTTCACGGCGTGTAAATGTAGCGCAACATGACATTAGCAACATTTTTTCACGACTTTTTAAATTGACAATGTCATTTAAAATTGAGGGAAAAGTTACATTTCTTGAAATTTCTATGAATTTTTATTCTTTTGACACTCAAAGTTGCTAGCATTTTGTCGTTTCTTCTCATTGTTGCTAGCAACATTTCGCGACAAGGAAAATGCATGTTGCTGGCGGAATTTCACGGCTGTGAACTTAGTACTTGGCTTTAGAGGAAAGGAAAATGAAAAAAAAATTAATCAGCTGCTGAGTTTATATTACCTGTATACGTATGCCATGGTTCGGTGACAAAACCTTCTCGAATTGCAGCAAAACAGCTGTTGCTTTTTAGATTTTTTTTTTTTTTTAATTTTTGTGGTTTTCACTTGAAAATTTTATGAAGTGAAATTCCCCCTATTGAAACTTGCAACACTCTCCTCCAATGAAGTGCCGAAATACGCTCAGCACATGCGGCTTACGTCTGACCGAGACTGAAATTTTATTTGGCGTAATTGCCTTAGGTGTGGCATTTGTCTTGATATACAGGTCATACTTCCATACCATAAGAGCCGTTTTATCAATGTTAGTCCTAATTCGCAGTTTAATTGAAAGAAGTTGTTTCGTTATGTGTACCTGTCATTACATTACACTGTACATTAGTCAAATTTGGAATCAATTTCAGTTGCACGAGAGTTTGATTCAAAGTTGACTGCTTACCAACTTATTACGTGCAATTTTGCACGGGCTGTGGCTATTTGCACATGACCGTATGAAATACGGTCACTTCCGTACTTTTTATACGGATCCGTTCATTTTGTACGGAACCCGTATAAAATACGGATCCGTATACGGTCATGTGCAAATAGACACTTCCTTTTGCACGAACCGCTTTCACGCATGATTCAAAAAGAAGTTGACTGCCAAGTTGACTAATGTAGACACCTTTTTAGCGTAAAGGTAAGTCATTATAATTTGACTGTTCTGTTATATCTGTCTTTAAAAACGAGCTTTTTATTTGTCCATGAGTGTAAATTATCGACCACTAATATTTACATATTTGCAATTGCTCCCATATCTAAAGGGTTAAATTTTACAACTAGATTTATTTAATCAATTTTAAACTTATATTAGTATTTAGAGTTGCATTGTATAACTCAAAGGGAGAGGATGTGTGGAACTACCTGCACTCCTTTCCTATAATACTTAAAAAAATAATAACGGAATTTAAAACAGCTAATAATATATAATAAATCTCGCAACACAAGCCGGAGAACGCGCTGGACGGTATGTAGCCGCCATTAAACCATTCGAACAAAGCGTCGAAAGCCGACCGGGATTGCGTGTTTCGGAACCATTAAATATTTCTTCAAAACATGTGTAAATTGTGTTGCATTGTATAACTCAAAGGGAGAGGATGTGTGGAACTACCTGCACTCCTTTCCTATAATACTTAAAAAAATAATAACGGAATTTAAAACAGCTAATAATATATGTAAAGTTAAAAAAAAAAAAAAAGAATGATTTTACCAACGAGAATAACGGAACAAAAAGCAAAATGGCGTAAGAACCGCGTTACTTATAGAAGGCAAGCAATATAGGGGGAAAAAAAAAAAAAAAAAGGAAGAACAAACTGGAGAACGTGTTGGACGGTGTATAGCCACCATTGAACCTTTTGAGTAAAGCAAGAGAAGCTTGCTAAAACGCTGTACATTTAAATTGTAATAATATCATAATATATTTAAACTACGTGTTCGCGTAGTATTCATTCTGTTATCAGTTAAGAGCAGTTTACTGGAACTTTATGACTACATTTTTTAACTGGATCTGACCTTAGAAGTATGCTGGTGGATTTTAAGTCGCACTGAATGCATTATCTGGATGATATTAAATTTATATTACGTTTCGCGTAGTAATTAAATCTGCTTTCAATTAAAAGCAGTGAACGTGAATCTGTCAAACAGCTATTTAGTTCACCTGGTTCTGGCCTTTTGGTAGTTCCGGTGTGTTCTGTCGTAGCTACATATTTTGACTACATCGAGTCGATTTGACTGCTCATTAGGGCAGTAAGCTGGAATATAACAAGTTATATTGGAGGGATAACCTGGAATATAGGAACTGGTCGGTTCCTTCCATCAAACTCAGAACCCAAAAAAAAAAAAAATATTAGTATTTATGGATTTATTAGAGCAATGCATACAAAATCAGGTTCCTTCATTCTTACACCATGAAATTTTATTTTGTGACAAATTCTTGCACAAACGACGACAGCATTGCATAGTTTTGGCGCGCAATTTGAAATTTTATAAATTTTATCGCAAGCAACTACTTAACTGCATAGATTTGTCAGAAACTTGCTTAACAAAACTGTCGCAAAATATTTACGATTATAAAGGAACGAAAGGAAAGTGCTTTAAAATTCTCAACCCACAAAGCGGAGAAGGCATGGGAAATGCAACAAACCATGGAGGGTCGCAAACTTATGAACTACAATCAACAAATTTTACAGAAGATGCAACCAATGTGGATGTAAATATCAGTTTTGGGAAGTATATTTATAGAAATTTTGATATCTGCAAAATATATTTTCTAGTTCATTGTTGGGATAAATTGGTAGTAATTAATTTTACAGACTACTCATTTGTAACAGAATACGAAGGTGTCAAACATTTTCGAATAGTTCATGGTAAAGTAAAATTTATAGCAATTTTAGAGCTACAATTTGAAAATGGTAGCACTACATGTACGGATTTCCAGTTGAATGAAAATTTGACCAACCACCAAGAAACTAATGATGGTATTACAAATACTAAGAGCAATTTTAAGCACATGCTAGAACGAGTACGTTGCGCAAGAGCAGAACTTCAATTACACAAATCAACTACGCAAAGGGATTTTGATATTTTACATGATCTTGAAACGCATGGTTGTTATTATGTAAGAAGTGAACAGTTGGAGGAAAAACCAATGATATCACGCTGTGGTGACATTTGGACGCGTTTAGTCGCAAGTAATACTCTAGTGTTGGGTGTTCCTCTGATCAATAACTGTTCTGCAAACAGTTTAACATTACTCAAAAACTTGAAACCAATCTTTAAAACGAATGATATAACTGTCGCAAATATTTTCTACAAATACCGCTTATATCAATTGAGTACCAAGTTTGACGATTTGGAAACAATGGAAACATATTTTCAAACAGAAGATGATGAATTAAACACAATTGAGCAACAATGGGTCAATTCTAAATATACCCAGTTACTACCTGCATGCTTTGGTGTACTTTTAATTGCTATAAAAATGCCACAGATATTTTTACTTGAAGAGTGTCCATTATTTTTATATTTTGAAATCGAAAAGTTGCATTCTCAACTACCAGGTCATATATCTGCAAAGACTAAAATATATGAGCAGCATCTTTTCTTAAAAACTATTAAGGCCGCTAATTTATTTATGAATCGAGAAAAATATGTACTTTCCTTTGATAACTTAACTTGCAATCAGGATTTTCTGGCTTGTGCTATGCTTAATAAAGAGACAACATTATATATTGAATTTCACACGAGCAGTAGTGCTATGTTATTCGAGCAATTTATTTGCAAAACATTCAACTTTATAACGTTTGAACGAAACTTAAATGTACATGATTATGAAATTAACCATAAACTCTATCCTCCACCGAATTTATGGGATGAAAAAAGTATAAAGCCAATAAAAACGCACGTTGCAACAGGAATTTGTTATAACAATGATCCTAAATCGTTGTGGTTTGGTTCAATGGTTGTCAAAACAGCTCCATGTACGAATGAGAAGGAAGGCATACATGTCTGGAAACTGTATTTACATGATAAAGAAAACGCCTTCGTCTGTCTTAAAGCTCTTTTCGATGAACTCTCGAATTGTGCCATAAAAACCATGAAATACTTTGTCAAAAGCCAAGAAATCGCTAATAGCCACTTTCTTAATATAAATAATTCCCTTACTGCTGAAATCGAGTATTTAATGAATTTTAATAAATGTGTTGATCCAACCCAAAAAAAGAAAATATTAATGGATTTAATGAAAATTCAAATTGAAACGGATGTACTGATGCATATACATATGTAATTTAAAAAATGAATTACATTGTTTACATTTATATGCATGTTAATTACTCTCAAGCACATGCTATTAGGTTCATGGTATTTTATATTATGTTTGTTATGTCTAGTCTGTAAGAGTTGTTCACCTGTATGCTTAATAAAAAAAGATATATTACCACAATAACATTTTAAAGCGGCCTGTTTAAGGTTAAGGTAAAATTTGAGAAGCCGTTCTAGGAGTAAATGAAATATGAGTACCTTTGTAGTTTACTTTACTTCATGATGATTGAGTACAGCTTCACTGCCTATAAGCATGATTAAACAAAAAAACACTTTCTTAATAGATTTCAGAAAAAGTTTTATTAATTATATTCACTTGAAACAGATTTAAAAATAAGTTTAAATTTGTAATTAAACATTAGCAGTACTATTCTTCAGATAAGTCACCATATTCAAGATTTTATGACTTTACAGCATTAAATGTAAATGATTGATGAATCGAAAACATATTTTATACATATGTTCCACACAACATTGGGCAAACCAAATACAACAAACAGAATGCTCAAATAATTATTTTTTATATCCAACTTAGAGGATTTTTTAGCTTAGGGAAATATTTTAATTCCACTGTTTACAGTTAATAAAAGATTGCACAAAATATATTTATACATAAAGCAAAATTGAAATAGACCGATGTGCAGTGATGATGATGAGTGTAAGCACCAAATCAACAAATCCTTGAGTTGAATTTGATTGAATGGTTTCTTTACCGATGTACTGCTGGGGGTTTATCTTTAAATATAGGACCCATTTCATATACGGTTTTTATTTGAGTTCGAGACAGGAATTCGTGCACAAGTAGAACCTTCCTCTGTTCACACTTACAATAAGCTTATTATTGTTGCACTTAATAGTAATTAGTTTGAGTTCGTACATTTTTTTATTGATTTTGTCGGAAAAAGATTACGTTACGTTATAAAATTTCAAGGTTGTTTTTCGTAGATAGCAGAAAAAATATTGTTAGTTAATATAATATTTTCGCATTTAGTTTGTTGGTTTTGTTTTGTACAAGACTGTATATATTTGGTATTTGCCCGAGTTACGCAGTGCTTGAATATAAATTAATGGTTGCAAAAATTAAACAATTCTACATAATAAATAAATGTCAAAATAACAAGTTCGTCGGCTTGCAGTGCAAATCTGCCGAAGTCGTTTCTTTTTATCAAAATATACTTCTTAATGCAGCTCGATAAAGTAAAAGATACTGCACCAAGCGGATAACCAGTAATATCGTATGGTGGATATAAACAAATTAAATCAACTTTAACGTTGAGTCAACTCAAATAAAAAAAATTCAAATTGTTTTCTGCCAGCCATGTTCACATTTTTTATGTGATTATGCAGGTTTGCACTCTAAGCACACGGTATGTTTATAAAAGTCTACATATCCAGGTATGCAATAACATATTGGCTACTATGCTCTCGACTATGCTACTAATTATAAAATAAAATAATCACAGGATCCATAAAACTTAAGAGCATTTAATGTCCAGTGTTTGTTCCTTTGAGTCTTGTATTATTTGGTTTAAGTTTCTTTTTTAAATTATACGTAATATGCTTTTACATAATCTAAAAACAAGTTCACAAACTATATTTTATAAGTACGTTGCCGAAAAATAAGATTTTTGAAATATTTAAACTATGTTGGTGCGTTACTCATACTTAAAAAAGGCTAGGTGAGTTGGTTAAATACGTGATTTAGTGTGGACATACTGGAATGACTCGGGGCTTACTTGGTAAGCCCTCGCAGAAATGAAATGACTAGTACGGCTGGTTCGAATCATACTCTCGAAAACCAAGTTGGGGAAACCGCCCTTCATCGATGCTCTTTTACAAACAGTCTTGGTTTTGATCTTGGATGGTACGAAAAAGCCTTTAAGGTGGTTTGTAAATTGAAAAATTCAAGCTTTTAAGCGTAAATTAGCTAGTTCTATATACGGATTTTGACAGTTACTGTAGTTCAATAGGATTTAAAATGCATTTTAGGTTTTTAATGTTGGTTGAAATGAAAAGATTATATGCACATAATAATTCTGTATAAAATGATAAACAAACCAACTTCCACACTAAGCCAGCTATATATAGCACAATACCACCACTGCCGGGTCTACGTACGTGAATCGGGGTTTCCCCAACCAAGGGCTGTTAACTCAGTATAATCCTGCTTTCCGCATTGTGTGTACTTTTCAGCTAAATAGGGCCAACAACTGTTACTACAAAAACAACATAGTATATAACATAATAATCTACATCATAACTTCAATTTAAAAAAATAAAAATGTAAATAAATACAATGCATATGTATGTATTTATGTATATTCATATGTAAAGGAACATAAAATAACTAAATTAGATGGCGCTTAAATTTGGCTTATTAATTGTGAGAGTAATCAAAAACATTTACCTCTATCAGAATGTACAAACCGACAGTTTGTCTCTGGTTGGCACTTGACAAACGTGATAGAGATGAATGCAGATATTACTTTCGATTAAATATAGATATTTATGTGGATTCCTAAACTTAATATTGCTTAATCTGAATAATAATTTGGTCATAAAGTAATACGATAAAAAAATTAAATAGGTAACTGGGTTTGCTTATCTTTTTCATGAGATCCATGCATATGCTGCATTTCGTATAAGATATCTATCAATCCTTTAACTACACATGCCACAAAGTTTGGAAAACAAAATCACACCCTGGAATCAGCTTAAACTTTTCTTCTGTATTTTCATGTGTCGAAATTGGATCAATCATCATGTTCCATAAGCCATGGTTTTCTACATATTTTGTGATATTTCCTGGATATAAACTCTTTTCAAACTTTGTTTATGTCATTGATAGACACTGCGCATTCCATTTGATAGATCGTATGCCTGATCTGTGTGTGTATGTGTTTCTTTCTTTGTATATGTGTTTAAAATATAAGCGTTTGTGCCATTCAAGCAAATTTTTGTTTGTGTCGGCGTGGGCGTGGACGTAGTTGATACTAGCAGATTTAAACAATCCACTATTATAACATTGACTTGTTTAGATTTTTAATATCTTCTGTGTCTAAAGTTTCGAGAGCCCGTAAAAGCTGAAGAGGAAAATCCCTTAAGTGAACGCATGGCCATGGCACGATTGAAGTGGCGTTGGGTTTTTGGCTCACATTCACCTTGTGTATTATTGCCATTTAAGCCGTTATACTTATTGTTGTTGTTCGACGTTGTTATAATTACAATTAGAACAGCGGCTACCTGTAAACAAAAAAATGCATTAGAGTCATAAACACCAAATAAAATGGCACTGGTACGCACCAAAGCTATTATTATGAAAATCGTATAGACATGTACAGTTGAAGAGGTATTATTTTCCAGTTCCCGTAAGGCTTTCTGTATAGGTTCATGCTCTGGATGAAGCTCAGCGGCAATTTTTAAATGCGAAATGGACTCCTGAAAGTGACCGTAAGCTTTAAATATTTCCCCAAGTGTTAAATATTGTTGCCAAGCAGAGCGGCCAGGCGGTGTTAGTTCCAATGATCTATACAAAATTTAAATAAGATATGTGATGAGCTAGTAATGGCAATTTAATTTAATTTTATTTGCTAAATATTGCTATACCTGCGTGTCAAATGTATAGCGTCATCGAGATATTGTAAATTATAGAGCACACGTGCCAAGTTAAGGAGAACTTCAGAATTTGTTGGAGACATTGCTAATGCGCGTCGAAAACATTCAATGGCTTGTCGCGCATCACCAATTATACGCCAATAGTTACCGATATTGTTATATAATTGTACAGATCTGGGCCTCTCACGTTTATCTCGTTTCAGACGTCGTTCCAACACAGCTATATCAAACTTTTTATAAGCTTCCTCATCATTTTCTTTTATAAAAAGATATGCCACCTATAAACAATTTGTGCATTAGCAATTCTTCAGATTATAAATGATATTTACCTCTGGTTCGGGAATCTTTGGATGATCAAATCTTTGACCCACTCCAATGAGGTAATCGAAGAAAGTATAATTCACTGGTTTGCAATTTAATGTCTCATCAACTGTTATTGCTGTATCACCATTATTTATAGTTTTCAAACTGCCTCCATTGGAACCTCTCTTTATCTTATTGTCAACGCTGCCTTTCTCATGCTTTTTCGCATTGTTTTCGTTACGCTTTTTCAAGTTTCTTAATTCTACAGTATTTTCTGGTGATTCCCTTACCCATCCATAACTATCACATTCAATATTATCAGCATTCCCGTTGATACCATTGGTTCCGCCAGACTTAACACTCGACCTAGACCCAGCGTTTGTTCCTAATGCCAAAGTTGAAGCAATAATATAAAATATTTCATCCTGTGCATACACATCGGCACTAGCGTCAAATGCTGGCATGCTAAACTCCTCCAACATTGCGCTATCGACACTGCCGCGATTTGAGGAAGCATGCCCGGTTATCTTGCCACTATCTTTATTTAATCTCCACAAGGTCGATGTCCGCGAATTTGTTAATTTGATTTGCCAACAAAGTGACACTAACGCCAAACAAATTATCATCCGCATCTTGCCTTGATTTTATGATGCAGTTCTTATCCAAAAACTTATACGAACAAATGCCGTGAAGAATACTACAATTGAAAAATTTCCATAAATATATTGCAATGTCAAATTTTCGTTTTTAAATTCACCACTGAGGTGTCTATCAGAACAAAACAAAGTGACAATAGGTATGTTCCCTTCGCTTCAGTTGAATGGAATTGGACTCTTTATACCAATTTGGTCAAGTACTAGTACAGTACTTTCAAAGAGAGTATATTAATATACTCTCTTTGGTACTTTGTAAGTCTTTCATAAGCATCACGCTTCACAAATACCGTTATTTTTTTATTTGTTTGGCTGTGTGCCAACCGGTAACTTTTTACTCAGAGCAAAAATGAGGTGAACAAATTTTCTATGGTGTACAAATATTTTCCATTTAGCTGTGCCAAATGAAATGGGAAATTTTGACAGTTGTAAATTTTGACATATGAAAAAAGCACATGCGAAAGCAAATAATCTGGGAATGAAATGTAAATTTACATATTTTTTCTGCAATTATATTTGATATTTTTGGCTTTAAACTATATTTTACCGTTTAATAACGTATTGGCATATAAATTCTTTTGAAATAATATGAGTGGCAATACCGAATGCATACATATGTACACATTCACAGTTGTCAGAATTTTACCTTTACGTATTCACCACAACAAATGTCAGAATTTTCTCCCGAACTGTCAAAATTTTGCTATTTTCAACCGATTGGCACACAGCCTTTATAAAGACTATCTACAAACAGTTAGACCTACCAAAGAACTTAAAACAAAAAGAAGGACCTACAGCGAATGGAAGTGAACGCTGTCAAATCGATGGTAGGTAATTCACCACTGTACCTACGTTTAAATTACTTAAATTTACAGTGTTTTAATTAAGTATTTACACAAAAAACTGTAGTTGGAGTTACGAAAACGTCTAAATGTTTATTTTGTTCAAAAATAAAAGTGCGAATAATTTTAAAACTCGCGATTTAAACACACATTTCCCCAGTGGTGAATTACCTACCCGCGAATTGATGGTTTAATGTTTCCCACTATTTGTCTCTTTGAACGGTGCAGTGAAATAACGCCCGGGGAAATAACGCCCGTGGGCGTTATTTCCCTTTTGAAAAGGAAATAAAGCCCGCGGGCGTTATTTCCCTTTCAAAAAGGAAATAACGCCCGCGGGCGTTATTTCTTTTTGTCGACGGGCGCTATTTCATTTTAGAAAAGAAATAATGCCCGCGGGCGCTATTTCCTTTCAGAAAAGAAATAATGCCCGCGGGCGTTATTTCCTTTTAGAAAGGAAACAAAGCCCGCGGGCCTTATTTCCTTTTTTCGGCGGGCGTTATTTCCCTTTTGAAAAGGAAATAACGCCCGCGGGCTTTATTTCCTTTTCAAAGGGAAATAACTCCCACGGGCAAAAAAATATTTCGGGCGTTATTTCACTGCCCCGCCCGATCCATGTTTTTTCTGTGCAGAACACCTTCCCGAGTAGGCGGCCTTCGGCCGCGCTTCAAAAAATAACCCTGGGCTACGCCATTCCAACTCCGGGTGTGTGCCATAGCCGTGGCTACCGCCACGGTGATATCCTTCCTAAACATAGTTATAATTTGCAAACTGAAAATGTTAGCTTTGCTGTGCCCATAACTTGCTCCGGCGCTGTAAAATTATTTTTCAAAATGGAAATTAGGCCCGCGGGCGTTATTTCCCTTTCAAAAAGGAAATAACGCCCGCGGGCGTTATTTCTTTTTGTCAACGGGCGCTATTTCATTTTAGAAAAGAAATAATGCCCGCGGGCGCTATTTCCTTTCAGAAAAGAAATAATGCCCGCGGGCGTTATTTCCTTTTAGAAAGGAAACAAAGCCCGCGGGCCTTATTTCCTTTTTTCGGCGGGCGTTATTTCCCTTTTGAAAAGGAAATAACGCCCGCGGGCTTTATTTCCTTTTCAAAGGGAAATAACGCCCGTGGGCGTTATTTCCCCGGGCGTTATTTCACTGCCCCCTTTGAACCTTATAATATACGTTCTTTGGTAGTAATTTAAATATATTTTTTTATCTTTGAGTGGATTATACTCTCAGAACCTCTCCGTTGGCGCGTGCAAAGATGCATAGAGCAAAGTACAATACTTTTTTTAAAACTATGGTGAGAAATTTTATTTTTTATTAGTAACTGCCAGAACTTAAATTCACCTCTTAATAAATTTGTAAATCCAAGGAACCTTTCTACCGCTGTTGCTTGGGTCTTATCAGCACTCTACAGCAACTAAAATGCTCCTTGAAATTCTTGGGAGAATGTTGCCGAAATGACCTTTGCAAAGTATCTTTCCCTTAGGCTCAGGCAGTATTATAACCCTCAAGTTATTTCCTTCAACACCCTCTTACCGTATGGGTGGCGATAGATATTCGTATGCTAAACACGCTAACGTGTACATTAATATTTGTAACCAATTCCCGTGGATGAATTCGGCAAGGGTAGGTTTTTGACGACTGGAAAATAGCCTCGCTGATGTTACTTTCGTTATCTCAAGAACGAAAAGTATGTAACGCTCATTAAATTAGGTTAATCTACATAACTTAAATACAACTCACAGACATATATATTCCATTTTCTATAACTAGATTTACAGTAAACCTTGCATTTCATTCATAAATTGCATGTACGCATCGTCCTTTGTAGCCGCTTTGTTTGCTTCTCCAGTTAGATTGCTGGGTTCTTGGATTATCTTTGTTTTAGCACCAGGTTTTCGGTTTTCTTCACGTTTTACACGTAATGTAGATGGCACGAAGCGAGTAACATCTGCACTCAAGTTTCTGAAAATATACAAATTCGTAAATATTAACGATATACATATATGCATAAACATTAGTAGTAATCGAACCTGATTTGAGGTTTTGCTGTTATGGTAGTTACACCTTTAGTTTGGTCTTTATGTTGTTGTGGATGTTTATGGTGATGTGCCATCCGTGGGGGCATACCAGGAGGAGGCCCAGGCGGCATACGTATACCCATCCTTGGGGGCATGCCGCCCATTCCTGGAGGTCGTGGTCCCGGTGGTGGACCAGGCGGCATTCGCATACCGAAACTGTGCATTGAACCTGGCGGGCGCAAAGGTGGCGGACGGAGAATCATAGATGGTGCCATACCACCTACTGGTGGCATAGGCGGTCCAGGTATAGTGATATGTGCACCTGAATGGGGTGGAACGGGTGGCAAAGGAATAGCAACCGGCACTGCAGCTTGTGGAGGTGCTTTAGATGTATTTGTATCATACTGTGAACTATTTGTTGTCTCCTTTAGCTTTCTTTTGGGAGAACGGTGTTCATCTTCACTACCATCATCACTCTCTGAATCTGTAGAACCCTGGCCGCTACTCAGCGGTGTACCATCTTCATCGTCTGATGTTTGAGCCTTTCTGAGTTTTTTTTCTTCATCAGACATTGATGTGTCACACATAGCAGCTGCCCGTTCTTTTTCTTTCTTTTTATGTACATTTTCCATTTCCTTCATGAATTCATCAATGTTTTGACCAGAAATAGCCAACATACGCTGTTGCAGAGAATTAGGCTTGCTTACTGGTTTTGACTTGCTAGTTTTTTTTTTAGGAATATAATCTTTGACTACAACTTCATTATCCTCAGCATCAGTATCTAAGTCATTCATATCAAGAAGATTAGGTGGTGGTCCAGGCGGAACTCCCAGAAGTTCTTTCTTTTTTGTATCATTCGATTTGTCTGCTGGTTTCGCAACCTTTGTGTGGGGAAAGAAATTTATTAATAATATTTATATATTCATACTATATAATTAGACTTACCAATTCTGTAGATTTTTTTAATGCTCCTGGGGGTGCACTTGGTGCAAATGGCGGAAGCGACAGTGCCGTTGGTGGCGGTGGCAGCCTATTTGTCATATGAAAGGGCAGACCACCAGTTGGACCAGCAGCAGGTGGTCCTTGTGTGGATGACGGCAGGGGAATTTCATCAATTTGAACACTTTGTGCATGCTTCACACTTTCGTAATATTGCTGCTTTTTAAGACGTTTCTTTTCATATTCCACTTCTTTGCGTTTTAGCTCCGCCCAGTGTTCAGGCTCATCGTTATGCTAAATTAATTATTATCATTATTTTCTGTATCATTTTTAAGTGGAAATACTGTTGAAAATTCCTTATTTTATCACACAATAGCGAACAAAGGTTAGAGGTCGAATGTGAAGCTGTACTTTTAACCTCTTACAGATAAATTATTGGGTTAATTTTCGAAAAAAAAGTGTTTTAATGAAATGAAGTACTTTTTCAAAGTACTTTTTTCCTTCAGCAATAATTATGGCGATTGGGTAATTGGCATTTAATGTGAACTTTATTTATGTAGGGGCACCCAAAAACAGCGGGTTCTATCGTAGCTGACACCTCTATCTCAGACAATGGAACCCAGTACCCGACTAAAAACTAATAATAGTAATATTTCGCCTCGAAAACACTCAAGCTTCCCGAGCTTTTGAAGTATGGATAACGACATTTCTTCTGTACCAAGCAACGGGGTCTATACATTTATGGACCTGTACAATTGTTAGACTAACATATGGTTGAACAACTTAGCTTCTAAAAGTTTGCTTGTAATCGCGATACTTTGGGTATCGGTACCACCCAGGCTATATGTGAACAAATAATTAATCCAATCGAGAGATGTAACTTACATAGAGACGCATAACTCGATCAAATGTTTCCTTTAGTTTTTTCCGTTTATCTCTCAAAACCTTTTCGTTTAGCGGTGATGGCTGCAGCACATTGTACTCTATAGATATGAACAGATTAACTATCGGAGGCTTTGCGCATCATCGCATTAAACTTACCCATTTCGTCAATTTTTTCCATCTCCTCCAGTATTTGACCAGGATCTTTGTTTTTCAAAACAGCGGCACGTACCATTTGCCTTTGGCGTTTATTCTTCTTCAGTTCTTTTTTACGTGCCTCCTTTCCTGAAAGTTTATAAAATGTTTGGATCAATGCCTTATATTTATGGTAATAGACGCAAACAAATCTAACGATACTTACGTGCTTGGTCAGTGGGATTCATATACTTTCCACTTTTTGTGGTGTTTATAGAACGACGGCCCATTTTAATATTTTAACTTATGTTTATAAATTCCGCAAATTAAAATGTTAATAAAAGGAGCTTACTGGCCGGCTGATTTTTCAATTTGTCAATATAATGACAGCATATTGGACGATAAAAAGGGCTGCCACCTCGTTTTTTTATCTTTAAAGTAAGCGCCAGACACTTTCCAAATTGATTCGGGTCAGCGGTTGCTAGCCATTTTACACTACCCAGCAAAAGTTGTCTACCCAATGCACCACCCTGCAAGAAGGCTAGCAGGTATATAGCATGTGATATAGCTGCCAGGCCTACCCCAGCTCTCAATTAAAGTTTCGGTAATACTTTCCACCCAACGTCAAGTGTTAATACACGTCCAAAAATCTTGAGAGAGGTATCAATAGACGCGTCTTCACCTCCGTAACAATAATCTGGAGGGGGAAATCCGATATTTTTAGAATTTTACGAGATATTTGCAGTTAAAGTTCACAATTTTTCTGTCATTTTCATGTGGTTGTTGTAATCACATTACCCTGTGAGAAAAAAGTGGCACGCGGAAGGACATCACCGTGGCGGTAGCCACGGGTATGGCACACACCCGGAGTTGGAATGGCGTAGCACAGGGTTATTTTTTGAAGCGCGGCCGAAGGCCGCCTACGCGGAAAGGTGTTCTGCACATAAAAAACGTGGATCGTACCCCGAATTGGGGATCTGACCCGGGTCAATTTTCGGTTTTTCACTAATAACTTTTCACAGAAACAAAATATTGCTTTTCCCCTTCGGATTATTGTTACGGAGTTCAAGACGCGTCTTTTGATACCTCTCTCAAGATTTTTGGACGTGTATTAACACTTGACGTTGGATGGAAAGTATTACCAAAGTTTCTATCAGTTTCTTAAAGGCGAATTGACAATCCTACCCCAAAACCATGTGTTAGTGTAAACACATTTTCTTTATGTGTATTCGTGCATGGGGTAGACAGATTTGTTGGGCAATGTATATGTATATATTTTTATTTAACGCAAATCCAGCTTAAGCCGTGGTTTCCTCGAAAAGCGGTGCCGCTATATAGCGGTCGCCTTGCTTGCCGTTGTTGTTGTTGTTGTTTTAACAACAAAATCACTCCCCGAAGGTTTTGGGGAGTGTTGTCGAAATAACAGTCCTTGGCTGGATATGAATCCGGTACGCTCCGGTACTCCCTTGCGGTACTGCCCGACTGTTGTGGGAGCGATTTGGTATGACCAGTGCAACCTTCTAGGTCATGTCATCCCTCCTTCCGAAAGGAAAGAGAAGATGGGTAATGAGAGGTGGGAGGCATCATATCCGTAGATCAACCATCGAGTTGCACATCATTACCTTTGTGCATATTGGTCGCCTCTTACGACCGGTATGCCTACCGCGGGCATATTTTATGCTATGTCTATGCTTGCCGTCATGAGCGGCACCGCTTTTATGTAAACTTACATGATCACCGCTCCTTCATTTTTTTATTTTATTTGCTTTGTTTAAATTTTTTTGTTTTCTTTTTTGAATTCAAAATACGTTAATATTTATTTTGAAAAATTGACGTTTCAATTATTGCATTTGGAGAAAAATTTTGAAGCATTTGATAGAATTCACACCGTTATGTGAGAAAAAACGGTGAAGAAATAGTTTTCACCTTCATGACGGCCGTACCGCTATATTACATTACGGTGAACTTCACCGTCTTCTAAAATGTTGTTGCCTCATTACCGAAGCCCTGATTATCAGCTGAGTAGTCACTCATGAAGTATTTTATATGATAGTAGGAGGTATATGCTGTAGTAGGTACATAGTATTAACCTGAGTATCAGTTGTGTTGTCACTGATCAAACATTGTCCATTAGGGTATGTTTAGCCCACAGGTTTTACAATGTTAGAAACCAAGTGCAGCTGGCAGCGCATTTACGATATTTTTAACAGCATTACACAGGACGAGTTGAAAGGAGTTTTTGTTTATTTTTAATAATTCTCTGCATAGATAAAATTCTCTGTTTTAATTAATTGATTAAACACTAAAGCGAATGATATATTTACACAGGTCCGAGGAAATACTGTGCAAAATAAACTACGGGTACGTATATTATTCCCTCCAGCGTTGAGCCAATATCCAAAAGTACGTTAATAGCTTATTTATAGGCCCTTGGAAGCAAGACCCCCATCTTAATTCAGCCCAAGCTAAACATGGTAGCATGTATTGTGCCGGGTTGTACCAGCAATGGAGGCAAAAGACGAAGCGTTCGTTTGTTTAACTTTCCCAAAAAACAGGATTTGTTACAAAAATGGCTTGAGGCAATACCGGGTATCAAGCCACCAGTTAAGAGTTCTTGGCGCGTCTGTCAAAATCATTTCGAACCCGGATATATTTTAAAATATTTCAGTCATACAATTGGTGGGCAAGTTTATTTGTTGAAAAGGGACCGAGCAAAACTGGAAGTGGATGCAGTGCCTACAAAAAATCTGCAACCAACCAAAGATGTAAGTAATGTACTTACTTTTAAGTTCAATTTAAATGTATTCCGTTATCAATTTTTAGCAGATCGCTACACAAAAGCCACCGTTAAAAAAATGTAAGCAACAAGCTACAGCTACCATAGTTGAAAACAACGGAAGCCTAGAATTATGCCCGCACGAGGACTTTCACTCCAGAAACACTCCCCAAGTTATTAGGGAAGTATTGGAACTTGCAGAAGTTGATCAAGAAATGCAAGCTTATGATATTTCCAATACAGAAATTCCAGAAGAAGTTGCTACAAAAGCTAATATGAAGATAAGAAACGACAAAGAAGTGATTGAGAATGGCCAAACACAAAATATGTACAACAAAAATAATGAAACCACTGATTCTACCACCAACCATAACAGTGAAACAGAAGAAGAAATATTTGAAAGTCTATTTGATAATGTTTTTGAAGTAGTGTTGCCATCGACGCTTTGGGGTGTTCATCGCTCTACACATCGAAATCGTTTAATGTTTGTATGCATTGATGAAGATCAATTAAATATAAGTAAAATGTTGATTGTGGATGATACAGGTAACATGAAAATGTATTTCAAAACAAAATTAATACGCGAGGAACGCGTTTTGCCAAATATTTTAACCACAGAACATATATCGGACACATTAACAGAATTGGATGCTATGCAGTCAAGTTAAGGACATTTCAAAAATTTTGCCGTTTATTATGTGAGTCACCGTAACACATTGCGCTACAGTCTCTCAAATTCACTTGCAACCTTATGTAGAACCAGACAAATTCGAAAAGCAACTCCTACTTACTGACTGAAGCGAGTGACTCTTCTTTTGCCGATCTCTTTATGGTCCAACCCCAATGGAACTTCCTCCTATGACTCGCTAGAATATATTGATGTAATATTCGGCCCGATATTTTTAGATATAAAATGTTGTTCATGTCTGAACAACAATGGCAATAGTAATGAGGATATAAATACAATTCGTGTGCGTTTTTATGTACTATAATAAGATTGAAGAATAAAAATACATTAAATAAAGGGAAATAAAAATACACACAAGTCTTGCACCACTGTACATATGGCAAATTCTACGGGTAACCAGTGTTCTTCAAACACAGCTTAAATCAGCCTACAATTATAAACTTGAGTTTTATTCTATGTCAACTAATTTCGTAGTTATGAACTTAAGAAGGCACTAGTATCCCGAAGGCTTAACCATATATGTAACTATGTAATACTTAATTAAATTTAGAATAAAAACACTAACAAAATATGTGGATATATGTATGGTCGCTAAATTATTTGCCACAGTCGGGAATTTTTAAAGCAGCAAATTCGGTACTTAATATTTTCATAACATCAGCATGTTTGAGATCAGGACGCTTGTACTGTTTGTAATTGTCTTTAACAAATTTAGCGAAACCGGTTGGTTCGCGAACGGGTGTAGGCAAGATATTGCCATCTTTATCTTTCTTATTTAAAAATATCTCAATAGCACCATGACAGAATGAGCATCTTATATTCTCGACCTTTTTCGATTTGGAATGCGCGTGCGATCTGTTAAAAAATATGTATGAAATTAAGCTACAAAACCACTTTAAATTTACATACTTTGCAGAGCATAAGGTGCATTTATACGTGTACTTGTATTCTATGTCATATTGATGACATACTCCAATTTTTGGAATTTCCGGGAATACGCTATTAGCTTTCAATGCCCTGTAAACGAGATAACAATGCACAGTTTTTACATATTGTATTGAAAATACATAATTTAAACTAGTTTTTCAAAAACACTGTGACTCTAACAACTACATATATAACTGATTTTTTACTTCAGGTGTTTATATATGTCTAACAAATACTAATTACCATTGTTTCCAAGTACTACCATGACCACCTTCGCCACTGAAGATCCAAGTAGCAGCATGACATAGTTCATGAATTAAAGTGCATCGTAAACGATCCGCACTTGTTAGAACCTTTTCACTCAGCTCTACAACACTTGAGCGCACACCCATTCTGTAAAAACGGTAAACTTATAAATATGACTATAATAATAATATGTTAATGCAATCCATACTTTTTTTTATTCAAACATCTTCCAGCTGTATTGCAAAGTTTCTTGTTCCATTGAAGTGGAACATTCAATTTATTATCAAATAATTTGTCATTGTAAAGTTCATAGAGTAACCATGCCAATTCCTCCTTTTTGTTGCGGTAATTTTCACGGTAACATAAAGCGTCAGGATGACAAAGTGATTTTGAAACACGCACTAAAAAATTGTTAAGTTGTTAATTTTATTTTCGAATCTAAAAAAGACAACTGTTTGATTTACCGTCTAGAGATTTAAGAAATCCGTACTTGGAAGTGGGTGTTGGCCAAAGGTTATCTGTCAGCTTCTTACGATCTCTCAATGTTCTGGAAGCTTTCGTCTTATACTGAGGTGTTTCTAAAAGTTGTAAAAATTATTAGTCATATACATACTACATTATTTCATTAAGGCTACTTAGTTTTTCGAGATCGTAGGATTTGAAATGAATCGTGGGCAATATTTCACTCACTTATTTCTATTTAAATCATGGTTCGTACCTTAAATCTGTTTTTGCTTACAGCAATAAAAAAAAACCTTCATAAGGAAACACAAATTACCTGTTAATTTGGGCGTCGTAGGAACTCGAGGTGGTGTCACTTTGAATATAGGATCCCCACTTTTGATAAATTCCAAATGCTTATTAAAAATGGCAAAACCAGATGGTGAGCCGTCGTTTAAATTAACGTGTTCCTGCAGAAACATTTCCTCATCAGCAGCTGGAAGTGTGGGTTTAACAGGTGTTCGCGGCTGCACTCCATCTTCACCGATCGTTAAGTCGATATCTTCATCACCAAAGTGTGCTGTGAATAGTTTCCGCTTGGATCCATTACTAGGGGTGGCTGGTAATTTTGGTTTACCTATAGCCTTACAAGTACGTAGAATACTCTCCAAATGACTGTTAAAATTCAAATCTTTGCAAACACATACAAAAAATGTTCAGAACAATTAGTTAATTTTATAATAATAATAATAATAATAATAAGAATTTGAAAAAAGGCGGGGTCGATCAAGTTACTATTAATCAATAATAAAAGAGGGAAGTATGGTAATAATTAAAGTAAAAAATCATGCTACCAAACGAAACATGTAATACACCCATACCTCGTTATACGGCCTTTCGTTATAACGGCCCTCTTCAATTCATGCTAATTTTCGATTTACGACCTAAAATGTTTCGCTATAACGATTTCGATATACATATGTACATACATATTTACATGCTGCCAATTTTGCGAAAGCGCAATTTCGATGCACACTATTTTCTATTTACACTTGTTTACGATCGTCATTCAGTCTTCTTCAGACTAAAGCCATTTAAAAAATATTATATGGAGTTGTTTTTGTTTTCTATGTATATTCATTTCGATTTTTGGAGTATTTTAGTATTTTATGTTCAAATGTAGATACAGTATTGGACGATACTATAGCACCCCCTATATAACATCGAGCTATAACAACAACGTCTTTCATATGCGATTTCGATTTATTTTATTTTCAAACATCGTTTATGTTGTAATGAATACCACTAAAGCCATTCTTGATCATTTTGTACAAAATTCAGAATAACTCTGCAAATTTTGACCTAATTTTTCAACTTTTTTCCTCGGCACTTTAGAAAAATTCTGAGTACGCAGTTTTGTAGCCCATTCAATTTATTAAAAATCAAGGCGCTGTCGGAGCTACTTAATACTTGCACTTTGTCAGAGTCAAATTGAATGGGCTACAAAACTGCGTACTCAGAATTTTTCTAAAGTGCCGAGGAAAAAAGTTGAAAAATTAGGTCAAAATTTGATAAATTATTTTGAATTTGGTGCAAAGCTTTTAGTAAAACCTTGAACGAAGTTTGCTACAACATAAGTCAAACTTTTATACGAAATTATCTGAAACTTTATTCGTAGGACGTCTTTGTTTTAGTTCGATGACAAAAAGGGGGTGCGATTGTATTGTCCAATACTGTATGTATGTACTTGTTATGTATGATTTTTTAATTCAAATACTTAACAAATAAAAATGTAAAATTCATTTTTAACCATGCAATTTTACAAAATTGGAACCGATCCCATTGAATTTGTATGAATTTGTATTAGAATAATTGACTCGTTATACGGCTTTTCGCTTTACGGCCAACTTTCGTGGAACGTATTTAGGCCGTATAGCGAGGTATGGGTATATTTTATTTAAAATTACCATTATTTGCTGGCGGCGAGTTCGGTTCCCCTTCTTGTATAGTAACTTCGTCTTTAGATAAGTCTAAGTATATCAAAGCATCTTTTGATCTTGCTTTCACCCCTCCACGCCTTGTGTTTTCAGTGGCTTTTCCTTTGCCAGGTAAATTTTGCTTCAATTGGTTTCTAGATTTCCCTTTACCGTTTTTTTTAGGGATTTCATTGTCACTAGATTCTTGAACAATTCTGTTTTCCTTGTCATCATCCGTTGAGTCTGCAAGGTATTCGGTCTTGTCTAATGTTTCATCATCGGAGGCATTGTCACCTGATGTATCACCATCGCCATCAACCATTTGTCGCCAACGTTCATCAGAAGCAGCCACATAATTTTTTTGACGTTGTTTAGTTGGTAATTTCCTTTTGACTTCGGTTTTGGGAACTTTAAAATCTTGATCATCACGATCACATGTAACGCGTGGTTCACTATTGAAATGGATTTCTTTACTTGGCTTTTCTTGCGGCTTTGGTGTAGTAAAGCGTGTTGAGTCCAAATTTGTGCGTACAATATCACGACGAACTGTAAAATAAGGATACTTATTAAATTAGGTTTTAACCACCAAACAAGTTTTAAGTATCTATAACATACAAATTGAAAAATCATCTAAAACGCTCTGTTCCACACTTTGGTCCAATTGTTTTCCGTTACTTTTAGTTTCAGGTGCAGATCTTGAATCTTTAACTAAACTTGATTCTTTAAATGAGTTTGGAGTTTTAGAAGTTTGTGGTGATGGTGTGCAATTTTTCTTTGGCGTACGACTGGAGCGCTTAAGTGTACGTATGACCTCTGGTGTCTGCCAAGCCTTTCCATAAACTTGATTAAGAAGCCGTTCAGCAGTTGTGAGAAATTGAACATCCTCCTCACCTTCGTCCGCCGAATTCATATCTGCATTCATGTTGTTATCTATGGCACTACTTAGGTTGATTTTGCTTCGATCCTGCCTTTTCTCAGCACATGTAGTTTCTAGTATAACATGGTTGTCAGAAAGTGGAGTTTTTTCATCGTTTTCAGAAACATTGGCATTGTCATATTCATCTTCCAGACTATCTACTTGCGATATTGAAATTTGTATGTTGATCTTTGCTGAGAAATTGATGCTACCAATTTCCATTTGTTGTGGTGAAATTTGAGATTGTGTGCTCCCATCGCCTAGAAATGGACAACAAGTAATTATGCATATTTAGATAACAATTTTAGGTTGCGCATTAATCAATAGGTTACTATTGTAGTTGTCTCCGAGGGTGTTTGAGTGGAGCTAGAATCAATAAATTAGTGTGTTAAATAACTTACCTACTGCTGGACTACAATCGCTCGTTATAATATCCCCACTATTCAATTTGCTATCGTGCACCGATACATTACTTATACTTTCACTTGAAGTTTCAGATATAACAACTGAATCTTCAGGTATATCTTTGTTATGGTTATCAGAGTTATAACTTTGATCGCTGCAGTATACCGAACAGTCCGTATACCCTTGTTCAGTGCTTTGTCTTATTGATGTTGCTAACCATGGTTTCGGGGCATCCTCCAACATAGAAGGGTTTAATTCGGTGTCATCACACGCTAAGCGTTGAGAATCTTTGTTTTGATGTTCATGATTCTTTTGTACAAATCTACCAGAGTCAGCTTGCAAGTCCTCTGAATTAATTTGACTCATTGACAAAGTATCATTTTTTTCTAATTTTATATCAATTTGATGGGTATTTCCTTTTATATCCTTTAGTAATTTTCCACAATCTTCTGATTTCCGATGTTCTGTGCTGAAAGTAGTCATCGATTCTGTATCCGCATACGCTAATCCGGCAATTTCTTTATATACGTTTTTATCTTTTAAACATATTTCTGTAGCATTTGTGTCGCTCACGCTTAGTAAAGTAAAATTATCTTCAACTCTTGGTTCGGATTCCTCAATTTCTCTGCGCTGTTGAGAGACGTCACGTAAAAATGCTTCCATTCGATCAGCTTTTGCATTGCTAAAGGTTTGTGGTAAGAAAGCATCAGCTGAATGGCCACTTTCTGGTATTGCCGATGTCATTACATCAAAGTCCATGAACTCTGAAATACTACTGTCGGTTACGGTTATTGCACTACAACTTCCATCAGTAGATGACACCGATATGCATGAAGAATGTGTTACTTCTATCTCACTATTAGCTTGATTTTTGTCATCCTCCGTTCTAATTGTACAAGTCTGTAGGCGTTGTGTATGAAATTCGTAGCTCATACGCTGACTTTCAGTTGACACCAATAAAGTAGTATCATATAATATTTTATCACTAGGTTTTTTTACGTTAACACTCATTAGTGATACTTCCTTTGTCAATGTAGATATCTCTTGGTCAATAGTCTCACTTACTTGCAATGGATGCATATCTTCAGTATGAGTGATATGTAGTGAACTTCCTAATGAGGAGGTATTCATTTTCGTTACCGGATTGCTATTACTGCTTTCGCTCCGTAGTAGTGGGTTGGTATATGTTGCAATGTCTGCGAGACTGGAAGAGCTAGCAGAAGATTTATGATATGTTGCCTCATCCAGAGCTTCCATTAGATTTCGGCTAGTACGTTTCATAGGCTCCAATTGTTCCTCAATATCTTCTGGGGCTTCATCTATTATTTGTTGTTTCTTTTTATTTGACAAAGTTAGTTTGGAGAATCCTGTAAACAAATGACTTTCGTGAATATATATTCCTGTTACTGTTTAAACAATCTTACTATCTCTTATTGGCACATTAATTTTCCTCGGATCGACACATGTTATCAGTTTATATTGTTGCTCCTCATCCATCTTGTTTTTCAGGACAATTTTTACTTTTCAATTGTTCCTATCTTCCCAAAAATATTGATATTTGTTTTCAAAACTTGAATGCAAAATGCTCACAACAATGATAATTTGCAAGGACTTTCATCAAAGTGGGAAATAAGAATTTAAATTTTAAATGGCAAACGTCAAAATGAGCCGAAGTGCTGCCAAGTTTGCCCTTGGAATGAAAGAGAAAAAATATATACCCGTTTACGGGATTCACGAATGAGTGAAGGACACAATATATATCCACTTCGCACGGTTTGTCTTTTTCTATAAAGCGAAGCTCGCCTCCCGGCTATTGTGAATTGTGAATAAACAATTGTGAACGGGGAAAACAGCTGTGCCATTTTTTATGAAATCCTTTGGTTTGTTTATTTTTATGGAGCGTTTGATGTCTCATGTCTTTTAAAATAATGCGAATAATTGTTTTACAAGTTCGGTGTGGATAAATTGTAATTATTTAAAAATGGACAGAAATGTACTACACAGTAGTCTTGTCAGTGCCGCTTTCAGTATTATATTCCAGGTACGTTTAACATCTATATTTAGACAAACAAAAAAGTCAAGAACATGCTAATGATAGCTGAAAAGCCTATTCTCTTCTCTTTAATTGAAAGGTGTTATGTCGTGTTTTAACGTTTGCCATCAATGCCTTCATAGTACGCAATGTGGGACGAGATGTCCTCGGTATTATGAATATACGCTTGTTGCTATTGGAAAGTACACTACTATTCTTATCGAGAGAAGCTTTCAACCGGGCTGGTTTAAGCGCTACTACACAACAACGTGACAAGTGTACATGGGCGCAGTTAATTAATCAAATGTGGCTAACGTGAGTACATTTAATCGATCAATATCTTTATTTTGATTACTTATTTATGCAAAACATTTTTGCAGTGTTCCAACTTGCATAATTATAAGCGTACCATGCCTTTACGTTTGGTTGCATATGCTTACGCCTGTCGAAGAACCATACAGCAATCAATATAGATTTGGTTGCTATGCAATGGCTTGGTCATGTGTCTTTGAACTATGTGCTGAAGCGCCTTGTTTTGTGACCCAAGTATTTTGTTTTGTTCGGTTACGAATTGTGCTGAGTACATTCCATATTCTAGTGCGTTCTACCGTTTTTCTTTGGATTGTTATAAATGATAAAAGCGCTGCAATTGATGCTTTTGCTATGGCGCAACTTATGAGTACAGCAACAATCATCATTGGCAATTACGGATTCTTTTACTTTTATATAAGACGATTTAATCAGGAAAAAACAATCATAAACAAATATTCAAAATCAGACAAGGATCTGTTTACTGCAATGGACAGCTTTCCTTTTAGAAAAATTACTGATTTCCTACCTGGAGTAATGGAAAATGAGGTATGCAAAGAAATAAAAAATGATGAAATAAGTGTTATTAACCCCTTAAATAAACAACAGGGAAAATTCTTGAATTCGGAATTGCAAATTCTTACACTTAGTTTCGTTAAACAAGGCGTGCTAAAACAAATTTTAACCGAGGGAGAAAAATATGTGATGTCCATTAGTCCAGTATTGAGCTTTAGTCAACAAGCGACCTATGATGTGGTGAATAACTTGGGCAGTTTGGCAGCCCGCTTTATTTTCAGACCGATCGAAGATAGCAGCTACTTTTTCTTTACACAAACCATAGCTCGTGATGTGCAACTATATAAACAAAACCGTGTAAGATAGCATAAACTAATTAACATTATTTATACCCAGCTGTATTAATGTACATAGTTTGATTTAAAAGGCGGTAGCAGTTCATTTCGATATTGAATACTTGTTATAATTTAGTAACGAGGATTCAATATAGTTGACAAAGCCCACAGCTGGGTATACTTTGCTCGGCTTAGGCCGAACTTATATTTCGTTTAAAGTTTTCATTCAGTTATCATATTTAATAGGAGAATGTTTTGCAAGCAGCTAGAGTTCTACAGAACCTATCTCTAGCAGTTACATCAATTGGTCTATTGGCTCTAACTTTTGGGCAAAGTTATTCGCATACTGTACTATTACTGTATGGTGGGGCTGATTTTGTTGCAGGTGGATTACCTGAACTCTTATTACAGTGGCATTGCTTAGCAATTTGCTTTTTGGCAATAAATGGCATTACTGAGGGTTACATGTTTGCAACGAATACCAGCAAAGATATTGATAAATACAATTACTTAATGGCTATATTTTCAATCAGTTTTCTAATACTTTCCTACATTTTAACAAGTTGGTTGGGACCGGCTGGTTTTATATTTGCGAATTGCGTCAATATGTTTTGTAGAATTTGTTACAGGTTTGTGAAACTATGTTAAAAAGGATATATGCACATTTATCTAATATTGTTGATATCTTTTGTAGTGTGCGCTTTATAAATCAGCAATATAAACCCACAGGATTAACTCCATTACATGGGCTGCTGCCCGGGAAATGGTTTCTAACTACTCTTCTTATTACAGGCATATTTTGTAAATATTCCGAGGTAAGTTAGTGAAAAATCCTTTTCCAAATGGTAATATATTTTTGATTTCTCTTTCTGATTTTAGTATCATGCAGGTGCGATTTTCCCGCACGTCATGTATGGCTTCGTAAGTGTTGTTGTTTGTGTACTTGTTTGGATAGTTGAAAACCGGGAATTAGTTAAATTAGGATGGCGATACGGACGACGCCATAAATCTGATTGAAATGTAAATTACTAATTTAAGGAAATCTGTATGTATATATGTATTATAATGCACATTAATGATAAACAGTCCTAGCACAACTTTTGTTAAATATTGAAGGTAATCGTTGCGGTGGACTACCGAGCGCTAATATTTACACAAGAATGTCGGGAGGGGTCTCAAAAGACGCGTCTCGGTCCCAGGATCACGAATATAACTCGGCTCAACCAATATTTTAATTATTTTGGAAAATATTTGCGAAAAACCGAAAAATTACCCGGGTTTAGGGACCCGATCCATGTTTTTTATGTGTGGACCGTCTTCGGCATCACGAACACAAAAATTCTGCCAAACAATTTGATCGTCCCCGGGACGCTTAATGTCGGTATGCGTTGGTCCCCATCAGGTAGATCATTCAGCGTGTCGGTCACCACAATGAATGAGGTTGTGAATATAAGTTATCTGCACGTTCTACCACATCCGATTTCAGCTGGTTTTCTTGGAGAGATCTACGAAGTTTAATTTATGCTTTGTAAAGTGATAGGAGGGAATTCATCTTGTATGAGAAGTAACTTATTCGATGCATGCATGTGTTCTCAACTGCAGTGTGTGGGGTTAGTTTCTAAAACAAAACAGTATAAGAGCCGCGTGCAAAATTCACATTTTCTGCTCTAAAAACGCGATTGCTTTCAATCAATGTCGACTTTACCATCTCTATTTGATATAAAAAAAAGTTTTAAGCAGTTGGCTACACTGGTAGCGCGAAATCAACCTATTCCTATTCTATCGGAATTTGCACGGAAATAAATTCCTTTTTTTTATAAGTTACTCGTAATTTTACATTGTTTTTAGTTATTGGACTGTGAACTAATTATCATGGCGTTAAATCCACAATACGAGGATATTGGTAAAGGATTTGTACAACAATATTATGCGACTTTTGATGATCCCAACCTCAGAGCGAATGTCGCTAATTTCTATAGTGTAAGTGCGTGTGAATATATAAAATTTGCAGCTGGTGCGGCTGGTGTGGCCGCTGTTGGCTTGACAGCAAACCATGTTTGACTTTACTATTGCTAATCCTCCGCCTAATGGTCTATAAAGAAGTGTCTACTAGTCAATGACGCTATCTAACGAGTAACCATCATTGCTAAGGGCAAATATATCGCACCTACATCTCTGTTCTATTTTTAGCAATGTCATGAAAAGTGAGTAAACACTAGACAATTACTTCTGGACCATTGCGGTATTCATTCAACAATAGCAACAAAAATGCGCCCGAAATTTATTTTATTTTTCATTGGAATACATTTTTGTTAATGAGTATATATTTTATATAGGCAACAGAATCTTTTATGTCGTTTGAAGGCGTACAGTTACAAGGTGCACCTAAAATAATGGAAAAACTATCTGTGAGTATATCAATTAAGATTCAGCTGGTTTTATACCCCACGTAAACGATTACCAATTAAAAATTGTGTTTTATAGAGCTTATCATTTCAAAAAATCTCCAGAGTTATAACTGCAGTTGATTCGCAACCGATGTTTGATGGTGGTGTATTAATTAACGTTTTGGGAAGACTAAAGGTAAGCAATTATAACTCGCTATGTAACATAGGTATTGAAAGAGAAATCATGTGTATATCAGCCTTTTTACTCAAAACCCAAAATTTAGGATTTTATTTTATATGCATTTAGTTGTCAAATGTGTACCTTTTTTATCTCTTTGTATACACGCTGCATTTGATCCCTCATCAGACCGATGATGACCAGCCACATGCGTATATTCAAACATTTGTTCTTAAGCCTATTGGTATTAGTTTCTTCGTACAACATGATATTTTCAGGCTATCACTACATGACATATAGTAATCTGGATAGTAATCATCGCACGTACTGCCTCAAATTATGCTCGATAGTAACGTTACAGCTATTGCTACATGTTGTAATCAAAACGAAGATATGTACATATTTAAATTAACTACGCTACTTTGCTATAGTACTGTGTTAACCACAATGAGGAGCAAACCGAAACAAACATGTTTACCTAAATACCACGACCTACAGACATTTAAAATAATACATCTAACTATGTAGTTCGTTGTGTCGTCGGGGCTATATTGGCCAGCCATTATTTAAGGAAATACTGCCTTGTAACACCGATGCGCTGTATGAGGGTTTTCGATATTCAACGATAAACCAATATAAATATGATATGAGCCGATTGTAATGCACATGTTTTTATCGTATGTAAATTTTTGGAATTATTTCGAATTACTGACCATTAGATGTAGATTAGAGTGCCACACCGGAAATTCTTTTTCCGCCGGAGTTATGAGAAAAATAGATATTTAATTTTTTAAATTAAAGTAGGTTGTGAAATAGTCATAGGAAAAATAGATTTTCATAAATGACCAGGCGAATGAATTAGCATTCCATAAAGGTTTTATATACGATTCAAATGCATTAAATATTGTTATGGAAGGATTTTTTTGGAAAAAAAAATAAATTTTTTTTCTGTAAGAAGAAAGTCGAATTATGAAGGTATTTTCCTCCTGGTCTAGCTAACCTAAACCTAAAATGTTTCCGAAATGTTATGACGGAGTTTTTAAAAGACAATAAATTTTCTAATTTCGATGAACAAACGGAACCGATTTTTATTGGTATGCAGGGTGAGGCATTCTAATGTAAATATATACATACATATGTAAGTATGTACACACAAGCGGTTTTCCACAAAAATAAGGGGTTCCTAACTAATCGTCGCTTTATTAACGTAACTTAAACTTTTTGTTGTATGTATGTAGTATGTAGGTCAAAATGCTTTTTGGTATTTGTTTCCTTTGGCACTCAACTACTAATAAATTAGCTAAAAATATGATAGGGGTGTCAAAAGACGCGTTTTGGCCTCAGTATTAATGATCCGAAGTCGAAATTTCATTTTTTTGTTCCAGTGAAGAGATATTTGCAATCAAAGTTCAGAATTTTCTGTCATTTTCATGTGGTTGTTGTAATCACAAATTACACTGTGAGAAAAGAGGGCATCACAGTGGCGGTAGCCACGGCTATGGCACACACCCGGAGTTGGAATGGCTTAGCCCAGGGTTATTTTTTGAAGCGCGGCCGAAGGCCGCCTACTCGGAAAGGTGTTCTGCACATAAAAAACATGGATCGGGCCCCGAATTGGGGATCTGACCCGGGTCAATTTTCGGTTTTTCACTAATAACTTTTCACTGGAACAAAAAAATTAAATTTCGACTTAAGTCACCGTTGAATTTTCATCAAAGTCGGTCGCTTTCATTTTCTTTCTCTGAAAATAATTTTTGTCAAAAAATAAATACAAATATTTTTTATATTTTTCACGCGTCATATTTTTCTATTTCTTATAAATACATTTATACATACATATATTGTGTAACTTATTTCGCGTGCTTTTGCAATGGCCCCTGGGGCCACTAATTTAGGGGATAACAGATTTACCCCTTTATCCCCTATGCTAAGAAAAAAAAGGAAAAAGTCAAATCCCATTCATTTGGACCAATTTCCAGAACTACCAATTGTCAATAAGGATGAACCTAAATATCTGGTGATGTCATCTTTAGATTCAAATAAGCCTCTTACATCTTTATCATGCTTTGCTGTTTACAAAGGTATTCAAGGTATTTGTAAAAATGTTAATAAGATCACAGAATTACGTGATGGCAGTCTTCTTTTACTGGTAAATAACAACAAAACTGCTGAAAAATTCATTTCCACAAAATCACTTCCGGGTGCTGGTGCAATAAAAGTACAACTTCATAACTCACTAAATTCAGTTAAAGGAACAATATATGCCCCCTTTCTATGTCATCTTGATGATAAGGAAATCGTTGAAGGCCTCAAAGATCAAGCTGTTTCTTCCGTATTCAAATTTACACGATTAGTTGATGGCTCTCGGAAACCATCTGGTGTTTTATTGTTAACTTTTAATAAATATTGTCTTCCTGATAAAATTGATGTTGCCTGGAGATCCCTTGATGTCCGTCCGTACTATCCTAATCCTATGCGTTGTAAACAATGCCAACGCCTAGGACATACAATTAAATACTGTAAAAATTCTTTGACATGCGTAACCTGTAACCTTCCATCTGATCATTCCTCGCCAACTGAATGTAAAAGAATTATGTGTGCCAATTGTTCTGGTAATCATCCATCATCATCTAATATTTGTCCTAAATTTCAACAATCTAAAGAAATTCTTAAAATTAAAACAATTTATAAATGTAGTATGCGTGAAGCTGTCAATAAATACAATCAGTTCCTACCCTCTTCTACTATCCAAAACTCGTTTGCTAATGTAGCAAAAACTACTACCTCCATTAATAATACTATTACTCCTAAAATTAATTCTATTACAGAAATAAATAATAATAATAATAATGATATTGATTCTTCAATTAATTATACTAACATAAATTCTATTAATTATATCGAATCTTCTTCCTTGTCTAATCTAAATTCTAATGTTTGTATGGAAGTTTCTTCCATTTCTAATTCAAATTCTAATAATCATTTAGAAGTCCCTTCCATTTGTAATACTAATTCTAATAATCATATTGAAATTCCTTCCACTTCTAACTCAAATTCTAATAATCATATGGAAGTTCCTTCCATATCTGATCTAATTTCTACCTCCATCAACATCCACTCTTCATCCAATAATTTTCTCCCATCTTTTTCTGAAACTCCTTCTGAATCTGATGTTTCTATTAATTTACTAAATAACTTATTACATTTGAAATAATTTACTTTCTTAACTTTTTAAGTAATTACTTTTTCTTTTAATTTATTTTTGTTATGATTACTTTTCTACAATGGAATATTAATGGTTATTTTAATAATTATTTTAATTTAGAATTACTTATAAAATTACACAACCCTTCTATTATTCTTTTAAACGAAACTCATCTATCTCATAATGTTTCAGCTTGTTGTCCACATGCCTATATAGGATACTTTTACAATCTTCCTAATATTTCTTATAGCAAGCAAGGCGTAGCTATCCTAATTAAGAAAAACATCCCTCACATTTCCCTTCCACTATCCACTTCTAATATTTCTTCTTTGGCAATAGAAATTCAAACTCCACATAAAATTTCAATTATCTGTGCTTACTCCTCTCCTAGCCAAATTTTCTCTACTAATGATTTCCTTAACCTTATTCCTTCTGACTCTCAATCTTTCTTTTTGGTTGGCGACTTTAATGCTTGGAGCCCTCTCTGGGGATCATCCTCTGTTAATTCAAGGGGACGTAGTGTGGAAGATGCCATCCTAGTTTCTAATTCTTTTATTCTTAATGATGGTTCTCCCACTCATTTTTCAACCCATACTACTTTTACGCATATAGATCTCTCGCTCTGTTCTTCTTCATTATCCTCAAAATTTTCCTGGTATTGTTTAAATGATCTTCATGGTAGTGATCACTTTCCTATCATTTCTAAATTATCCTTATCCCGCCCTTCTAATCTTTTCAAACCCAGGTCTCGTTTTAAAACTGATTTAGCTGACTGGAATAAATTTGAACATTTGTGTTTATATTACTCGCGTTTTTTCCCTATATCTTCAAATATTAATCAAGAATCTTCTAGAATTCAAAAAATTATTCGTTGTGCTGCTAATCATTCTATTCCTCAAACCTCCTCTAAACCAATAATCCGTTCTCCTCTTTGGTGGAATAATGAACTATTTATTCTTAGACAAAATAAACAACTTGCATGGCATGAATTCAAACGTAATCGTTCATCTGATAATTTAATAATTTATAAAAAATACAACGCCTTATTTCGCCGTAAAGCCAAGGCTTCTAAAATTCTCTGTTTTCAAAAATTTACTAGTGATATAAACTCTTCTTCTGATCCTAAAAAAATTTGGACTGATATTAAAAAATTAACTGGTTGTACTTCTTTTTCATCTATATCTTTTCTTAAAACTCCAATCGGTGACTTACTTCTGCCAAAAGACATAGCCCTAGAATTTGCCTCACATTTTTCTAATGTTTCATCTGACTCTAGTTTCTCTCCTGAATTTTCCTCTAGTAAATTGTCTTTGCTATCTTCCCCTTTTATTCCTCCTTCTAATTTATCATATTCTGCCAAACTTTTAGATTCTGACTTATCAATGTTTGAGTTTCAATCTGCTTTATCAGTTGTTAAAAGTAAATCTCCTGGTATTGATAAAATTTCCTACTCAATCATTAAGCATCTCCCCCATTCTCTTTTCTCCCGTTTACTCAATCATTATAACAATATATTTCAATCTGGCAACTACCCTATCCTTTGGAAGACTAGCACAATTATTCCTATTTTAAAACCTGGCAAATCCCCTATTGAAGTCTCCAGTTACCGACCTATATCACTTTTACCTTGCCTTGGTAAATTGTTAGAAAAAATAATATCTGTCAGACTCTCCTGGTATGTTCATTCAAATAAATTTATACATAATAATCAAGTTGCTTTTAAAAAAGGACAAGGCACTCTTGATGTTCTTTTGCACCTAGATAATTTTATTTCTAATACTTTATCCTCTAAAAATCATGTTACTATACTCTCATTAGATTTTTTAAAAGCATTCGATCGTATTGGCATACATGTAGTTTTAAGACAGCTTATCAAATGGAAGGTTGGTTCCCGTATTTTTAATTTTATTAAATCTTTTCTTAGTAACCGTAAAATTAGTGTTCTTATATCTAATGTCCGTTCATCCATTCTTTCTCTTGATAATGGTACTCCCCAAGGTTCCCCATTTTCAGTTATACTTTTTGTTATTGCTTTTGATGAAATCAGTTCAATTTTAAACAATATTCCTAATATCAATCATCAAATTTATGCTGATGACTTAGTAATATTTTCTAATAATTTGGATTTATCTATTGTTATGTCTTCTTTTTCTGAAATTTTATCTCTTTTATCATCTTGGTCTATATCTTCAGGCACCTCAATTTCTTTTTCTAAATCAAAATTGTTACATATTTGTAAAAAACATTATTGTATTTATCCTACACTTACATTTAATAATGAAACTATTTCTTGTGAAGATAGTATTAAATTTTTAGGTATTATCTTAGACTCTAAGTATTCGTTCAAACAACATTGTCAATATGTTAGAAGTAAACTTTTTACTAATTTAAATATTATTAAATATCTTTCTTGTAAACGATCGCTAATCGGCACGGCTCTTCTGGTTAATATCACCAAAGCTCTTATGTTATCTATCATCAATTATGGTTTGGAAATATATGGACACCATTCAAAAAACCATTTCAAAACTCTTTCTGCTCCCTACCATTCTGCAATTCGTCGATCTCTTCGTGCCTTTCCCACGTCTCCTATAAATAACATTTTACCTGAATCTGGTCTTCCTTCTTTAAAGGATAATATGGAAGACAGCTTATGTAAACTTTATCCAAAACTCATTTACAGTTCAAATACTATTCTTAAAAAAGATTTTAACACAACTCTATCTCGGAAACGTGCGCCAAAAATTGCTTCAGCTATTTATATTTGCTCTAAATTTGTTAAAGACAACAATTTACCATTCAATATATCTTCAAATCGCAATTGTAATAACCCTCCATGGTGTTTAAAGGATTCATCTTTTTTAAGTAATTTGGTTCATTTACGCAAATCAAATACTCCTAATGTCGTATACCAAGCACGTTTTAGGGAATTATATACTCAATTTAAGTCTTCTAGTTGGCAATTTATTTTTACTGATGGTTCTAAATCAACCAATACATCTTTTGCTGTGGTTGGAGAGAATGAATCCATAATATCGTATGGTTTATTATTTCCATTTTGTTCTGTATTCACAGCTGAAGCAACTGCGTTGCTCAATGCCTGCAAGTATGCTAAACAAAATAGAGGAAAATTTATCATCTGCACTGATAGTTTATCTTGCTTCCAAGCTATACAAAATTGCCGTAATTCTAATTTTATTATTGAAAATGTTAGACTTATTTTGACATCTTCTCCAAAAAAACTCAAAATTATGTGGGTACCAAGCCATTCTGGTATTATTGGTAATATGTTTGCGGACTCAACTGCTAAGATAATGTGCTTAACTCCCACTATATACTCAAATTTGTTTTCTAAAAGTGACATTTATAAATTTATTAGCCTTCAGAGAAATACTAAATTGGCTGTTTTTTGGACGAATTATAACCACCATTATGCAACTATAAACCCAAATAGAATCAAACCAATTTTTCCACTGTCATTGCCTACTAATTATATCACTCCGTATATAAGGCTTCGTATTGGCCATTCAATTATTACTCACTCTCACCTATTAGAAGGAAATTTTTCTAACCAATGCCCTTTTTGTGAAGTATCAGCTATTAGTGTATTACATTTTTTAGTTGATTGTCCTGCTTTAAAAATTTATCATCAAAATAATTTTGATAATATTAATCCTATTGATCTTCTAATTAATCCCTCAATCAATAATATCAAACAAATTTATAATTTTCTAAAAGAGTCTGACCTTCTTCGTCGTATCTAATTTAAATTAACCAGCCAGCCGAAAGCCTATGCCGCTAGCGCTGCGTTGTTTAGTTTGTATAATAATTTGTATTATTATGTAAGCTTTTTTAAATAAATAAAAAATAAATAAATTTCGACTTCGGATCATTGATACTGAGGTCAAAACGCGTCTTTTGACACCCCTATCATATTTTTAGCTAATTTATTAGTAGTTGAGCGCCAAAGGAAACAAATACCTGCTTTTTTTATTTTATTAATTTATTTTTAATTTAAATGTAATGTTGTTTTTAAGTCAAACTGCTTTAAACTTCTAACACTTATACTGCAAAGCACAATTTTCATACTGGCACTTTTATTATTTAGTACATAACTGTACATACATAAGTGTAGAGTTAGTATAGTTCCGGTGTTTCTTGCATTTATGTTTGAGTAAAATTGTTAATAAAGCAAAAAAACCGCATACAAGTTCAGTGACATAAAATGTACCGAGAATTATAAAGTAGTTTCGAAACATTTCAGTCGAAAATACCTCCATAATTTAACTTTTAACCTTTCCATAAAAATTAAAATAACACAATTCAAACATGATACGAAAACTTTAAAGGCTACCTTCATATTCATGTCTCCAAAAAAGCAGCAAATTTGTTCATAAACAATGACATACCAATATCATACCAATTGTAATTAATATATGATATTTGAACATTCAGATGGCGAGTCTTTAAACTTTTGTTATCATCTTTTTATTTACTATTTTTTATTGCTACATACAAAAAGACATTTTTAATTGTGATTATTTTAGTGTTAGGTGCTTATCGTTACCTTAATTCCCAAAGGCCCTAATTGACACATTTTTCGAAAATGATCTTTTCACATATATAAGTATGACATAGTAAAATACACACACCGGGAAGTTACTCAAAAATCGATCAGTAGATTCTCATTTTTTAGCCAGATTTTTTAACACGATAAGAGCGCCGTAATTTTTTACCAAATATTGCGTTTTCACCGGGTCCTGAACTATCTATATGACAAGTTCTGATTCTGCAGTTCACTGTAGAACTCTTCAAAAATCCAATGCGCCTGTTTGACCAATTCATTATTGACGACATGACCCTTCCCCATATGCTGGAAAGCTGGGTAGGCCCAGTCAATTTGAAAGGCCCTCGAACGCATGTTTTGCCGTGGAAACGGTTGATACTTAGGCTAGATTGGCTACGTTCACTGAACTCACAATACCAAACTACGATATCAGCTAGATATACCTTTTCGTATCGCGTAATGTCAATTGTGAAACTTTAGTTGAATACAAACATAAAATTGTTTCGTATTTAAAGTTTTCAAAACTATTGAAAAAGATGTACATACTTACATATGTAAATAAAGCTGTTACTGGCAAATTTTTTATTGGACTGATAAAACTGTTGTCAAATAAAAGTTACTAATACCTTGTTGTTCCTAATTTTGATTGTTTTGGCAATTGTATTTACTTTTCCTTCAAACCTAAAACTTTATTCTAATTTCTTATTTGCAGTGTGATGAGGATCCTCCACATGCTTTCTCACAAGTGTTCGTTTTAAGGCCACTCGGCGGTACATTCTTCTGTGCACATGACATTTTCCGTTTGAATATACACGACACAGCCTAATTATACTAACATTTTGATTACATTTATAAATAATTATATAAATATTAAAAGAAAAAAAAAATAACATTTTATGAGTGACTGTAATAACGATAAAAAATTGTAGCATTCATTTCACAGCACCAAAAAATCCTTAAATTTTTTTCGATTGGTTTTAGATTATATTACAGCTGTTAAAGGCTATATGTTATTTATGTGTTTATGTTAGTATAACCTTATTGATTTTCACTATCCCCTAAAATAGAAAAATTTGACACTCCTAGCTATTTACTAGCAGATGTCTCTAAAACTGAGTGAATAGTTTTCGTTCAGAGGGGCATGGTTATATTGGCTCAGCTAATCGCTCCAATCAATTCGGTATACTTATTGATGGGTTTATTTTTTTTCTTCTCCTACTTACAAACATCGGACCAAAATTGGTATACCATTTCATATTCTTATATACTCGTATTTTAGGAATAGCTTCATTCGAACCGTTCGTTAACCATTTTTGTTAAGTTTTTAAAATGAATAAAAAAATTTTGAGTTTCGTATAACTACTAAATTTTATTCAAGTTTTATACATATGTCAAAGCTTCTTATATATTGATATTCATATTTTTATTTCGAATGGCTTCAATCGCATCAATTACATCCAGAAGTGTACCTTGGCTAACGCAATAATCAGCTATATTTAAGCGTCGTTTATTTTTTTCCATTGATCCATACAAAAATGAATAACTTACAATCGGAACTGGCAAGTAGAATTTGAAGCAATTATCGATTCGTACTCTATTAAAGAGAGGAGTAAAATTAAGATGTTCCATTACGCAGAAAATCAAAAATTAAGTGTATTTATGTAGGTGTGGGGTAATCACTATTCGAAATTCGTTTAACAGAACCGTTTGCAATAGTTGTGAAGTCAAGTCAAACCTATGCTATATAAATATGAAATATGAATAAGTTGCTAACTTAATTTTTAGGTCCATAAATAAAAAAAAAAAGTATAGTCTGATACACAAAAATAATATCATACTTAACTGTAATTCAGAATCTTCATGCAAAAACGTTACAAAGCGCACTAAATTTTCAGAATCCTTGTATAAACTGTGAAAAGAGATAATGATATATATTGGCAATTTAATAGCATAAAGACGGTTGCATGGAAGCACGTCCTATATTTGGCAGAAATTTCCAACTGAGCTGCCGCTGCTAACAAAGAAAATAATTTATATACTTTTTGTTATTTATAATTGCGTTTCCACTGAACCTGAGATATGATGAATTGAGCGTTATAGTTTTGCTGACATTCATAGGGCGTTGCTTCATTCAACCGTCTATATTTGTAAGTTTAATTATGTCCACTACTGCATGCAAATACAAATGATGTATGTATTAGGTACGTACTTGTCCTTTGCTTCATCCGCTGTTGTACCGTCAATTCTCAATTTTATATATAAATAAAATCCTTTCGTATATCTACTTCGGAGATATTGGATATTACCATATGCCCACATTTCGCCTTCATTATAAATTAATAAACGATCAGATAATGCTTCCAATTCTCTTTCGTCCGTGGTTGTGATAAGCAAAGTTTTACCCATATAACGTTTGTAGCGTAAAACATTCCATATTTCACGACAAGTTTTTGGGTCAAGCCCACGCGTTGGTTCGTCTAATATGACAACAGTGGGATGGGCAATTAAAGCCAGAGCTATATTAACTTTGCGACGCCGATCAACGCTCAGGGACTGAATTGGTTTGTCCATAAAACTTCCCATTGTAAATGCACTGGAAAGATCACGTAAAACTGGTCGTATATCTTTGTTTTGAATGCCGCGTAACATGCAAAAGAAACGTAACATCTCTCTTGGTGTAAACGTGTTCCAAAGGCCATGATTTTGTGGTACATATGATAATTTGCGAAATGTTTTCTCTGGTTCGTATTTTAGTTCGGTTCCATCGACGAATACATCACCAAAGGCAAATGTATTTTCACCAATAATTTGGCCTGCTAAATACGATTTGTTGCTGTGACGACAGCCGTATATAGCTATACATTGACCACTAAAAATTTACAAATAAATTATAATTTATTAAAGTGGCCATAAGTGTTTTATTTTCACATACGGTTCGGCTAGAAATGAAATAGTATTCAATGTGTCCCCTTTCTTCGGTATTTGATATTCCAGTTGATCAATCATAAAACGCTTCTTAAGACTACTTTGCAAATCCTGATGGGCTACAAGTTGCTTTAATTGCATTACATCTCGATCGTCGTAAGCATGTGTAGCGGACCGTAGAGTTTTAACACTGCAAATATAATAAAAATGCATAATATACTCTCATTCTCTAGTACAATAACAGGAGCCGCAATCTTTTGTAACAGAGTTACAAAACAACAAACAGTTGACAGCATTCAGCTACCAAACTACATAGATACAAAGTATGAAACTACTTGATCGTAAACGGCCATGTTTTACAACTCGATTAAAAAAGAATACATTTGTATAACCATACTCTCGTTTAGTTGAAAATCTCGTGCGTGCTCTTCTATGTTCTATAAGATATAGTATACTAAATATAATTATAGCCGAAATTGTCATAAAGCAGATTGGGGTTAAAATTCCTGGATTTTCGAATTTGAAAATAGTTGTGACTGCAAATAAAAAAGTACGTTGTGTATTAGTGCTGGAAGAATTTTTTGTTTAAATCGAGTTTTGTAAACCTTTCTAACTTCATAAGGTCAGAAATAAAAGACATCCTTCTAAAAGTATCAAAGCCGTAATTTTTTTTCTCATACTTACGACAACATCGCGGCAGAGTATTGCACATATCATTTTTATCACAACTGTCATCCTCTTTACATGCTTCATCACAATAAAGTTCTTCCTTAGTTTGTGTATATACATTGCCTATTCCTTCCATTAGTGAAAATGTGGGAAATATGGACCACATGTAGAAAAATATATTGCTTCTTTCGAAAATTTCGAAAAACAGTAAGTATGAAAATATGCCTATAAAATATTTGAAATTTATTTAGTACTGTTATAAGTATGCATGTACGTACATATGTATTAGAGCTTTCGATTGCCGAGATTTCGAGAAGATATTTTGGCGCATACCTAATTTAAATAGCTTAAGTGAACAGGGATCATGAAACATGAAATTATGTATATCGAAAACTCGATTACTCAATTATCGACATACTCGATTATGTGCTTAACAAAATATCACATTTTACCCGTTATAATTTGAATTAAAACTGCTATTAAAAATGCAGACCACATCGACCAGTAAAAGTATAAGGAGAGAATATAGATTAGACCCAGTCCAGGTATGCCATAGATATTCATTAATAACATTGCAACTATAAATATTACGTATATAAATCAGTGTAATTAAATTTTATTAAAAATTATCTAATTAAAACTTACATAATTTGTCGGAAAACGAATAACCTTCAATCGGTGATAAAGCCAGGATGATTGTATAAACGATGGTGTAACAGAAGAACGTTATAATATCCCATACAAAGTTAACAAACCAATAACGTGTCATACTGACTCCAGCTAACTTTTGTAATGTCAATAAATGATATTTACGCTCTTCTACGAGTGGTATAATAAAGCAAGCAATAGAGATCGGTATAGCAATACCCAAGACCATGGGTAGCAACAAATGAATCTTCTCTGGGTCGACTAGTTGCAGTTCGGCAGGCTCTGGGCTATTGCTGATATAGTAAACGGCATCAGTATCATTTAATATGCGACTAGAGAAATAAAAAGTGTTTATTACTTAGTTATCAAATGTTATTTTAACCATTATTTAATCGTTTTTTGGAATGTCATTATTTCTGTATTTTAATTTAATATTGCATTTTTACAACCAATTTTTTGTTAATATTGCAAATACGTTTGATTGAGAGTATTTTAATGCTAGTGTTAACACTCAAATTAAGTTCGTTTAGAGTCGCTTTCATAAAAGCCGATTAACGCTAATCGGAGGTTTATTCAACAGGTAACACAAAATATTTAAGACAGTGAAACATCGGTTAGCGTTAACCGAATATTAAAACGGTCCTTAATAGTTCTCACTATGAGTTGCATTGAACCCCCAAAGAGCATTGAATAGAAGAAAAACCAACGGTACACATTCTATCAGAATGCGACTCCAAACCTTAGGCGATATTCACCAATAATCGATTCCATTGTTTATCATAAGGTTGGTTGAATCGGTTGTTTTATAAAGTTATCGAGAACGCACCAATAACTTGGCTCTAGGAGCACTTTTACTCTAGAAAACGGTTGCATTCAAATTTTGTTGCAACCATTTGTGAGAAAATGGATATAAAAGGGAGAGCGTAATAGATATGAAGAAAAACTTATCCATTGGCTGCTTTTTTTTATTGAATACTCTTTGGCTGAACCTTCTCTATGATCTACGAGGCAGTCTTACGTAGCGTCCCTTTCCCTGCAAAACACGGAAGAATCCCATCTATCTTCTAAGGAAAATTCCTTAAGGAGTATCAGAGTACTCCAACACTTGCAGTAGGTGATCTCTTAGAACATCGCCATGTAAGTTGGACCACCTTTTTATATGAAAAAGGATTTATTGGTAGTACTGTGACACTCCAGGCTTTTATCATTAGTTAAATGAGATCGCATAGCCACAATGTAAAAATGTAGTTTGTGTACTAACAACTTACTCAAGATAGAGATTATGCATTAAATTAAGAACAAGTGGCGCTGAATGAAATATACGTTGATTTATCCATAATGTGAAATTTTTATCGGCATCAATTTCTACGGCACCAAATTTATTATTCACAGTTCTTGAGCTTTCTAAGTACTGCTCATACGTCATGTTCAAACAACCAAAAGAGTTTTGATCAAATATCATTGACTTATCACCTTTAAAATTACTTCTTTGAACACTATTTATAGTAACAACATTACAATTAGCAAATTCTGTTAAATTCAGCTTTTCGAAAAAACCCAAACGTATGGGATTATCTTTCATTCGCGATAAATGTAAATTATATTTAGCCAGCGTGGCTGTTAAAATTATGAGAATTATTGATACCGCTATAGCTATGAGTGGAAAGTAATTTGGTGCCTGATGTATGAGTTTTTTATTTAGTAAAGCGTATGTTTGTTGTTTGCCAAGCGCTGCTGGAGAAACAAGCGTATATTGAAGATTTTCTGAATGTAAAAAATACAAAAAAAATTAGTGTTAGTTGAATTTAATTCTATGTAAATCCTCAAAATAATACATACTATCATCTTTTATAACTTGTTTAGTTTTTCGAGTACTCAATGTCATATAAACTTCTGTTAACTCGCTACTAATTGCTCGCATATCAACTATGCCCAATCTTTTTTGTTCCTTCTCCAAATGTATCAACATATTTTGAAATTTCGGTCTCATCTCCATTGGTAGTTTATAGTACAACAGTTCACCGATTTCATTTTCAGGCATTACTCCGGGTATAAATCTATTAATTAGTTCGGTTATATCTTCTATTGATGTTGTTCCTGACTTGACTATAATCTGAGGTATTCAAAAAGACAATAGTGGTCATTATTTTTTGAGGAAGCAATTGTAAATATAAATATATGTATGTACATACATGTAATCGTTACTAAAAAAACTGAGCTGTCAGTTATTAATTTCAGCTCTTTAAATGCATGAAATGCCAATTATTTTATGTCCATGTATTAGAGAATTAGTCTTACCAGATCAATGCCAATACCAAATTTTGTTCTGAGAAAGAATGGCGTGCCATATGCTAGAAGAGCACCTTCTCCCATAATCGCAACACGATCACCAACAGCATCGGCCTCCGCTGCATCGAATGAGGTCATAACTATGGCTCGACCATTTTTCTCTTTATGCAATATGCGCCAGAACAAACGCTGATCTTTACCGATCATATGTAGTGTGGGTTCATCAAGTAGTACGATTTTTGTTCCAGCCGCCAATGTACAGCACAAGCTTAATAAACGTTTTTGACTAAAATCCAAAGTTTTCACCATTGTTTTTCGTTCAATTCGTGCGGGTTTAATGTATCCAAAAAATTTATCCAATTCCATATAAATTCTTTGATTATCATGTTCAGGTAATTTCACATTTAAATAATAAACTACGGTTTCTTCAGCAGTCAATAAATCAAATAATATATTATTGGGCATACAGACATCAATCTGATTACGATATTTATTCCAGTCTTTATACAAATCTTTGCCATCAATTTGTACTTGACCAAGGAATGGACGCTGCCAACCAGCTGCAATTTGGATAATTGTTGTTTTGCCAGAAGAATGTGGTCCCAATATAACTGTAATTTCATTCGCATAAATACGCATTGTTATATTCTTAAGTCGAACACCTGCTGCATTTACTTTTGTGTGTATATTTTTTAGACGTAAAATTTCGACGCTACTAAAATTTCCATACTCAAAATTCTCCCATCCTGCGGTTTTTTCATAACTTTTGGTATCTTTCTTTTTATCCTTTGAGTGTATAATTCTTTTACTTATTTTTGTAAGACAGGGGCCAGTTCCGAATAAATCAAAGCCCAATGTTTTAATATAACGTCCCGGATAGAAATACTCAGCTAGAGAAATTAGGATCCAATAAAATATACAGCATACAATCAGGCTGAGTAACGGATATAAAGATTCATTGCCGTTTTGTAATTCTCTCATTCCATAAGAAAATCCATTGTTAAAGAAACCAACAAAAGAAATAAAGAGCATAGGCGTCATACTTCTGTAATTGTCCACTAAAATCGAGAATAACGCAAACATGATTAACCATACCACGGCGCCAAGGAGTACGGCATGATAGGCTTTGTTTGATACTGATACGAAAAATATGACAGAAATCAGAAGTGCCATATTATAAGTCATAAGATAGAGAATGATTTGTACAGCCGATCCTAAAAATTTTCCATCTAAAGGTACCTAATGGAAAAAACCAAGTGTAAATCAAGAGGTTGCTTAAGCTAAGAACACAGCTAGCGACACCATGCGAGGTTGCACGAAAATATTGGTTTTTATGTTTAAAATACTTCTGACAAGCATAAAGGATTCTTACCAATGCCAAAATCACAGCAAAAATATCGAGTAACAGCAAGTGGATGTAGGAAATAATACAATTGCCCATCCAATAATGCGCATATTTAAAACCATATCTCCAATGATGTGCTAAAATATTTTCTTCACGCTCACGTCCATATCGCTTTAATAAAAGAAATCAAATTACCTTGCGAAATGAACTAATAAATATTTTTCTCACCCATAGTAAATTTAGAAATGGTACAAAAAACGCAAAGCTATATAAACCGATTGAGGAATAGGATTGTTGTGTGCTGCTGCATACTTCCCAATTTGAATGTTGTCGAAACGTCTTCACATTAATGTTCACACTATCCTCATTTTTAAATACTTCTTTAAACCAATGCAAATATATCTTATGCTGAAATTGCACAAATCCCTCTCGTATATATAAATCGTCTTTGTCTGTTTCGTTAGTATATATTCCATTACAGCGCGTTGCCCACATATTTTCACTTTCACGATTTGTCTTTAGTGTACGGAACTTACTAGGAAAATGTATGGAAACATTTAAGATTTTGGGTGATACTTCGTGTATTGTAACAGCTGTAAAATGTTTTTTGCTTTCAAACGTGTTTATCATTGCAGCTTGCTTTTTATATTCATTTGATACGGTAAATGGTTTCATTTCGAATTTGTCGAAATTTATTTGTGACTCATCTTCATCGATTACGATGTATAAAATCTGTGTTGGCATAGATATTCCAGTATCAGTGGGTATGGACCTTTTGAAAAATATCCACATAGGGTTAACACTTTCTTATTTTGAATTAACGCTATTTATTAGTAGACGCAAAACCTGCCTACCGAACGCACCAATACAACGAAAGAAAACGTATTTAAACCATAAGGCGATCCAAAAGCGTATGTAAATGGACGCTGTCAAATCGATGGTAGGTGATTTACCATTGCGAGAAACGTTTTTTTCAGAGGAAAAATTATGTGAAAAAATTGTCTGTCTTAACGGCTAGGTACTTGTGCCCCTATACAACACGGGCAGGGAAGTTCAGTTTCTACCATATATGTATGTAATACTCCTATATTCCTGGAAAGCACATAGTACATTCCCCATATCAGAGTGCAGAAATATAAAAAATAGAAAGAGAGATCCGATAATGGAATGTACCTAAAATGACAACTTCACTTTAAAAAATACATGGGCGGACCAAGCCTTCATAGAAAAATCGTTATACATGTTGAAGAAATTATTTAAAAATTGTTAAAAGCAATAAATATTTATAAACCAAAATATATGATGATGAGGCTATGCTTTGTGTGCAAAAAAAATACAGATAAAGAAGAACATCTTCATGCGTAAGTCAATATGTATATTCCAATTTTTTAAGAAGCTAATAAACGCCCTCTTTTCATCTTGGCCCCTTTTGTACTTGAACCGCCCTTGTAATTATTTGAATTTTCAGTCTATTTGACAATTTACAAGTTTACATTTATACTACTACAAGCTCAAAAAATTATGTAGTCTGTCTCGTTTTGGTTTCGTTTTGAAGACACATTACGAGCCTATCCCACCCGCAATATAGAAGTATTACATATATGGTTTCTACGCCTATAATATACTACACAAATTGAAATGAAATATGCAAACTATGCTCGGCTTATCAAACTTAACAAAACACCTTTTAAGCTCCAATTAAAGAATATATAAGTAATTCATTTTGTTCTGTTGATATTCCGACAGGGTTGTAATTTGATTTACATATATTGGAACGAAGAGAACGAAACTAAGCATTGAAGATAGCAGAACGCCGTAACCGGTTTGTCGCAAAACCAAATATGACAAGAGATGACGGAAGTTAATTCCGATATTATTCCGGAACCAATGCCATTTAGAATTTTGGTGCCAACGCTTCTTACATTATAAAGATTTCAACTAACTTACCCAAAAGGTTTCGCTTCATTTATCTCAACATTTTTGATATCATCATCACTTAATTCTGGAGCATTTGATGAGGTGTATAGAACAGCCAATAGATAAAAAATGATTATAATTAATATTTCTGTCAGAGTTTTTTTTGGAGATCGAAGTTCATGTCTCAAATATTTGCCCATGATAATTATGAATGAGGACGGCATCGTTGATGATGTTCAGGAACTGACAAATTTGAGTACAAGTTAATATTATGAACGCATTTTAAATTTTTGTTAAATTGTTATATTTAAAAAGAGCCCTTAAGTTGGTTGATGTAAATACCCCAATTGTATTATGATTGAAAGGTAATAATTTTTGGAGCTTTTCCACATATTTTCCAAATCCTCAATATGAAATAGTCACCCACATTTGAAAGGAGAGTGCAGAAGGCTATCGGTTGCAAGCATAGATACAGTATGCGGCAATATTACAGCCGTTAATAAAATTGGAACCATAGTAAAAAACCAAGCTTTAGATATAATATAAGGCATGCAAAAGCAGTATATGAGGCTTCTAAAAATCATAAAACATTGCAAACAGTTTCGTCCAGGTGTCAGTTTGGAGTCCAAAAAGTGCTAAAAATGGTATTTTTAAAAGGAAAAAAATGCTTTATATATGACTCAGACTCAAACTCCTAGTATACTATACAAAATTAGGCTCATATGGGACTACCATCCCAAGAATGAAAAAAAATGCGTTTATACCGAAATCACTCTGCTTGTGCGATGTCACAACACCTACTCCAAACTTGAGTTTGACTTTTTTCGCTTATTAACACAGCTATGCTAGGGTTCGTGAATTAAATTGTTGACACAGGGCGACCTTGAAAAACATTAAAGATTTCTTCATACAGCCAACCCACATAATTTTTTAGATTAAATCTTTGCTTACTATGACTATGACCGACCAACATTTTATTTAATCTCTTTTTAAGTTAAGCAAAGATTTTAATTAATTAATTTTCAGCGACGACTATGATTACGTTATGTTTTCAGTCGGTATTTAAAAAAGTTAAATCAGTTTTAACGGTTTCGCCTCTGTTGATTATCGATAAATCTTTCGGAGTTGCGGTAATTTTCTCCTTATAAAGTGCTGGCAACAATGGCTACAACAGCTGTTCGTGTTCACTTGATTTTTATTTTTTAAGGCCTGGAAATATCTATGCGTATTACAATTTTATATAAATTTACGCAACGAATATAAAGGCGAAAGTGAGTGGGCTTGATAGTTTTATAAATATTGTTTAAACAAATGGCCACAGCAACAAAAATAGGCAAAGGCCTCCATAAACTTTTCGTGGGAAATATACCGTGGACGGTAAATAAAACTACATAAACCTCTTGTGTTCCTTTTACTAAACTTTTAATGTACTTTTCTACACACCTAAACTTAAATAGGTAAGTCATCCGGAGTTGCGTGCGTATTTTAAAGAATTTGGCCGTGTCATCTCAGCACACGTGGTATTTGATAAGAACACTGGTTGTTCCCGTGGATACGGATTTGTGGTCCTCAATGATATTACATCAGTGGAGAAGATTGAAAGCGAACAAAAACACGTGCTTGAAGGAAATTACTTGCATATTCAAAAATCTTAAAAGTATATAGACGTTCGAATAGTTAATAGGATATTACATAAAGAAGTTGGAAGTCATATTTAAAAACCATAATAGTAAAGTAAAACAATCAGAAAAAGCATTTCATAATATGTCAATATCAGATTCTTCAGACAGTGATTTGGAGAGCGACCCGCTCGATGAAAAGTTTTCCGAGGCTGCAGAACATTTGCAAAAGATTCACGACCAACTTGTATCCACAGATCTATTAGAAATTTACGGTTTATATAAGCAAGCCACTTGCGGTCATTGTAATACACCGAAGCCAAGTGTATTCAATATGCAAAGCCGTAGCAAATGGTGTGCATGGAATGACTTGGGTGAAATGTCATCTATAACAGCGAAACGTTTATACATTGAAAAGGTGCAAAAAGTTGATCCTGATTGGCAGCCAAAGCAAACAAAATCAAACAGCAATCCGTCTTCGTCTGGTTGGGTGGTACATTCCATTCCAGAAAAAATCGAGGATACACCACCCAAAGAAGAACATGAAAAAAATGTTTTCGATTATACTAAAGAGGGAAATTTGTTGCAACTTCGGAAAAAGCTATCACCAGAATGTATGGATTTGTTGGATGAGAATGGCATGGGCCTAATACATTGGGCAACTGATCGTAATGCTGTGGATATTCTACAATACCTGATTGAAGCTGGTGTGAATGTTAATTTCTGCGATTCTGATAAACAAACAGCTCTACATTATGCCGCGAGTTGTGGCCATATTGAGTGTATACGCATTTTACTTGCTGCAAATGCTGATACATCTATTAAGGACGCAGATGGTCAGTCCTGCCTTGATGTTGCGGAGAGCACAGATATTTGTGAAATGCTCAAATTTTAATTGAAAACTTAGTTTATTGCGAATTCGTTTTGTGTGCGTTTTTTGCTTACCACAAATATTATTAATGTAATAATATATGTAATTTGACCAAATTTATTCAATCAGTAATATATTTTTGGGTTAAATTCGTTCAATAAAAATTTCTGAAATCTGTAAAAAAAATATGGTATATCGATTGAAAATTCATTTAAAACTGAACGAAACTGCAAAGGTGATTTTTCCATCATGTATTCTATAAATAATATTTATTGTGGAATGTAAAATCGAAAAGCAAGCCGATAATTCCGAGCTCCTTACTAAATCATTTACATTATCGGCACAAGCGGATTCGGTAGGCTCCCCAATTTTGATACAACACCAACTTTACCAATTGCAACAATTACTTCTGTTGATACGAGTCCAATCATTTTTAAATGCCTGGCTGCCTTGGTCCATTAGTATTTCAGTATTCCAACTATATAAAATAATAACATGAATTCCCTACACACATTCACATTAATTACTGAATATATTTAAAAAAAAAAAACCATTTAGGATAATTCCAAAATTAATACATAGCATTACAATATTTATTTCCATAATTTCTTAATCGACATGTTCTTTTCAGAGTCTTTTTGCATTACTTTCGCAACTGCCATTTCAAAGTCTTCTTGTGTCACATGTACTCGACGTTCACGTAAAGCGTACATACCGGCTTCCGTGCATACACCTTTCACTTCTGCACCTGATGCACCAGGCATTAGTTCTGCTATTTTCCGCAAATTGATGCCTCTAGTCAAATTCATTTTACGAGAGTGAATTTTTAAAATATCCAAGCGGGCTTCCTCATTTGGTGGGGGGAATTCAATTTTACGATCGATACGACCGGGACGGAGAAGCGCTGGATCCAAAATATCAATACGATTAGTAGCCATAATTACTTTAATATTCTTAGTGGCTTCAAATCCGTCCAATTGATTGAGTAACTCCAACATGGTACGTTGAACTTCTGAATCACCGCCAGAACCAGATTCAATACGGGAAGATCCAATCGAATCGATTTCGTCCATAAAAATAATGGATGGTGCATGCTCACGGGCCATAACGAATAATTCACGTACCATACGCGAACCTTCACCAATGAACTTTTGTACCAATTCTGATCCCGATACACGTATAAAAGTACATTCGGTGTGATGTGCTACTGCGCGGGCCAATAAAGTTTTGCCTGTACCTGGGGGTCCATAAAGAAGTACGCCCTTCGGTTGAGCTATACCGAGAGCATCAAATAGCTCGGGATGTTTTACTGGTAATTCGATTACTTCCTTAATCTCTTTGATTTGTTTGTCTAACCCACCAACCATTTCATAAGTAGAGTCTGGTACCTTTTCTACCATCATGAGTGAAACCAAAGGATCAACTTTGTTGGGCAAAATTTTATGCAAAGTATAACTTTCATTTCGTAAAGCAACACGGCAGTTGGGTGTTACATCGTTAATGTCGATATTCTTATCAATATCTACAACAAATTTACCCTCGGGATGTACTTTTACTAGCACCTTCTTTTTATCCATTGGTTTTACTACTTCTCCAACATAACTTCCTTGCTCTTGCAACAACTGCAACTCCTCACGTAACATGCGAACTACATAAAATAAAAAAGCAATATTTCATAATTAAATAGAATACTATATTATAATAATTACCTTTGGCATTAAGCTCATTACGCTGGGCTTGTAAACGCCGCAAGTTTTGGCTTTTTTCGGCAACAATCAATTGCAACTCTTCGATCTTCTGAATGTAATATGCCCGGAAGCCCTCACCCTTTAGGGCGGTGTCGATTTCCATCTAACCAAAATGTAATATAATTAAAAACTATTATTATATTATCAAGTTTAACTCACCCGATTAGTTACGGTCATTCTATATTTATAAGTTCTTCCTGCCTCAAATATTTTATTTTTTATAAAATGACTATGCAAAAGCTTCGTTTGTTAACAATGTCAAAATGCGAATGTCGAACACAGAGTTGATTTATCATTGTGTATGTTCATTGCAATCCGATAAGTTTATTAAAAAATCAACTACAACGAATCGATAACTTTTACTTTCCTTTGACTAGCCTGTAGCCCGTTTCTGTATCCCATCGATACGATTTTTAACGCAAAGTGCAACCCTGTTATGTAGTTATCGCTGAGCAGTGTTTCTATAAGGGCCGCTTTCATAAAAGCCGGTAACCGCTAACCAGAGTTTAATTGACGTATTTTCTATGGTAAGCTGTCAAATTAATCGCCGATTATGCTTAACCGGCTTTTATGAAAGCGGCCCTAAGCGTGGTAGATATGTATTTTCGTTACGGCGATCGATAAAATTAACGCAGCCTATAGTGACAGTGATAACAAGCGTAGAATCCAAAATAATTGCATTGTGTGCAAATTTTTAATGTTATTAATATTTACTCAAAGTTAGTTCTTAGAAAAATATAAAAACAAAAAAAATATTTAAAAAAAAAGATGAAAAAAAGAAAAACTTGCCATGATTCGAACTCGGAATCCCCCGCTGGTTAGAGCAACATCACAACTACTAGGCTATTAAGACAATTGCTTGGCGTGCGTCAAATGTTCTATTTGGCACCTAAGCCTTGTGGGCTATCATTTTTACATAACACACCACGAACATATCGCAAGGTTAATTTTTTTCATACAGAAACACTTTTCATAACGAATTCGTTACGAGCCATGCGATAAAAACTCATTCGTTAAGTTAACGCAAAGTTACAGAAACGGGCTACTGAACTCCATGTAAAGTCAGTTGGGTCTTTCAGGCGTTATAGAATTCAACTCTTTTTTTAGGTGTATATATTGTACATGACATACGGGCCATATTTGCGTTATTTAAATTTGGGACAATTTAGTTTTCAGTAAGTTGTCTCACATATCTAGTATAAAAAATACTATTAATTGTGAGCAGAAAAATATTAGGTTGAAAAAAAATATATTGTAAAAAAAGTTTAAAGTACTATTTTATAATATTAAGATGTTTACCAGACGAAAACGGTCGTCTGAATTTCAAAAATTAAAACTAGTTTGTTTAAAAAATGCAGAAAATACAGTTTTGCATTTTTCTTTCATCACCCTTGCAATAATTTGAGGTCATAAGTAGAGCTGCACACATATGCAAACGGATAACAAGTACAGATATGTTGTGATCAAATTTTTCAAAAACACCAGAGAAATCTTATCACACCTAAGGAACAGTTGAGTTGTGACTGATCAAACAGCCAAGCGATAGAGGAGCGTGTGTTCAGTGTACGGAAAATGTAAATCGACCTGCATTTAAACCGATACCGATACTTTGTTTCAACAGCAATTCAAAAAACATACACATCGCTATTTATTAAACAATTGCAGTCAACAATCAAATTTTGCGAATGTGAATAAAAATACAGGTGATCCAAACAATACAAGTTACATGAATTGCTAACAGGTATTCTTACTATTGCATTTTACGATTTAACAAATATTAAACATGGTATCTTTAATTAATTTATTTGATAATTCTTTATATACGTCCACAACTGCCAAACCATCTTTAAATGATTAGTGAAGTCATTCTTGCGACGGAATCATATTCAAAGACATGTCTTGGGTTTGCCTTAAAAAATAATAAAACGAAATTTAACGGGAAAGGTTGAGCTATGAGCATATCCAGCATCGAAAGTAAGTACATTTAAATTACTCGGTAATTCACCACCGTACCTGGCCGTAAACTGTTTGATGATCTATGTTCTTTACAAAAGCTAAGAATAATCAGGTGTACTCATATGTTCTATTCTGTCTTGAAGAACATTAATTATGTTGAAGCTTATGTGCTCAGTGATCTAAAATATTAAACTAAAGCTATATACGAAAATATCATATTTAAGTTTATAACTTTACCATCATTCGTAAATCCCAATCGGCTTGAATTTGCTTTGGTTTAGGGCTTGCTTCAATGGTTTTTTTAAAATTCTCACACCATTCATGTAGTTTTTTCAAGCAGGGGGATGTATATTTGAAATACATACGATAGCCAGCTTTAATAATGTCCTCGTTTTGTGCATCACATAGCGTAACATTAATAAGGAAACTTAATACACGTACCAAAATGTAAACAATTTTTGTGTTTTCTTCCTCTTGCAATGTTTCACTATCTATGTTATTCAACATTTCTAACAATTTTGAGAACTGAAAATAAATAAAATGTTATTTGTAAAGGTGCCCATTAAAAATTGGCTTAATCTTACCTGTCGAAAACAATACATATCACTTGGAGTTTCTGTTATTTCTGATAATATGATCCACATGAGACAAATAGAAATAGCTCTTGCTGTTTCGCTAATAATTACCATTTGGTTGCAAAGCTCAAGTATATTAAAAACATCAGTATCTTTCTTTTTTAAACTTAACCAGAGGCGCTTCGTCGCCAAATGTAGCTGTTAATGGTACATGCATTTACAGATTATAATTAGCTTGAATATGTATTAATTCTTACATGCATTGGACTGAGCGTATCTGTGTAGTTAAATGTTTTCTGTAGAAGTTGTATGCGCCATTCCATATTCTCGGGTGTGGCTTCAATGAAATATAGCGTCCCCACAATTACGAAAAGTGTAGATATTTCATCTAAGTTTAGTTCACTATTTAAGAGTTCACTTAATTTTTTGTATACCTGTAAGGAAAAAAGTACAATTATTTATTGTTGATATATGTGCATAATGCAAATAGTTGTTTGTTTACATCCTCCGTTTTGAGTTTATCGTCCAATAGAAAATCACATTTTTTCTTGAGACATGTGTTCATGACATTCTCCTGCAATTCTTTCCATGTATATCCAGGCTCTGTTATCAGCTCTACACCATCATTCTTTTGTTGGGAATTTGATATATCCATACCTAAATTGCGCTGGTATATTTTTTAAACTCTGAAAATTGTGTGCCTACAACAAATAGTGATGATAGCATAGTTGATAAGTCGATAGTCGGAGCTAGTGATAGGCGATATATCAGCTTTTAAAGGGGTTATTCCATGGTTGCATAGGAAGTGTTTAAATTTCCTTTGCACTGTTCATACTGATCATTAAACATAAGGTAATACTTTCTATCGAACGTGGTTGCCTGAACTTTTCCCTTTTTTGGCTCAGCCGAATGTGCCATTACAACAACCACATAAAAATGACAGAAAATCGTGAACTTTAACTGCAAATATCTCGCAAACTTCTAAAAATATCGGATTTCCCCCTCCAGATTATTGTTACGTAGGTCAAGACGCGTCTTTTGATATCTCTCTCGAGATTTTTGGACGTGTATTAACACTTGAGGTTCGATGGAAAGTTTTACCAAATATATTTCATGTATTTAGTCTTGGGATGTCTGATCCCAAATCCTTAAATCACCAAAAAATTGCTCTTTGTTCAACTATGGTGCCCGGGGCTGAACGTTTTGAATTTTTGTATTTAGTTAACTTTTCAATAATTCGATTGCAAGAGCGAAAACAAATTCTTTTTAAAACTACACTAAATTGTAAAACGTGATAAAAAAAATTTTTCAATTGAAATATTTAGTCCATTATATTATTTGCTTGGCCCTGCTTATCCCGCATATTTATTCGTGGAATGGGATGTGACAGACCAAACAGGGCAAAACTGATTTTGACAGTTCTTTGTGATGTAAATCCGATACAAGTACTTGTGGCACTAGCCCAACTGTAATGCTATGGATGTCTTTGACAAGGGGTAGGTATGGACTTACCACTAAATTCATATTATGAATACGTACATAATTGGGCACCCTTTTAGAAAAGAATTCTCGATATACATACATATGTACGGTGTTTTACTTTGGTAAACTAAATTTTATGAGGTTGATAATTTTTTCAACTTGACTACAAAAGTTTACAGCTATTACCAAGCTTTATCAGTATTAGTCAGATGTAGTATTATTATCAGTTTATGTCAAAGGTTATCTGCCTTCTAGTGAGCGATCTTATAGTACAATTTTTACATTTTTTTATTTTGCCAGTACGTTGTGAGCATTGACGACGAAACACCATTTGCATTGTTGAGTGAAATTTTAGGCGAAAATGCAAGCTCATAATATCAGTATGGGTGCCATCTGTACGTTCAGTATGCGAACTCAATTATTTAACGCCGTCAATAAAGCGATCGCGAAGCGGCCCACTAATCGAGCTTCATTTGCTACAGCTGCTGTATGTCTCCGATCACACTTTTTGCACAGGCGTAAATTAAGTGAAGTTAAGTCTGGATTTGACAAATTTGTTGCAAATTATTCAAAAGTGAGTACTAAGTTTGTTTATTATATTAATAGTAATTGTTCGATATTATAAGTATTGACAACATTTATTCGAAGGATTTGTTGTGTTTGCGTCATGTTCAAAAGATACTCCACGCGGCATTGTTTATACATATTTGCACGTTAGAAGAAATGAGAATAAAATAGTACATGTATGTATGTATGTAGACACATACATTTCTATGGTTACAAATTACATACAACCGCGGTCTATATTTTTACATATGACTTATGGTTCAGTTATGCTTGGATAGCATGCCAATACACAGCACGTAAAAAATTTTGATTATACTTCGCACTACGCACAGCCCTTCAAAATCAGCTGGTCTCGAATTTATAGAGAATTCCATGGGTAATCGACACATTCAATCAGCTTTTCTTCTTCCATAACAGCGCTTTTATTTGATTTTTACTAAAATGTAAATATAAATAATTAATTTTTCAGGTGTTTTTACCGCAAACTTAAACGTCAAAAGCAAAAGTTTTGACAGTAGGTATGTTAAGTTACATAGAGATCTGACCCGGGCCAATTTTCGGATTTTCACTGAAACAAAATATCGGATTTACCCCTCCAGGTTATTGTTACGATGGTCAAGGCGCGTCTTTTGATACCTCTCTCGAGATTTTTGGACGTGTTTTAACACTTGATGTTCGATGGAAAGTAATATTACCATAATAACTTTTTCCATTCATTGCCTTGCCAACCAGAAACGGAAAAATGATTGGATTGGATAACCAGTGCGCTTTATCACCACTTTGAGCACTTTAAGGCAAACCTTTTCCCACCATGGCTAACCGTGGTGAAACAAATCACATTTTTACTATAATAGATCGTATTTTTTAAATTTGTGTGGAAAACAACACGTGCCTAAAAGTATGCATTCAGACGCAAACGGGAACACATCTCCAACATGGTGTAAAAGTAAACCTCGCCGAACAAAATTGCCCACGTTTTTGATAGCGCGACTCTCTGTTTATCCAAATATTTATCGGTTTTGAATGTTTGGGAAGCTAAATAAAATAAAACAAATACTATTTTTTATTAGTTCTAGATCAAATATAACTATCTAAAGCAATCCACACAGATTTTTATCAAAAAGCATCGAATAAGAAAGGAACAAACGCAATCGCATCCTATAAATTCTATGAGCTAAACTTGCAAAATACAATATTTGCATTTTCAAGTAGTGTCCCACTCATTATTTTGCCCTTAAACATTCACTTTTAGCTTTAGGAAAGATAAAATAGCGCTGATTGATAAAAAAGTGCCAGCTGATACGAATATACACCCCTATTCTGCATTTCGACTTGGATCGAAAATTTCTCCGCTTGGCAACTTTGGTATTCTGCGTTTCAATTCCGCTACGTTCAACTTCGAAACTTCCAATTCTGCTAATTCTGCACTTCGATCGTAGCTCCGTTTTTCTACGTTGGAATTTTGTTGGCGGATAACTGCTTGTTTTTTATTTTGCAAACAATTTACGATTAATTTCCGCGATTTTTTGTTGAAATTCTTAAAATTTAAGTAAAACGCTTATGTAAAAGTTGTAAAACGCTCGCTATATTTTGTTTTTGTGCTCTAATGATGTTTTTTGATATGTTTGCAGGGTAATTTTTTTCGACCGGTGCCGAGTGCTAATATTTGTCCAAAAATATAGGGAGGGAAATCAAAAGACGCGTTTCGATGCCAGGAATGTGAATCCGCCTACGGAGATCTAATATTTTTGGACGCGCATTAGCATCGGCACCGGTTGTAAACAATTACAAATTGGACTAGCATTCAAAACACCAAACAATATTACTAACGAAATTAAAACTAAGGTTATGGCTTTGACTTTGCCATTATATCCAAACGTGCACCGGCGGCCACTCCACAGCACCCACTCATACTCTGTAAACTTCTTTGTCAGTTCCGGGGCGGCCAATGTCTTCCTACAGCGAAAAGTACCACCGGCGGTCAAACTTAACTCTGACATGTCTAATGTTTGCTCGGCGTATGGTGTGCCCCACGACGCGACACCAACCATCTGTGTACCTGGTCGACGAAGCAGACTCTTCTAGCAACAACTCTATTGAAAATGCCAGGTACCTACTGAAGACGTGGTAACATCCACCAACAGTACCCTCTTGATTTTGTTGGTCGTCCGATGACTGCCATAATTCACTTAATTTATTTAATAATACTCAATACATATGTAATTAGTAAATATATGTAATTATGTTAATAAATAATTCAATTTTACTTTTATTACAATAGCACTAATTTGTGTAATTTGCTTTGTTATGTTTCAATTTCACACATTCCAAGGCAAACAGCTGACTTCGAAAAACTTATAGCTCTTCCTCTTTTTCTTTCGATCCAAGCGTAACTCAGAATGCATATTTACGATCCAAGCGGAGCGTAGAGCGGGAACGTAATTGTAATGCAGAATAGGGGTGATAATGATAAATATAGCCAGACAAATCTTCAGTTGAATTGAAGATAACATATCCCGGATTCCCGCACGAAAATGCTCTAGCTCAGCAAACGATTATAAAATGCCATATCTCAGTCATCTATTAAAGAACGTCTTTGAAACGCTTTTTTTGCAAATATTCTGAAATCGGAAGTTTTCGAACCGTTCATCTTTTTCACATTCTTTTGGCCACTTTTTATTGCGCCCACTGTATGTAACGTAATGTAACACATTCATACTTTCAAAAGATTTTTTATTAATGACGACAGCCCCTATTGAAAAGATCAATTTAAGATCAGAATAAAAAATAACATTTTTATGTTTACTCAAGCTTTTGAAAATGAAAAATAACACATCTTTGATACAGCAAAATAATACCCCTAGGTACATATGTGCGTATAGAAATAATGTGTATTTATAAAGTTTTTTTTTGTTTATTTTTATTTCATTCAATTTCGGGATCATTACTACAAAAAATAAGGCTACTTGGGAACTGCTTGGTGGTTCGGAATGAGTTTTAGGGATTTTTTCACCACCATTTCGGAATTCTTTGAATGATTATATTAAGACTTTTGTGGGACCATATTTGAATTATTTAAGAGATAATTGTGGGACTTTACAGATAAATTAATCCCGAAATTATTACAAACTGGTCTCGGAAACAATGCCGAAATCACCCGGAAAAGGACACAAAAATCCAGCACATATTCCGAAATTACCCCGAAAAAGCCATAAAATGGTTTCTAAAACTATACCGAAAGGAGTTCCGCCAAATGCCTTATTTTGTATCTAGAATTTTTCCCAAATTGCCCAGCAGCACCTTGTAGAGAATATTTTCTTATCATTTATTGTCAGTAATCAGTAACCTATGATCTGAACATTCTTCTGTTTTTTGAATAAGATGAAAATAAATATATAAGCTTGTGTTATCTATGGCATCCGTGATATAGTGGATAGCATGGCGGAATAAGTAAGGTGGGAGCATTACGACACACACATACATCCATACTTTGCATGCATTTTGTTTCTGAAATTTGAAATTTTAATGTCAAAAATAACATTGAGAAATGAGTGTACTGTCAAAATTCGAGAAAAAAGGAAAAATCAGGCGGTCTTATATTATTGGATCATGGTGGATAGAGTGCTTGGTTAACATACTTAAAATACAAAAATTTTCAAACCGGGACCATCTTCGGCAGTAACAAAAAAATTCTGTTTACTTTGTGAGGCTAGCCAGCAGTATACCCTAATGTACATACATATATACATACGTATGAATATACACCCATACGCAGGCAAGCTTAATCTAGTAGTCTGATAAAGCTTCAAAAACATTTCGTTTGCGTTATTAGCGGTTTATTCGTCAACGGTTAACAAGTTAGCTTTTGCGTAAGCTCTGAGAATCTTTTCTATCACATCGGTATATCACAATTTCTTTCAATTAAAAGTAAGGTTAGCCATTCGAAATATAGATACTTGTTAAAGAGAGTCCAAAATAATTCAGAGAGGGATCAGGTTTAATGATTGTTTCTTTTTTTATGTGAAAAGTTTGGAATAATCAAAAATTTGTACCAACGTCAAGGCATATTTCTGTGGCAATAAGCGGAAAAAGTCAAACTCAAGTTTGCTCGAAAACAAGATAGTGTTCTCCGTGTTAGGATCAGATAATCACACAAAATTTCACGGTGTTTCCCAAAAAATTGCGGATTTTATGGACAAAAAGCAAATCTCAATTACATACACTAGAGGTCGCCCCGTTCGCTCAAATTGGACGAAAATCTAAATTGGCAAATACCTATATAAATACGAAATGATAAGAACACAACTGCTCCGCTTGACACACACACTGAATATACCGAAAAAAATATGTGTGAGGTATACCTCTCCACCACGTGACCGAAATCAGCTTACCCGATTCGTAGCAAGCATAGAGTAAAAGAGAAAAAACGAATACTTGTGTGCGCACACACAGCATGTTATACCTAAGCGCTATGCGAACCATGTACAGAATACCTCGGTTTTCACCTAATATTTCTCACCTGTGCGATGAAAACAAAAAACGAATACGATTCTGCAAACCAGCCGGTCAATACGAACATTTTGATATAGGTTTGACCGTAATACGTATTGTTTTTCCCCTTCAAAAAGGGATAACAACGTGATTTTCCTTACCGTATTTATATATAGATTTGCCCTCTTATTCATAAAAAAACACAAAGTAAAAAAGGTTTATAACGCTTTTATAATTCAAAATTTATATCGAAATGTAATTTTATAGAGTTTTATAAAGCAATTTAATTTTTTAGGAATAATAGGGTTAAACAACAATTTCAACTTTCAAATCGGTTTACTGGAAAATTAAAAAAAAACATACTTTGGTAGTTTTGCCTTATTGCCCCAGATTTATGGAAATGGTCCGAAAAACCATAAGTGCCTAAAAGTATGCCGGTTTCAACACCTCACATTCAAACTAAGCCACAATTTCGAAACGGTGAAAATGTGAGCCTCACCGAGGGCAACGATCAAAATTGAATTAAAATCTATTTGTTTATATGTAATTTGTTTTTCTTTAATTAATTTTAATTTATCTTTTTCTTTTTCGGTTTAAAGAACATGTCTGGGAATGCAAAATTATTAAATGATGGCATTCGTCAAACTGATCCTGAGCTATATGCACTTATAAAGGAAGAGAAGAAACGTCAAAGCGTTGGTTTGGAAATGATTGCCAGCGAGAATTTCACATCCGTTGCAGTGTTGGAGTGTTTGAGCTCATGTTTGCATAATAAATATTCAGAAGGTATGCCTGGCAAGCGTTATTATGGCGGTAATGAGTTCATCGATGAAATTGAGCGTTTAGCACAAAAACGAGCACTCGAAACATTTCGTCTTAATCCCGAAGAATGGGGTGTAAATGTACAACCATATTCTGGTTCACCTGCCAACTTTGCCGTTTACACAGCACTATGTCAACCGCATGATCGTATTATGGGCTTGGATTTGCCTGATGGTGGCCATTTGACGCATGGTTTTATGACGGCAAATAAACGTATATCAGCCACATCGATTTACTTTGAGAGTATGCCATATAAAGTGAATGCACAAACTGGACTAATCGATTATGACAAATTGGAAGAAAGTGCTAAATTATTTCGTCCACGCATAATCATAGCTGGGGTTTCGTGTTATTCACGTTGTTTGGATTATGCACGTTTTCGCAAAATTTGTGATCAAAATGATTCCTATTTATTTGCTGATATGGCACATATTGCTGGTTTGGTTGCAGCGGGCTTAATTCCATCGCCATTCGAATATGCTGATGTTGTGAGTACAACAACACACAAAACATTGCGCGGTCCACGTGCTGGCGTCATATTCTATCGCAAGGGTGTGCGTAAAGTTCAGCCAAACGGTGAAAAAGTATTGTACGATTTAGAGGAACGCATCAATGGTGCAGTTTTTCCAGGTCTACAAGGTAAGTACATTGAATAATTGAAGTAAAACCGTTGCAATGATTCAAATACGAAATATATTTTTATCAAGCTTTCGGAAATACATATATATTTTTTACCTTGCTTGTATAGACAGTAGATAGTTTTGATAGATTATGTACTATCATTTTTAACAATACTCGCAGTATAACAATAGAAAGTTTTGAAATATTTGTTGTTGTACAAGCATATATATCTATCGCACCCATTAGCAAAATTAAGCAAGTAAATGAAAAGCGAAAGAACTGATCGAAACGTAAACCCAGGGAATTTATTCGGAAGGCGTTCAACGGGCAGTCAGTAATGCATATAAATGGTGGATTAATATCCCTTACTAAGCGATCTATCTAGAACCACGACGTGCTGCTTGAACAATGAATTTAGCAGCAAGACCCTCACCTCGGCTATTACCCACGGATTTGCTATTAGGCACGAAAAGATATCAACATTGCTCATTTATAATAATCACTCTTATCAACAATTTCTATTAGACAAACAATTCTCAAATTAATTAAGCAATGCCTTTTTTTTAATAAAGCTCAGAAGGGGATGTTAAAATTAACTTCTTTTAATGGACCTGAAATCGATCCGCTTGGAATATGGGCATATAATATTATACCAAGCATTTCGCTACGATTTGGAGACCGATAGGTTTCATCCGACTAGCATAAGGTGGGAGACAGCACATTAAATCCCGTTCTGGATTTCTCTATGCAAAGCGTAGGAATTGTTTTTAAATTGATTCTAGCTTATCTGCATTAACTAGATAACGCGGATTCCAGACAATCACGTCATAATCTAATATCGGTCTGACAAATAAATAAAAATGGCCACAGTTACATGAGAGTCGGTAAACTCTTTTGAACACCTTTTCTCAAAACACTGAAAGTGGAAAAACAGTGTACAGAGTTTTTCATGTATTCGGAATACCAATTTCCCAGATAGAAAATGAGCTAAAGTGAGATTAAAGCTGTAACTACATATGTATATATTAGACTGGGCAAAAAAAAAAACAAACAAAATTATTTAAAATTACATATGTACATTATTATTTTCCAAAATTTTGTAATACTGTAAAAGTTTCAGATCTTAATTTTTAATTTCTAGAGATCTATCATACCTATCCTAGTCTATAGAAGCAAAAAAATAAAAATTTAAACCTGCAGAATTTTTTTTGCAAACGCACCGCTTTAGAATTTACTTGAAGAATGACTTGTCCCGGAATTTTTTTTTTCGAAAACGTCTCCACTAGATAGTTTGTAGTGAATAATCGTTCAAATAGGGGTTCGTAAACTAAATTTTGAAATAGGGGATTGTTGAAAGAAATTGTGAGATAGGGTGTTCTTCAAACAAATTCTAAGGTCATGTTTTGAAATATTAAAAAAAAGGCCATCTGCTCTGAAATTTCGTTCTCCTTTTGTAAAGCTTTTTTTTACTTTCTTTTATTTGCAGGCGGTCCCCATAACAATGCCATTGCTGGCATTGCCACAGCCATGAAACAAGCACAAACGCCAGAATTTGTAAACTATCAAAAACAAGTGATCGCCAATGCGCGTCGTCTATGCGATGGTTTGATGAAGCGTGGTTACAGTGTTGCTACAGGTGGCACAGATGTGCATTTGCTATTACTTGATTTACGTAATGTTGGCATAACTGGAGCCAAAGCAGAATATATATTAGAAGAAGTAAATATTGCATGTAACAAGAATACGGTACCAGGTGATAAATCAGCATTAAATCCATCTGGCATACGTCTTGGTACACCAGCACTAACTACACGTGGTCTGAACGAATCGGATATTGATGCTGTTGTCGATTATATTGATCAAGCATTGAAATTGTGTGTTGAAGTAACTAAACTATCTGGTCCCAAATTAGTGGATTTCAAACAAGCCATAAAATCGAATGAAGAAATTGTAGAGAAAATTAGTAAATTACGTAATGGTGTTGAAGAGTTTAGCGGTAAATTTCCACTGCCGGGCATGGAAGCTTTCTAAATGTTATTCATATGTATATAAAATAAGCATAAGATTGTTATAAAATTTTATGAAATAAAAGTGCAACTATTTTTCCATAAATCTTTTGTGTAACCGTAATGTATTTTTTGCCAACTTAATTTGTATTTTTCTAGCTGATTTTTCTTAATGTAAAAGTTCACACCCATTTTGTCATGTAATTTCGCTCATTTTCACTGGGTACACTCTACAACCGTCCATATGTACGTAAATAGTTTTTTATTAATTTGAAATTTGCTAAATATTAACATACATACATATTTACTAGGCAAATTCCATTTTGATACATTCTTTTGTTACGCGCAGATCTCGATGAAAGCGTGAGTTGTGCGTCGATAAGGACCATTTCGTTTTGAAACTTTTACTGCAAATGGTGCATTCATACTCTTTGCCGGATATTTCTGAATGGCGGGATGTAATGTGACGACGTAATGCATTCATCGATTGTAACTTACGTTTACAAAATTTGCACGTTAAATTTTGATTTTCAGCTGGAAAAAGGAACAAATTACATAAGTGGTTAGTATACTGTTGGCAAAAGTTATATTTCTTCATGATATTATTTCAACAAACTTTTAAGCAAAATTCACAATTTTCCAGAAATATTATCAAAGGCTTATGGAAATAATATTCGAAATAAACTAAAAATAGCTCCGAAAAAAAGAGGAAATAGTTCTGGACTGATTTCGAAACTATCCCAACTATTTAAAAAAAAGTCATACATTTCAGGAACTGTGGCTCAAATATGTCCTCGAAATTTTTTAAAAACCACCCCATTCCTAAAATCCTGTTTGTCATAGGCCCATTTAGATCTTCCAATTTGCGTTTTATCCTTCAAACCGACGTAATAGAGTTTTTAATCACATTTCAAATAATTAAATATATTTTCCTTAACTATTAAATACAAATGTATAATATTTGTTCACATTCATTTATATTTTTGAAATTTATAATAAAGATCTATTCGCTTAATAATACATACTAAATATAATACATATTCAAGATTTATTATATTACATTGTTATTGATTTTTTATTTGTTTATATTTCGATTTCTTAATGTAATATATTTAAATTATACTATGTATGATTCGTATGGAGTGAGAAGTTCTTCATGTTACAGTGTGACAGTTACGCCCTCTTCATGTCTCTTACATCACCTGCAGATGTAAAAAATGATTCAACAAATGAAATTTAAATGACCTTAAGGTCAAGGTATTTTTCCGCTGATTGTAGACTTTACTTCAAGTTTAAATTTAAGCTTAAAAGTATTTTTTTTTAAACAGATTTACAGGGACTTAAATTAAACTTCGTCAAAATGAATGAACATAGGTAAATTACAGGTTAACGTGTGTAGTTATGGTACATTCAAATAATTTGGTATGCTTTAAGTGCTTTGAGTGAAATTGTGCAATACAAATTTAACGTTTTTTCGAATAGGTGATACCAAATAGCATCGAATAAGAATTTGACGCCATAAGAATTACATTAGATCAACTATTCTTATGGCGTGGTGAATTTCTTACCAGTTGGTTCCTTTTCTTATTCGATGCTCATTCATCAAACAAAAAACTCCAAAACAGAACGAAAATATTTGCCAAAATACTAACTTTAATTTAATGAAAGTATTAAAAATTTGTCCGAAATAAATATCGAAATATAAAGAGAAAAGTTGTGAAACTGAGATCGAAGCAATAAAATATCGATTGTGTGAGTGCTAATTCTTTGAACTTTGAAGCTTGGTACTTGTAGAAGTAATTTTCAAGTCATGTCAAAACTTTTTTGAAGCACTGTGATTGCTTCGACATTATTCATTGAGATTTTTTTAAATCAGTTACCACTGCAATTTGACTGTAATATCTTAATCCTCGTATTTTCTAATAATATTCAAAATTGTTTGTTTTTATTATAAAATTTCATTATGTAATAATATTAATTTGTACAATTTGTCAACTCAAATTTATCTTATGCTAATTTCTTCATAGCGAAATCTTCTAAACTTTACTTTGAAGATATATGTAGATACAATATTTTTTGTTATTTGCAAAAACTTCAAGTTAATTCCTTCTAATATGCAAGTTATCTATTGTTTTATATGTTCTTAAAACTATTTCACTTGTACGCCATATTCTTATAAATCTTATTTAATTATACATAATTTATTCTAAATATTCTATTTAAAATATTTTCAAATATTATTTACATACATCCATATACTGAAGTAGAGGCATAGATATATGTATATGAATTTAGTAAACATGTATTTTGATACCAATATACATCTACGGAAACATTAAAAAAAATTAATTTAATCCTTGTCAGATTTACAATTTTAGCCTCCAAGGGATTAATCAAGCTTCCTTGTTTGAGTATAGTACTTATATGAAATATGTAGCTGCACCAGCTTCTAATACTTGACTCTGTTATTTAACAACAAAACTTTCAGTTTTCATCGAAACAGGCTCAGACGTTTTCTTTTGACTAAGTAATATACTCAAATGCATAACAAATACTTTGAGCACGAATCCATTAACCAAAAAAACTAAAAAACTTTCTTAAGTTAAAATCTCTGATTATGATGTGTTTTTCAAGAGCTCCTCAGAACGATGCCCGGAACATTTCAATTTTGCAAACTTTTTTAAAAAAACCTTAATCGACGTGCTATATACAAATGAGCGTTTTCTATATTTTTGAGGATAAATTCAGTGTTAGAAATTTTTAAAGAGTTCGGTTTCGTATGGTACGTCAATACATGGTGAAGTCCACGAAAACTATGACTATATATTAAGGCTCTTGTTTTAAAAGTTATTACTGTTTGGATTCCCCGTTTTAAAAGTCAAAAAGATGGAAATATAATTTTTTCACTAATTTAATATTATTTATTAACTACTTACATATTTCATATATGAAAGGCTGGGAGTAAAGAGTGAACATATTTTTTCATGCGAGTAAAAATGTGTACAAAAAAAGGTAGAAATATCTTGCTGAAAAATATATGATATGTCTCCGTTTTAATAGAAAAAACGACATGTCTGCCTTTTACTGATTTTTTGTTTTTGTTCACTTTCTACTTACATGAAAAGTATGTTCACTTTTTACTCCCAGCCTTTCATATGTTACATTACACACCACATCAACTCAAAAAACGTTACTCTAGGACGGTCCCCCATATGCGACAATAAATTTTTTTTTTTAGATTCACCCAGCCCTTTTTCGTTGAGTATTGAAACTAAGTAATCAGATCAGTCTGCAATGAACTATGGAAGGGCTGCATGAGCAGTTGTTTGAGTTAGCTTAATTTAGATTTTTGTGTGGAGTATATGTTATTCATGATTAGCAATTATAATAAAACAGAACGGCATATTGTATGGAATAATCTATAGTATGCAATATAAATTCCTAAAACCTGTTCGACGCGCTTTTGTTTTAATTCACTTGATACCTGACTATTTGTTCATTATATTTGCCTTAACATATACAATTAGCGTTATTAAATTAAGCTATTTTCCAACTAACAATAAGATGCTTATATTGTAAATAAGCCAACTTACATTGCTCATCGAAACATCAAAATTCACACAATTACCGCAAAATTGAGTAACATATTAAAAAAAAAATGTATTTAAAATCTAATTAAAATAAATCTATTTTGCACTATTAAGGCTATAAGGATCCAGCAAACGTATGTATGTATGTAGTTCAGCATTTTGTCGATCAATGCATGAAATTTGAAAGTACGTTATGTCCTATGTATTCATGATTTCCATCATTTGGACGTATTATTATGGTTCCTTAACTGGGATATTGCATATCTTTGCATCAATCTTAAGATGCTATTTCCATTTTTGTTTGTCGCCAATACCTTTAGGTTTTGCTTCTATTTACATCCTTGTCACATCGCACTGATTTTTTCATTTAAAAATTCGTTTGTTTTCCCAGTTAGATTTTATTCCTTCAGTTCTTTTTTGTTTTGTGTTATTTCAACGGCATTTTCTCTGCACCAATTTAACGGCGCAAATGAAAAATTGTCAATCAGTTTTCTGATTTCAATGTAATTTTTTGTTCATGCGAAATTCGTATATGTTCGCGTAGGCTGTATTTGTTTTTGAAATTTTTGTTGCATAGTTCACATTTGCGTGGCGGTTGTGGCGTATGCTGCGTACGAATATGTCTCCAAAGATTAACCGTGGTAATGACCATTTTGCAAAATTGACATTCTGTCCATTTATTATTTGGTAAATCTAAAAATACATAAAAAATAGCACACAAATTATGTTGGGCAATGACTAAACTTTTTGTTTGTTTATTTTTGTTTTCTATTAAATAAGATAGTCTTAAAACTTAGATCAACCACAGGTTATTGCAATATCAAAAGCAATCGCCAATTAAGTTATATAATTATGTAAATGTATAAATTTGGAAGCAAAAATAAACAAACAAAAAATGCGAATATTTGGAGACATATTCATCGTAGTAGATACACAATTTGCTACAGAAATTTTAATTTAATAATTGTTTGTCTGGATTCATTTATCTTAATCTTATTAATAACTACAAATAGCTGGTGGAAATGAAAAATTATTCAAACCTTGGAAGACTATTATTATTCATATTCGAGAGTAGCAATTCAAGTTCAGAAATCCCATTTAACATAGCATAAAAACAATAACAGATATTCAAGTGAACACCAATGTTTCATTTTGATTATCTACTTGAAGTTTAAATTTCTTGCGGTGAAAACTGTACGCAGAATCGTTTAGATAAAGTTGTTCTTTAAATCGAAATTTTAGACCAAAATGACAATCGAAAATCGTGGTGATGAATTGGTGTTTTTTAATTACATTTTTCAATGCCGGACAATTTCTTGGCATACCCGACCGTAGACATTTATTTACATGGATGGAACTTGTAAACGTATTACAGAATATTTATAAACGATCCATTAAAATATTTTTTTTTATCTGCGCATATACTAATATTAAATGCATAGATAATTAAGTTAAAACATTTTTCAACTTACCTGTAGTACCGCCACTTTTATTATCAATTTTCACCACAGCATTAGTTATACTACCACCTGAATCATCCAGCGTCGCATGTGGTGTTGTTGTCGATGGTGTACTCGTTGTTGGATTTAATAGGCGACCTACATATAAAAATGAAAGTAATTTTATAACATATGTACATTTTGTAAGATTTAGAATTGCTATTAAAAATAAAACAATAACGCATACATGTTGAGTATCGGCCTCTTCTTGAAGTCGCCCCTAAATAGTGTTAACTAGACAGGTTTACGTACTATCTCCTGAATATCTTCGCTTTTTTAAAGACGACTTGAAAGAGAGGACGACAGTCAGTCAGCCCGACCAACAATAGTGATAAGGTCGATTATTAAACATCTATAAGTAATATTAATACCCATTTCAATTGTTATCTCAGCATTATCGGCATCAGCTTGGTGAAATTTTTCCTCAATCTCTGATTCTGTTAAAATTTCATATTCGGATGGATATTGTGTTACGTTTTGGGAACCCGTCGTTCCACCATCCTGTGACGTGTGTTGAGCACTGCTATCAGTAAGTTGCTCACTATCATCCACTTCGCTAACTATGTATCCCGGTATATCCATTTTGACAGTGCCACGAAGGAATGTCATTTCTGCCGCTGTAGTTTGTAAGAAAAAAATATAGTGTTAAAAAATATT
>OX608081.1:22684635-22780849 GCA_951509765.1 Sphenella marginata | reverse complement strand
ATTACGATTTGACGCCTTTCCACCGTTGCTCTGGAGACGCCAATGCACTAAACAATGAATATGCGCCTAGCCGTGCGGTAATACCAAATTATACTTCTGTACACATTTTCTGATAAACTGTTTACTTAATGGTAGTTTTATAAACTGAAGTAACAATTAATAAATCCGCATAATCTTTTCTTTGAAATTTGTTCAAGAAAAGTTAAATTTTTCTTCTTTTTACAACTGACAGTCGATCAACGATTCAGAAAATTTTTTATCTACGCTTGGTTGTCAATAGAGATGTGTATACTATTGCCAGAATATCGAGTAACGAGTTGTAAATTGGCTGAGAACCGGTTAAGGTGTTAATGGGTGGTTATCAGTTGCTATTAGGAAAGGCTTTACAATCCCGCTTACCCAATTCAGCCATATATCTGTGGTCATAAGCAATAACAGCCTAAGGGCCGCTTTCATAAAAGCCGGTAACCGCTAACCAGAGTTTAATTGACGTATTTTGTATGGTTAGCTGTCAAATTAATCGCCGATTAGGCTTAACCGGCTTTTATGATAGCGGCCCTAAGTCGACTTAAGAAATTAGCCCAGTTGAAATTTTGGTATTTGTTTCCTTTGGCACTCAACTACTAATAAATTAGCTAAAAATATGATAGGGGTGTCAAAAGACGCGTTTTGACCTCAGTATCAATGATCCGAAGTCGAAATTTCATTTTTTTGTTCCAGTGAAGAGATATTTGCAATCAAAGTTCAGAATTTTCTGTCATTTTCATGTGGTTGTTGTAATCACAAATTACACTGTGAGAAAAGAGGACATCACCGTGGCGGTAGCCACGGCTATGGCACACACTCGGAGTTGGAATGGCGTAGCCCAGGGTTATTTTTGGAAGCGCGGCCGAAGGCCGCCTACTCGGAAAGGTGTTCTGCACATAAAAAACATGGATCGGGCCCCTAAATCGGGATTTGACCTGGGTAATTTTTTGGTTTTTTGTTAATAACTTTTCACTGGAACAAAAAAATTAAATTTCGACTTCGGATCCTTGATCCTGAGGTCAAAACGCGTCTTTTGATACTCCTATCATATTTTTAGCTAATTTATTAGTAGTTGAGTGCCAAAGGAAACAAATACCGAAATTTTTGCTGGCGATTTTGAATAGAAACATCGACACATTTTTAAAGACTTTCATTGGTCTTTTATTACTTTGTTTATAAACTATTATATCCAATATGTTTGCTTAAGTTATAAAGCAGTTTTGTTACAAAAAATCGTCAGAAGATATTTGAGTTGGTCTAATTTCTTAAGTCGAGTTAGGTTGTTATTGCCTATGACCACAGATATATTGGGTGCCAACAGTAAAAATGATTAGAATTAAATAAAAAAATAAACTATAATAAATTAAAAATAAAAATAAACTAAGCATCGTATTTGAGAAGCGACAAAACTCTACTTGAAATCTTGACCATAACCGCAAACCATATAGACTATCGTACATTCACAAGAGTGATTTCTTATTGGACATCTAGGCTGATAGTATATATTTTCGTTATAAACGTTGGTTCCCCAAAAGCGAAGCCTTTCATAGGCTCAAATATGCACATTCGGAAATGAAAGTCGCTTTCGAAGCTCGTTTGGTTTCGAATGGCTTGAAGAGGCTTAACGTTGTAAATTATGCAGGTAAGTCTAATTCAGATATAACAGACTAGGGTGCTTTAGCCAAATCTAGCATCCACCTCAGTTTTTAGTCCTATCAATAGGGAGCCAGGTAGATTGGGGATTGTTAGTGCTGGAGCCTAGTACTACACTCTTTACGGATGGCAAATTGCCCTGCTAAATAAACGTCATAAATACCGTTTGAAATTTCTCTTGAAACATACTGCTTAAACGCATTTGCATTGCATCGCGACCAAATATGATTTAAGAAATGTATTGAATACCACAGAAGTGTGTATCTTCTCTATTTATACTCTCATGCTTATGTTTCGTTTTTAAACGTTCAGTAATTTATGTAATAAATGGAAATATGCAAAGAAATTCAAAGTTCTTTGTGATCGCAAGTCACATAAGTTACCTTGCTGAAAACTTCTGGTCAGTTTAAATTTGTCGGCGACGAAGTGAACATTAAATCCAAAAATTTAAATTTTAATTTAAGTGTGATCGGATTCGTTGGCATCCAAAAGAATTTTTGATGTAATAATAAATGTAAAGGGTGACCATTTAAGTGATAATTGGTTGTTGTTTACAGACAGATATGTTAAAAAATATAAACTTATTTATTTGAAAAGAACATCTCTATAATATTATGCATTCTTCTTAAAATACGTCGAATTTCCTCATTGTACGAGATTATATTTTTTATATCAGAGAGATAGTGGAATTCTTTTAAGTCGAGTGTAAATTCTGATCGTTTATCCATATGGAAATGAACATGTTTAATTTGAAAATAGCGACTTCAGGGCATTGTGTTCTTTGGACTATGTATGGGACCGAAAAACCTGTCAATTACATCGAAAAGCATGATTGGGGGAATTTGTTTTTACAGTTGCCTTTAAACAGTGGTTTTAGAAATGATAATGTAATTTTCGTTAGCGATTAGGAGCTCAATTATTGTTCGGAAAAGCGTGATTTTACTTCAAACTTTTTACATTTGTTACTAATTTTTGTTAAACCTATATATGTACATAAGTATCAAGAAAAAGAAAAAAACTTACAACAAAAATAAGCTGAGTTCCAATAATACATAAAATAAAAAATATAAAAAAAAGTTAATTGCAAAAAAATATGTATGGGGATGTGTCTCCTAATCGCGTTGAAGCAGTATTTAGCTAAAAAAATCAATTATATGATAGTAATTTTCAAAATATTTAAATTACTTTTTAAACATTAAAAAGATACATACCAAAAATTTTATTTTAATTGAAGGCATATATACATATGTATAATACTCTATGGCTACGTGATCGTCCATAACATGGTTAGAAAATGCATTATTTAAAGTTTGAAAAATTGTGAGAGCGAAGCTGACTTTTGTACATTACATTAGTGCAAGTAATAATAAGAAAAATCAAATAAATTCAATCTTTGAAATATCCACATATTTCATCGACCCCCTTTTATTCAAAAAAATTGACGACGCCAACGAGAGTTTGTCTTCTTCTCTCATTGTATGTCTGTACTGTAATGTTTGACACGCTTCACAGTTCTTTACTAGCAATATAGAAGTATTATATATATGATTGAAGGACACATTATCCTAGTCACTTCGATATTATAAAAAAAATACGCACAAGTTACAAAACTTATATTTGCTGGCAAAGGTTGATTTACAGTGTGGTAAATTCAAATGCGCATAGTTAATGAATACCCGAAGTTAAATAGTAAGCATATGCAAATTCATTCTGAGGTCACTTAGTGAACATCTACTAAGTACGCACGAGTTTATACCTACCTATTAGACTGTTTCAGAATTTAGAAAGTTTTGTTTCACTACAAAAAAAGAACAGGCCACAGACTTTCAAAACAGCGCTGTAAGTGTTCTTAGTGCATAGTCACCTGGGCTATTGCTATATATGATAAAGTTGAGAAGTTGCCAAAGGCTATTTACCTAGTAGTCAAATGTTCTACCAAATTCTCTTAAGAGAGCGCAATTTCTCGGACTTCATAGTTTGGCGTTCTACTATTTAGCTGTGCGCAGTGATCGTTATTTTTATCAAGAACAAATCTGTAATTTTTTGAAAATTTAAATGTAACCAACTATGGGTTCAAAGAATCACTCACAACTACCCTTTGCATATGTAAAACTTATGTTCTATTTGCTGATTTTAAATATTTTGCTACAAGACATAAGAGATATTAGTCTGTAAAATTATAACTATCAGTAAATAAAAACAAGCAATTCCTTGACACTTACAAAACAACTTAGAAAAATTCTGAACGGTCAAATGTTAATGTTTTATTTATATCGCAAGTATTCGCATTAAAAATGTTAATGAGTATTTAATTCTATTAGTAAGTGCAATGTGAAACAATACAGAGTTCAATGAATTCTTATTCTGTTTCTGCCACAAATCATAAATAATTTTACTTTCGTCTTAAAAACATTTAAAAATTTTGTTAACAATCAACTGAACTAGAAATCTGTTACAGTAAACGTTTATCGAACAAATGAATAGCTCTCTTCGGCGAGCATAAAGTTTTTAAAAATTTTGACTTAATAGTGTTCGGCGACATAAAAAACTTGTAGAGAGAGTACCCACTTTGACTTTTACTTGGGATAAGAAGTTGCAAGTTTCTGCTGAGTAAATATCACTCAGTAAAACTTGCAAGTGAAAAATAGCTGATTGTGACATAGGAAATCAACAACAAAGGTTTCGAATTTTTCAGTTATTGACCAATAAAAAACGCAACAGCTGTTTTGCATACAAGTTTTTACAAATCCCTGTTTTGTCAGAAAATGTTTGCATTTCGAGAGAGTTTATGGTCATCCTCTCTTCATTGACAATTCTTTGCAAATTCTGTCGCCGAACACACTTTAGATTTAAATACGAACTTCCAGACTGAGTAACATTTTGTACCTCTATTTTCAGATAAATATGTTGATATCAGAGTTTTTCGATAACCAGGAAATTTTTGTTACCGGAGCTTCAGGTATGTTAATACTATATACTAATCAATCAAATAGAAGAGAAATTGAAACCCTTGCCTGTCATTTTTTAAATGGACGTGTGGTTAAATGTTTGAAATAAAATCCTAAAGTGGATACCGCTGTCTACATATTAACTATTATATATTTTATAGGATTTATTGGAAAAGGACTGATTGAAAAAATACTACGTTCTTGCCCAAATGTTGCAGCCATATATGTGTTAATGCGACCAAAAAAGGGAAAAGCTATTGAAGAACGTTTACGTGATATTTTCAAGTCGAAATTGTTTGAAAGATTAAGAGATGAACAGCCTCAAAACATCAATAAAGTGCATGCCATTGCGGGTGATTGTAGTGAACTGGGTCTCAGCATTAGTGAAGCCGACCTGAAGAGATTGCAGAACGTGAACATAATTTATCACTCAGCGGCCAGTGTGCGGTAAGTTTAACAGCCAGTTTTACTATCTCCTGTTAGCGCTAATCACCACTTTATTTGACAGTTATCGTTTGGTAATATGTCAAATAAAATAACGACTAGCTTTAACCAGAGATGGTGAAGACAATCAATTAAAGTTAACACTTGTTTTGGTGGGTAGAGTTTAACTTAAAAACAAATCCTTAGAATGGAAGTAAGTTTACCGGAAGTGAAAACGAAAGTCGACGAAGGCAAATATTAATATCGTTAAAGAAATCGGTCATGCAACCTATGACTATGTATATGCGATTTTAATATTAATTAGAAGGGGTAAAAATATGTATATTGACCTCCTAACTCCGTTATAACTCAGGTTCCAGAACAATACGTTTGGGTGAACAAAGACAAACAGATCCGATTTAAGTATGTATATATTTCACTATTTGTAGGTTCGATGATGATTTGCGCGACGCAATACTGATGAATACACGCGGCACTTATGAGCTAATTAAAATTGCGGAGACCATGAAGCATCTAAGGGTTTTTATGCATGTATCCACCACATATTGTTATCCCAATAGAACTATCGTTGAGGAAAAGGTATAATTTTAGCATGTACTAAGTACTGTAATGTTTTCTGATAGCGTTTCAAAACACAATTTTAGCTTTACCCATCATACGCTGATTGGCGTACAACTATTAAGCTTGCAGAAACATACGACACCGAATCATTAAATATTTTAAATTTAAAGTAAGTTAGTTGCTCCTATGAAAATTATAAGGAGGGTCTTAACCCTCCGCGGAAATCAATTAACCGCAAATTAATAAATCATACTTTTTTCGCACCTTTGCAATATGTAGATATGGCGATTTCCAACCAAATACTTATACATTCACCAAAAGTTTGGCTGAGCAAATTATTGCGGAATACAAGGATCGTTTGCCTGTGATTATTTTTCGTCCATCTATAGGTAAAAATTGCAAAATTGTTAAATTCATACGGGAGGCACTTGCCCTGTTGGGGTATAATAATATCCATAGCCCAACTATCAGGTCGTAGCAGTTCGCGTACATTAAAATTTTTACTGATAAAGTGTTCGCTTACACGAAACACTTGTGCGAGAGAGCGCATTTTGACATTTCATTGACAGAAAGGGCTACAAGTTTTTACTGTGGGAATTCCACTCCGTAAAAATTGTAAGCGGAAACAGCTGATCGTTACAAGAGAAAGCAACAACAAAAATTTTAAAATTTGGCCTATTAACCAATCAAAATGTCAACATCTGCTTTTGCTGCAAAATTTGACTGACTCCTGTTCGCTTGAAACTTTTGACTTTTTGCGTTTCGAGAGAGTTTTACGTCATTCTCACTTTACTAACACTTTTTGCAAGTTTTGTACGCAAAAAGAATATAATTTTTAAAATTGTATTGAAGATCACCCTATTTCAAGAACGCCCTATCTCAGATTTTTTTCAATGACACCCTATAACAATTTCGTCTGAAAAACGCCCTATCTCAAAATGAGTTTCAAAAACGTATGTCCACTAGAACTTACCCTTAGCGCCAACCGTAGGCACATGGTTCAAAGTGCCTAATGTTCTTAAGTCATAAACTGTGTCTACGTGAATCTTTCTTTTGTTTTTCATCATTAATATGCATGTATGTGTTGTTTTTGCAGTTGTTTCATCTATTGAAGACCCCGTACCTGGTTGGGTGGATAATTTCAATGGTCCCATTGGCATGCTGGTTGCATGTGGAATTGGTATTTTTCGTACGAGCTGTTCTGATCCAAATATAGTATCAGATTTTGTGCCGGTGGATGTGGTGGTGCGAGCTATGCTCATTGCAACCTATCGTAAGGCTACTGAAGAAAGGTAAGCCCTATGGGTATATGTAAATTCATTTGATTCGTATCAATTTGCGGAATTTTTGAAAGTGTGAAAAGTTGATGTATATTGTAACGATTTTTCGTCATTCCGAGGTCTATTCAATTTGAAACATTTCATATGAACTTTTAATTTAATTGCAGTTACAGTGGCCAAGAAAATCATGATTTGGAGGTGATTAACTGTGCAGCTTCGAAAATTTGCCCGATAACAACCGGAGAAGTTATAGAAATAGGAAAGAAAGTTATTAAGGAAACGCCATTTGAAAAGACGTTATGGGTACCAGATGGAAGCATAACAAAGTGTGCAGTATGGAACTTCATAAGGGTATGTTAAAACGAATCGAATAATGACTTTGATTTTTGAGAGGTCTTTCGGAGTGACAGACGGGGATATAATCTGAGTCATTTCGGTAATCATACCCGGATAATATACGTACATATCTTCCGACGGATATCAGTGCTATGACTATCCTTTGTATTATATCTTTCTCATTTGTATTTTCAGTTTGCAACTTTACAAGTCTTCGTTGCGGTTGTGGCGGATTTCATTTTGCGCTTCACCAATACAAAACCATTGTGAGCATTCGCCAAAACTTAATTTAAATTTAATTAAAAAATATCTATTTTATAGCCTTTTAAAATTGCAACGACGAATTTATGCTGCGACTGTAGCATTGCATTTATTTGTAACAACTGAATGGGATTTCAGGAACGATAACTTTTATTCTTTAAACGCATGTGTATCGGAAATCGAAGTGTAAGTAAATCAACACTGTACACTGTACTATTTAGGATATATGAATGTATGTACATTAGGCTGATTCAACGAGAAGAAAAAATATTTTGTTAAAAAAAAAATTAAAAACAACATTCCTAAAAGTTGATATTTAAAAGGACCATAAGATTTATGAGATTGATTAAACATTTTCAATGTTAATTGTATTTTAAACTGTTTTTCGTACTAAGCAATTTTCCGTGTAATGAATTTAATAAAATTTACATATGTAGGTAGGTATTTTACTAGAAAAAAATACTGCACTTTTCAATTTAGTTTCAGTGGGACTAATTCAAACTCCCAAATTAATATTTGAGTGAGACTGATTTAAACTCAGATAGTTTATATTTGAAACTTACCACACCAATGTGCAAACAATTTTTACCTAGAGACAGACCGAATAGTGATTTTCTAACCCGATGAGCTTTTAAAAAAATTTACAAAGCTCGATTACTATGACTTTTTGTATACAGTATGTACATTAGGCCGGGTTGATTTGTGGGGAGGCAAAAAATCGTCCATTGCTCTGTGAAAATCATATTCTAGGAATCGAAATAAGAAACTTTGGAACTTAGGAAAAATACCTCTAAAACGAATTCTGATGTCCCCCAATTTGGGTCGAAGTTTTGGGTAGGGGGCCATGGCGTATGAGTGACATTACATTAACTACAAAGATACCTACCCAATAGTTCGACCCAAATTGTGGGACATCAGAATTCGTTTTAAAAGAATGGTTCCTTCGGCAAAGTTTCTTATTTTGATCCCTAGAATACGATTTTCACAGAGCAACGAGCTATTTTTATCAATCGACCCGCCCTAATGTACATATATATTTTCTTAAATTAAAACTGAAATCTCTATCTTCTTTTGCAGAGATAAGTTCGGATTTTTACAATTCAAAGATCTCGACTATGAACAATTCTTTCGTGAGGGTATTCGTGGTGCCAGAGTATTTTTACTAAACGAACCAGCAACATGTTCTCAAGGTGCTCTCACACGCATGAAGATCTACAAAGTATTGCACTTTCTCATTAAGTTCATCTCAAGTGTTTTGATTTTACGTTGGGTAGCACGTTTGATTTACGCAAAATTTGAAGCTATATTGGCGTAAAAAATGGAGTAATAAATATTATGCAAATGGTACGAAATTTATTTCTTATAATTTGGAACACGAAAGCCAGCTAATACGATGTACATATATGTATAGGCCAGTGGTCGGCGTTTTTTTTTATATTGGGCTATAAGACGTACAAGGCGTTATTGAAAAAAAATCTGACCCAGGACTTTTTCAGACTAGTTCTGACATACAAGGCCATTCTGCCGAGGATTAGAAACTTCCAGATTAAAATATTTTTTCAATTAACAAATTTACTTGAGGCCGAAATCGATGTCCTTTAACAATAATAAGCCAAATTAAATAAATTTGTCATCGATTGGCAGAGAACCCTTTCAAACGAAAGTATTCGTCGTACACGCCTCCGATTTGTTTCAAAATTGCCTGATTGTTGGACTTTTATAAGATAAAAATTTTCCGTTCATGTTTATATGTACATATGTATGCAACAATCCCTTATACGTATGTACATATATATGCATACAGTAAGACGGTGCAAAAAAACAAATCTCACCGGAATAAAAACCATAGCATCTTTTTAAATGTACTATTTTTGAAAAAGTTCATGCAATATTTGTTTTTGCCTTTTATGGTTAGCAATTTATACACGTTTTATCTTTTCCTTATTTGCCGGTTTTATGCTACATACATTCATGCCCCTGGGGCCCATTATTGCATACGATGATCCTCTCCGACTCCATATGACAGTCTTGCATTTATTTATTTATTTATTTATTTATTTTAAGTCGACGCTAAAAACAGGGGTCGACTGTAGAAATATCAACATGGTTTACAAAACAATATTACAATAGTGAATACAAATACATATGTATATAAAATGTATAAGAGAGAAAAATTAATTTACAGAACTGAGAAAAGCAAGAATTTTACTTTTAAGATATTATTTTTCATTTATGCGGCTAACTGGATGGTTGAAGAGGCCGTGTCTCCAATCCACCCTCTCGTTCGGACGAATTATAAGTTTGAGGCTGAGTGGTTGAAGAGGCCGTGTCTCCAATCCACCCTCACAGTCAAACAATATATCCATTAAAGTTGCACGAAGAAGTCTGAAGAAACTACTGGATGGTTGAAGAGGCCGAGTCTCCAATCCACCTTCTCGTTCGGTTGATTTAATTGCTCAGGTTGAGTGTATTCTAAGGAATCTGAGAAAAAATTGGTGGTTGGAGAGGCCGTGTCTCCAATCCACCCTCTCTTTCATCAACTACTTAGATTGTATTAAATAACTTGGACGGTATGGCTATTAGTAGGTGTAGCGGGTGAATCCTTTATTGTTTATCGGCGGACGGTAAGGAAATCAAGTATTGCTTTAGATAAATGGCCAACAGATCATTCGAAGCTGATACAACTATATAATTTGTTGTAGTGTAAACACCAGAAATTCAGAGGATTGTTTCTGGCAAAGTTTTGACGATAAATGGGTATTTGAAATGGTACAAAGTGCCTCGACGTCCTAGCAGGAACGGCGAAATTTAGCCGACTAACAAGATCAGATGAGTCAATTTGGCCGATAATCAGCTTATGGAGGAACATTACCCCTAATAAGGTTCTGCGATTTTCTAGGGTAGGTAAACTAATGAGGAGAAGCCTATTACTATATGGAGGCATGTTTAAGAAAATAGTTCTTTTTTGGTTTTTTTATTAATATTTTATTTTTGTTGTTCAAGTCTTTAGTAATTTTCTTGTTTAATTAACATTTTAGCGTAAGAAAATCAATACGCATGTAATTAAAAACAAAATGACATAAAAAATAAACATTGAAGTATACATTACATTTCTTGCAAAAATATAAAAATGGAATGTTGCGTTTTAGTAAGATGTTAAGAACGATTGTTTAAAATTATTCTTAACATCTTTTTGAACACAACTTTTTTTTATGAATTAGAACACAAAACGTTTTTTTTTTGCTTTTGTTTTTTGATGATGCACAAGCTGATGATACATAAATAGCGCACTTTTGATCAGATGCAAAAACAGATACATATATATGTTTATGTATAAGCCGATTACTTTATAACATCGAACACAATTTCTCTGTCCACCGTAAATTTGCATCTGATCAAGAATTCGTTTTGGAAACATTTAGTGAGATGTGGTGTCTTTTGATGCATTTAATGAAGATGAATCCTCCTACAACGCTTAATATGAAACTTCTTGTATTTAAATTGGTAAATTTTGAAAACTTCCAAATAAAGAAAAAAAATCGACAATTAGTTTTTTGGTTGTAATGTTTTCTCCTCATGTCGCACTCGCACATAGACGAATGCATGACAAGAAGAGTTTGCCAATCTTATTCTTTCCTCTCAATTTGTAACATTTTAAATAATTAGAAAATAATACATTTGTGTGAGAACTTAAAAAAGAAAAATCCTTTAAATCTCTAAAAGTTTTATTATAATATTGATAACCATTAACTGGTTTAGAAGCATTTCCTGTGCACAATTGATGGGCCGGATTCGTCATATTCCTGTTTCGAGATCCACATCTGTTGGAAGGTTGATAGCGAAGCGAGAATAGAACCACCGATCCATACGGAGTATTTACGTTCTGGTGGCGCAATGATTTTGATCTTCATTGTCGATGGAGCTAAAGCGGTGATTTCCTTTTGCATACGATCAGCAATACCAGGATACATAGTGGTACCACCAGACAGTACAGTGTTGGCATACAAATCTTTACGGATATCCACATCGCACTTCATGATTGAGTTGTATGTGGTTTCGTGAATGCCGGATGCTTCCATACCCAAGAATGATGGCTGGAATAGGGCTTCTGGGCAACGGAAACGTTCATTACCGATGGTGATCACTTGACCATCAGGTAATTCATAGGATTTCTCTAACGATGAACTGGATGCAGCTGTGGCCATTTCTTGTTCAAAATCAAGTGCAACATAGCACAATTTTTCCTTAATATCACGAACGATTTCACGTTCGGCAGTGGTGGTGAATGAATAACCACGTTCAGTCAAGATCTTCATTAGGTAGTCGGTTAAATCACGACCAGCCAAATCTAAACGTAGGATGGCGTGTGGCAGGGCATAACCTTCATAAATGGGCACAGTGTGTGATACACCATCACCGGAATCCAGCACAATACCAGTGGTACGACCGGATGCGTATAGTGATAGCACGGCCTGAATGGCCACATACATGGCAGGTGTGTTGAATGTTTCGAACATGATTTGTGTCATCTTCTCACGGTTAGCCTTTGGATTTAAGGGGGCTTCAGTCAACAGAACAGGATGCTCTTCAGGTGCGACACGCAATTCATTGTAGAAGGTGTGATGCCAAATTTTTTCCATATCATCCCAATTGGTTACAATACCGTGTTCGATTGGGTATTTAAGTGTTAGGATACCACGTTTGCTTTGTGCTTCATCACCGACATATGAGTCCTTTTGGCCCATACCAACCATCACACCCTGATGACGTGGGCGTCCAACAATTGAGGGGAAGACAGCGCGGGGTGCATCATCGCCAGCAAAACCCGCTTTGCACATACCGGAACCATTGTCAACAACCAAGGCAGCAACTTCTTCGTCACACATTTTGTCTGCTGTAAATAAAAGAGACAAAGAAATCTAATAAGTACAAGTAAATGAAACAATTTTTTTTATTAATATTGACTCTTTTGCTTTAAGTGCCGGAAGTAAGACTCCTCTTTCTTATTATACTTGGAGAGCTTAGACTTTCTATTTCCAATCTTAACGAACAATTTTTGTGGTACGTAAAACAATTTTGAACTATCGAATATAAGTGTATCCAGTAAACGCGAGAAAATAGGCGAATACATGAAATTTTCTTAAAAAAAAATTCACAACAATTTCAATAAACAAATGACAAGTTATGAAATAAAAAACAAAGCAAACTAATTATTAAACATTGACGAATTCATGATTGAGTCAAACGATCTCCTCCGAAATGAGTAACAAATACGCATGACTCAATTATGAGTGATGGAATCAACGGTAAAAAAATCTATCAAACGTGCAAAAACAAAAATGCAAATTTACGTTTCCCCCCCGAGTGCGCACACTAAACTTTTCAATTTTGAAACCAACAAAAAAAAGGGTGGATAGAAACTACCGAAATAAAAACAACAAACCAATTTCTGCAGGGCAACGCCCGACTTCAAAAAAACCACGATAGCAAAGGGCATAAAAGAAACGAGTAGCAGAAAATAAAACGTTGGCAACCACAATCGTTTCCGAAAGCCGGCTGCGCTGTTCAACATCCAAGCCCGAACGCTATTAATCTTGCTATTAATAAACCGGCAAAAAAAAATTCTCGACTTTGCACAATGCGGCCTAACTAGCGAACCACATATTTATAATCACACATATACACAATTTTTCTCAAAGTTGCTGACATGGCAAAAAGAAAACTCACCTTGAGCTTGAGAAATAAAATTAGAAATTCAACCGAACACTTTGACAGTCCAACAACGAATGGGACGCCGTTAAGCAAAAAAATGGCAGTTAAGATTTCTACTCCAACGAGTGGCGAGTAAATATCTATAGTCATTTCGCTTTTGTTTTTCAACGACCGTGAGCGCGCCACTCACTCAAGTCGGAAGAATTCTAACCAGCTGCTCTTTTTTCATACGAACAACGTTTGGTTGCAATCCAAAAGTAGGAGCGAGATCGCCATACAGATTTTAAACAACAAGTCGTCAATTGAGTGTGAGTTGAATCACGTTTTTGTGATTTAACCCTCACTTGACGCTGGTGCTCTCTTTGAAAGTGTACACAACTATGCATATAGCTACTCGGTAAAAGCGATACTATTTTTGTGACCATATATGGTCATGTTTCATGTGCAGCAGCGAAAAATCGTAATGCCATTTAACGAATTATACCCCTACTGATGACGAGTTATCATGTCTTCAACTCGTGCTTTAATTTGATGAGTGTGAGCGGGTTAGAGCTAGTATACTAGTTAAATGCAAGTATGAGTAGGAGGTGTAGTGGAGAGATGTATCTGGTATTTTTAGATGCCATAAAAGAGTATTTTTAATAAAACCGGCAATTGGCTTATACATATAAAAATATGCTTTTATGCATAGAGCTATGAATGGTTGTAGAATCAATGTAGATACCTTTGAATGGATATATGTACATATAGAGCTTGTTTTGATATTAAAAAAGGCAACTCAAGAAAATTAACGGTTTGTGGGTACAACTACACATGCATACATATTCATTTATATTAAAAACTTGTTACAGTGGAACTTCTCTATAGTGAACTTCCCTACAATGAAGCTCTCCCTATAATGAAGTCATTTTGAAGACACAGCTTTTTGGTTCTACTTTAGGTGCATTTTTGTCTCCTTATAATGAATTTCTATATAGTGAAGTTTTCTATATAATGAACAAATTTTACTGCTTGAAAATCAAGCTTCATACGTTTTTGTCTCCGTATAGTGAATTTTTTTAAATATGTTTTCGGTTACACACAATTATTTGTAACTGCGTATTCTCAGAAATAAACGAAATGTAGAAATGTAATACGGGGAATCGCAAAATGAAAATACATGCATACATATGAGTCGCTCAGTGTATAAAGGGAATGAGTCCATTTTTGGCTTTCTTGAGATTTCGCTTGGATACACTTCCTTTTACGACTAACTATGTATGGTAAAAATTTTGTTTTCAAATTTCAACGGCAAACCTCTTTTAAAGACAAAAGATTTTTTTGTACGAAACAAAAAATTTTTATTTTCAGTGGAAGAAGGGAATAAGTCCACGTGTGCATTTATATTGCATTAATCAGTTGTTAACCTTGCTTTTAATCACTCTTTTTTGTTTCTAATTCTTGTCGTAAACATTTTTAATTTTTTGACCTGTGCATATTAATTCAGTAAATATTATAAGTATAAGAAAGCAGGGTAAGACAATGTTATTGAATAGCCTGACTCAAAATCTATTGTATCCTCAAACTAGAGCCATAACAAAAGAAAAGAAAAAGGATATGATTGATTTATTAACATATATCCCTCCCGTGCACCATACTTTTTATAGAAACTTGAAAACAGGTTCAAGTCAGAAAGATCCTTCCGAAGACGACATTATATTTTGTTAAATGAAATAGTTATAATAAAGATTCATTCAAAAAGAAGAAATTTTAAACTTATTTTTGTTTTCAAAATAAGAAATTTTTTATGTTATTTTTTAAGTTCATTAAAAATAAAACTGTGCGAATGCACTGAGCTAAAGAACAAATTATCTGCAGCCTTTTTTATACAAAATTAAAAAAAAAGTACTCTTTCCAAAATATACTAATTCAATTAAAACACTACGGGAGGTAAGCCAATATTTAAGTAGATGGACATTTTTTATTTTTATTTCCGAACGAATGCTCAAATTCAAAACATAATTAATTTGTATTTTCACGGTATCGATATTAACAACAAAAATTTTGGTGGACTTATTTCCTTTTTCCACTGAAACCCTTATCAATAAAAACGTATTTGTATCATATTAACAGGTTTTGTGAACACATCCACTTACATACTAACATTATATGTTTAGAAATTGTAAAAGAAGTCCTAATAACTAATTTTGGAACTTTACTTTTTAGTTTTGTCGTAACAAATAGTTTTAATATCAACGTCAACTGTTTTGTCGTTTTTCTCCATTTCAAATTTTTGGACTCATTTCCTTTATACACTGAACGACTCATATGTATGTACATTTTAGTATGAGTTCAGTTGTGTTAAGAAATTGAAGTAAAAATGACGTTTCTGTATAATGAAGTCTCCATATAGTGAAGCGATTTTCAGGTCCCCTGTGAATTCACTATAAGGAAGTTCCACTGTAGTTGGAATTCGTGAATTCAAGTGTTGGCGTTAACAGGGAAAAATGTAGGGGCGGAAATGGATACAAAATAAGTCAAGTTCAAATGTGGGCATAAGCATATTTGCAAACATGAATATGCATACTATATGTAGGTATGTACATACACATACATACATATATATTTTTTCACATACATACATATGTACATCCTACGTTAATTCAGGGTGCGCCAAGGCTTTTTCCCCTGCATAGAAATTCAGTTTGTAAACCAGTTTTGAACGTCAGCGCTTAAAAGCATGAAAATGTGCGACGAGCCATTATGCAAAAAAGATTAATAAGTTTCGAAAAAAGAGTTGAACCCTGGGACTTTTACGAATCATCTGTGAGTACCTATAAAGTACATCCCTGTCGCATGCAATAAAGTTGCCGTTTTACACTTTCTATTCGAATTTTTGTAGTTTGCTCTGTAGTTTAGTATAATGTTAACTGAGATAATTTTAATTTTGTGATGGGTTTTATCTTCTGTGACATAAGCAAGAGGGGGGTGAGAAGCGAGGTAGAATTCAATCTAACAATTTCCTGCTTTTAAAGCACTCTAAGAAGTACCGACTGGGTTCTTAATTTAGGTATTGCCATCGGGTACCGAACAATATCGAAACAAACTCATAGAAGTGGGCCATGCAGATGTCAGTTTTATCATTATTTTCAAAGTTTGATTAGCGGATTACCATTTTTGTACTACACGAAAATTCTAGCTTGGAGAAATCTTCTGCATTGTGGTTGTTTGAGTACTCCTCTTTGGTCAAAATGAAGCGCTCTTCAACTACATATGTATTCAGCTAGTTCATATTGCTGGGGCACATTCTAGGCCGGCTCAAATTATTACGTTTTTTATGTATACATATATGTATATACAGTGAATTCTCTATATAATGAATCTTGATAAAATAAAAAAATTAGAGCTCTCTCTCAGATGAAATGTCGGTTAGCGCTAACTGAAATAGTATATTTGAGAAAACTCTACAATTGCCGCTGCCTCATACAGGTTTTATTTTGCTGTATTAATTAAATAGTTGGAAAATTTGTGAAATTTTATACCTAGTACGGAAACAATTACCATTTAACGAGATTTCACTGTATTTGCAATGCAAAACGTACGTATTCATGTACATACATATGTAGGTACATATCTGCACGACAGTCGAACTTTCTTTCGATAATTGTCTTTGCGAAACAAGACAAGAGAAATAAAAGACAGTTGTGCCAATTATCATGCATGATAGATTTGGCAAAAATACGTTAGAAAAATATGTAAGAAAATAAGAAAGAAAAGTGAGTTCACGTAAAATCTAACAATCGAAATTGTTTCCTTTTTTGTGATATTTTTTCAAATGATTGCACAGAAATTCAACAAAAATACAAGATTTTAACAAATCTATTTAAGCGCCCTGTACTAAAATCTAAATTCAATTCAATGATTAAATTTAAGTAGAAAAACTGATAAATGGATAAGCTAGCCAATCGATTAAATATCAGGTTCATGGAGAGTAAACTGTATGCCCATAGATGAAGTATACTCGGGGTAATAAGGGCGTTGGCGTGGTCAATGTCTACCACAGCTGTTGACTCATATGCATTCGGCATTTGCTACACAGACACATACATACATGTGTATGTTCTTTGTAATCTCTACACTTGAAAACGGAAGTAACGTACAAACGGGCACAATTAAAATGGGATAGAACTTCCGGTTTCGAAAATCGGCTTAACACGCCCACCTAACTGATATGAGTGAGTTTTGGGTGTGTGGTTGCTAAGTACATATGTATATCTTTGCGCTATAGCTGAGCCACAATCGTAAATACATATGTATGTATATATGTACATACATATGCACAAATATCCAGTAACTATTTTATCAGTTTCACATTTTACTCAACTCCCAAAGTCCAACAATTTTATTATTTTATTTATGGTGCAATCACACAAATAAAAAACAAATCACATGATAACCAAAAAAAATATTTCTCTATAGTTTTTGTAAGATATTTCGATCAAATGGGTTATAATGCTAAGGAAACTAGTTTATTCCACCTTAAGGCCCCAAGTTCGGCAAATATTCAAACTTTCTTTTAATGCAAGCAATTTTTTTTTTAATTTTTTTTAATTGGAAAATATGTATTTTTGTCAATGTAGGTATACATATGTATGACGCCCACTTTTTTTGAATTAATGCACAATTTATGTATGTATGTATGTATATTTTTAATATTTATTTGTTTCAATCTATTTTTGAATTTCACCGTTATTTTCAATATTCAGTCTTTGCTCTCTTCACATTTTTTAGTTTGCATCTTTTAGAGTTCTTTTTTTTTAAATAGTTTTTGCACTTTAAAGCCATTATTTTGCACACATTATATGTATTTATTTTTATTACTTTTTTGTTGTTTTGCATTTCGATGTTTGTATACTTACTTTTTTGTTTTAAGTTTTAAGGTTACTAAATTTAATATAAATATACTATATTTCCAAGTCTTATAGGACTTTCTGTATTGTGTTGCTGCTGTGCCTCTTTTGTATCGCACACACTGTCAGAACGCACAAAATGTAATGATACTAAAAACACGTTAACACGCTCTTATAAAGGCCCCCATCTATGCCAGTGGCTCCTTATCAGTAGCGGCTCTAACTTTTACCATATATGGATGTGAACCGCCGGCTGTAGATACGGAGAATTTCTCGTTGAATGTACTCGCCAAATATTTCAAGCTGACAAATTTTTAATATGGCCGGTTAACGAAATAGCATATGTGTGAACGGTTAAGCACTATATTGCGTAGAAAAAGATGAAAAGTGGAATTTCGTAAGGCCGCGCTCTCATTCTCATTGGTTTTTTCTCTGCGAGCTTGAAACAAAGTTTTATCAGTGTTGTTTCTTTATAATCGTGTGGTCATAAAAATATTTAAGTTATTGGTAATCAATTTTGTTTTTATTTGTGATATTAAATTTTCTGCGTTATCAATTAATATGAGGTTTATCAATTGAAATTTGCTTATCTAAATGAGCGAAAGGTATGTCTGTTACTTTTCGTTTTCTTCTAAAAATAAAAGAAAGTAATGAATTTAATAAAATGATTTCATTTGATTTTTTCAGCTTATTGTTTTATAAATCGTGAGTCGATTTATGATAAATGGGGAACTTAATACATAAAAATAAAAAGAAGACCTGCGAAGAAAAAATATTAATAGAGAATAAAACAACTATGATTAAAAATGTTAACCAAATATATTTTAAGTGTGGTTCTAACGCTGTCTCGTCTAAATATTCGATACCTACTTGTACTCTTTTGAAAACTTATGACAACGAATCCAATATGATACCGATTTAATACAGTTGATCACCTTAGTTAAAATTTTTATAAGGACTCGTAACAACGATAAATATTTCTTAGTAACAGGAGGCGGGGCATAGGACGTTCGGTATGATTTCTAAATATCTCTATTCGTGGGTCTCCAAATGTTTTTCAATTTATTTTACATTGAAATGTTGTATCCAAATTTTAAGTCTCTAACTAGTCAGATTTTGAATATCTAGGTGAACTGAAAGACCTTTAATTATTCCCCCTAAATGTTCAAGTTGAATTTCAGTAGAAAAACAACACTTTTATACGAGAGTTAAGTTTGAGCTTAGTTGAGTGGCATGCGCAAATTCTTCATTGCTCACCAGTTTTCTGCACTCGGGTAAAACGAGAAAAAAAACCAAAGTTAAAATGTGAAAATATATTCGTTACTTTTGGTTTTGCTAAAGGCCGTTTATGAAATAGGAAAGCCGGAAAGTAAATAATATTTCACCCGTTTATTTTATGAGATTTTAAAATTGACTTTTCGGTTAAATACTGAATTTATTATTTTCTTATTTTGATTGTTAGTTGATGCGCAAAAAAAAAAAATACGTTTTTCACAATTTACTATATCAGGTAAGAGCATATCTATGTATGTAGGTGTGTATGTATGAGACTATTTACATTTGTCCTCAGTTTAAAAATATCACCTATCTATATACATATGTATGTACACATGTACATAAGTATGTTCTATTGAGCGAGTAGCCGTTACGATATTTATTTATTTACATATATGCAGATCCATGTATATATGTATGTCTGTACATAATGGTTATATATAGGTATGTTGTTTGTATGTTTGAGGGATTGGGTTGAATTTCCTTGTGACTCACAGCTGTGTATTTATTTACATATGTATGTATGTATGTAGGTACGGAAGTGAACATTGTTGTTGGACAGTCTTAAACTTTTATTTATGCACATATGTATGTATGTATGTAGGCTTATCAATATTTATACATACATACATATGTACATACAGTACATATCACTATGCAGTTCCTATCACTATTGTTTCTTTGGTCTCTTTGGACTGTCCCATTGTTGTTGCAGTCTTGCTGGTCTACCCCACCGAAGATTCCAGTTTCAAGTGACGGACCAAGTATTAAAGGAAATTTCCAAAAAACACGGTCCTACCAAATTACTTCAAGAACTAGAGGAGGATCCAGAAAAGTCAGTAGCATACCTAGTTAAAGCACTAAACTTAAAAGTTAGCAGCCGCTTGAGAGCTTATCAATTGGTCGGTAAAACGATGGAAAAATAAGCTTTTGGAGATAAATCGAAATTCAACTTGATCATCGACACTGCCGGTTCATATAGAAGAAAGCATGATGCTCCCCCATGCCAATATGCTGCTATCAACACGATAACGATCAAAAGCACTCCTCGAATCAATTTTCGAATTGTATAGCATGTGAATGAAATTCATGTTATAAAATGGTCAGCTCAATCCCATTTAAATCCTATGAAGATCCTCAACAGAAGGATAGACAGAGAAGGAGTTAACGATGACAAGAATTAAATATAAATTTATACATAAGACTCCTCAATTTGTAGGAAAAATTGAAAGCAGTATATCACAAATTGCTAGTGATGCTCCATCTCTATGATATTAAAGTGACTGATGATGTCGCGGTGGTTGGTGCGTTTTGCTTTTGAATATCTAGTCGCCTTTTTGTTTGAACTACTCAGCGGGGATCGTCATCATAAAGTCGTAACTTCTCAACATCAATCCATGAAATAAAAAATGAATCCTCATATAGTGCTTTTGTTTTCGCAAAATACTTGCGTGCGTGAATTTCGGTTTAAGGCCTAAAAAGGCATTGCCAAGGTCATTGAATTTTAACGTGAGAGCGATGATAGCCATCAAATGTGGGCATTTTTGCAATTTCTAGCGAAGTAATGAAATTTCTTTTTTTTCTCATTAAAAGTGTATTTTGTGTATGCACATATGTACGAGTATATTCACTATGTATGGATGTACATATGTACATATGTACCTATGCACACATCTGTTTTAGTAAAATCAAACTTGCTTTCGAGTTCCATAAATAAACAAACTGCTTTAGCAATAAGTTGGAATTTTTTTTTTTATTTTTTATTTTTATTTTTTTGCTTTTTTAATACCATCATTAGCAGTAATTAAAGAGACATTTCCCTTAAAATAACAAAGCTCACAATAGGTAATTCCTTTCCAAATGGTTTTTAGGTTAGGGAGCTAACTAGAGCATTTGAAATGAACATTATTTTGAATTTTACATACATATATTTAATTGTCCATGAGTAAATATGTACATATGTAAAGTCATGCATACATATGTACCTACATACATACATACATATGTGTTTGTATAACTCTGCACCACCTTCAACTTTAGCAACGTCAACAGGTTTTAGTCACAAATAAATAAACAAAAAACTTTATCCATCGACGCGACGTGCAATGTCTGGGTCGAGTGCTGCTTTTATCATCAGCTGTGTTGTTGCTTAAGCTGTTAAATACCACTTAAAACCAACCGCCGTACTTTAAGCGTGTTACCAACGCGAGAAATTGTTTTCAATAAAAATGATGGAAAAGTAAGCAAACAAGGCAAATTTAATGAATAGTTAATTTAAATTTTTGCATTGAAAAATACTTTTTTAGGTAGGCATTATTATACATAGTATATTAAGTAAGAAAAAAAACCAATATGCATGTACAATGTACATTAAGGCGCCTCACGCTCCATACAAAAAAAAATGGACACCTGTTTCCATCGGAATTATAAACTTCAATGTATTCTAAGACCTTGGTCAAAATATTTCGAAAAAATATTAAGATTTACCGGAGCTAAACCGCGTTAAAAAAACGCTAAAAATATCGTTTTTCATGTATAAAAGGAGTATGAAAAAATATTTTTTAATAAAAAGCACCTGAGATGATGAACTAGCTGGAGTACAAAAGGTAAGCATAAAAAAGTTTGAAAATTTTATCAACGCAATCCAAATATTGAGATGTATGATGCTGTTTTTGGTCATATTTCGAGGGGTACGTTTGTGGAAAACCTTAATAACTCATCCAATTATTAACGGATTTAGACGATTAGGATATCATTTAAAAGGTATTTTCGAGATGTTGCCATTTCTGCAAAATTTAACCCTTTTTGGTCCAATTTCACACATTGCGAATATTAGCACACAGGTAAACAATAATAGTATTGAAAAATTTTTTAAACTTTTTTATGCTTACCTTTTGCACTCTATCATCTCAGATGCTTTTTATTAAAAAATATTTTTTCATACTCCTTTTATACCTAAAAAACGAAATTTTTAGCGTTTTTTTGACGGTAAATCTTAATATTTTTTCGAAATATTTTGGGAGAGTCCTTAGAAAAGAGTGAATTTTGAAATTCCGGTGGAAACAGTGCAACTTTTTTTGGTGAGGCACCTTAATGGACATATATTATGGAAGATGAGGAAATTTTTTTCTGGTCATACGCCCCGAAAACCGTGGGTGTTAATTTTGTCTTAGGCTGTTGACAAACAAAAATCTATAAATATTAGTACTTTTTTTCAGCTGATCGTTAGTATCATTTAAATATAACAATAAGATCCAGCAGGGTTTCTTTATAAAGTCAAAGTAATCTGGTATGTAGCCCTACAACTCCATATGCAATAATACCAAAAATAAAACAAAAATTAATTAAATGTTTATTTTTATGGTAAACGTATTGAAATGAAATATAAATATTTATGGTATAACATCATCTCACGTTTGTGCATAGCAAAGCCATTTTCATTGAGCAAGTTCAAGTGCAAAGATTTTAAGCTTACATATCTTAATACATACAAAGATACATGTACATATGCATGTTAGCGCGCTTATGAGTAGTTCATTAGTACAATAAAAGGTAATAAAATCCAGTTACACCAGTTTGTGCTGATTTATCTTTGGTCTATGAACATGAATGGGTCATTGAACAGAGTCTAATAAACACTAATGTATGTATGTATGTACCTGTGAAGATATTACTATAAATGCATTTGTGCATAGGCATGTACTATGTGGTGGCTTGAACCTGTGGCACGGCAGAAGTAAAAGTGATTAAGTTGCAAAAAAAAAATATATACATACATATATAAAAATTAATTTAAAGTACCACAAGACGTTCGTGACCGTGAAAAAAAATCCAAGTGAAGCACTCATAGAAGTTAAACTTCTTATATGAATTGAGAATGATAGCAGCTGTCGTTGGTAGCAGGGCGAAGCCCATGGAGAGAAATAAACAAATATATATTTGTGTGACAAAAGGTAGTATTTATAATATTTTAGTATATTGGGCATTATATTTTAATAAATATTGAAATGCCTAACAAAAAAGTAAAATATGAAGTTTGATTTCAATTGGGAAATATTGATCCAATTCAAGTCGGAATCCAATACTTCTTCAAGTGGAGAAATACGAATATTTTCATATCAAGAATGTCCCCTTTTGCTTAGATGTTAAAAATTGGGAAAGCAATTCGATCCCAAATGAGATTCAAATGTATGTATTTACAGAAAAAACGCTTTTTGGAAGATTACGAGACCAACAAAAAAGTTGCAAAATGTTGCTTCAATTGGATTTTCAAAGGAACTTAGAATTTCAAAAAAAAAAAAGAAAAAAAAAGGTTGTTAGTTTATTCATATTCCGCTAGGTGCTTACGAAACAAATTTTTATCATATATGCTATTGTTTTCGTTACTATGTAAGTATTTATTTCCAGTTAATTTCCACATTATAAATTTAATGTTTAAATGACTCAAGTAGTTTTGTATTTACTACTCATTTTAACACTTGAGTTTGTGATGAATCATTTTATAGTTCGAGAAATATATACATATGTTTGTATGTACATAAACAAATATATACAAATGAAGGTATTATTTTCGAATTTGTTATTTGTTTTTTTTTTTCTCCTTTGATGAATCATACACGTAAGCATTTGTAAAAGCACATGCAGCTTAAGTTTTCAAACGCGTTCTCATATTACCTGTGATACTCGAAATAAACTACCTACCCTTCTGTGAATTTTAAAGTTCTTATTACAAGCTATACATAAACACATATTTGTTTAGATAATACTGCTGGTCGTACGAGTTTCTTCGTGCATTAAATCAACATTTGTGTAAATTTAGATTTCGGTTTATGGTTTTCATTGACAGCTGTTTTTATTCAATTCGCAGGGATTTGTCATATATATTTATGAGTATTTAAATTTCATGGTCAGAAATATATTTACCTAACATCATATCGACGGATGATAGGAATATAACCCTTTTTCTTGAACATTTCCCGAAAACATAGATTATACGGCAGACTATTTTGCGATGAAAAAAACTCTGTTTTCATTGTCGTGAGTAACAGCAATTAATTATTGGGGTAACACTCGTTATTATCATCATTCAAATATGTAACGTTTGATCGTTTAGTGAAAAAACAATAACAATATCACTCTTCTTCCATGCATAGAAATGAAGTGATGTCATAAAATTATAAAAAAATATCTTCCATCATCGACCAATTTCGATGAAGCCCAATAAGAAACACATACAAGGGCACATAGTAGGGTTGCCAATTAAGTGCCGAAAATCCTGGGATTGTAAGAACTACATGTTTGGATTTTCGGGATTTTAAGTATGTTACGGAAAATTCAAGAAATGTGAATTTTTTAGTGTTCTTTTTCGATTCTCTACGCATACTCTTCCCGCAGTTTTTCACTTATTAATGGAATAATAGATTTTTAAGTAAACTTCTTAGGTAGCGCGCGAGTAAATTTTTCATAAAAATTGTGTTTTAAAAATTGTATAAAAAATTGCTTAAGAATTAGAAGAAATTAATGCCGATATTGAAAATTAAAAAAAAAATTTATTTAAAATTAATTAAAAACCTTGCTCATTTTGATATTATGAATGAATTAAATTAAGAAAAGTAAAAACTAATGTATAAAATCATGTTATTTGTTATACATATTTACCGACTTACATATGTAGTCTCAAGTGATATATACGAGTTCCCAAACAATTACTCGGGATTGTAAGATAAAATCCCGAAAATACCGAGGTTTTAAAAAATCCAAAAAGTGAGCAATGCCAATACATACTTACACATATGTATATGTACATATAGAATTCCAAAGGTTGTATGAAGCCGAGTTTTAAACACCCAGCACACATTTTTTATCCAATTTTTTTAAATTGAGAATTCTTTGCTTTTACTCGAAGCAGACCTGTTAAATTTGATTAGTAATTAGTGATCAATGAATTAGACGGATGCTTTGATTGCTAATGATTATTTTAATTGGTTTCCGAGAAAAGGCAATTACTAATAGATTACGATTGTTAATAATAAAAAAAAATAAAAAAAATAATAAAAAACCAATATAATCAAAAAATAAAAAAATTAAAAAATTAACAAAACTAATCAAAACAGTTTTTTTTAATTACTTTTAATTATTTTTGATTGCTTTTAATAATCGTGAAAAAAACATAATTTTTTTTGATTATTTTCAATTTAATTGAAAAATAATCATTAAAAATTTTAACTAATTGGTAATCAATCATTAAATGGATTCTCATTAAAATAATCAATCACACTGGTTAGCCCTACGATTACTAATCATTATTTAACAGATCTGGTTTGAAGAAAAAATTTCGATTATAGAAATTGTAAGGTGGGTTTACAAGTAATAAAAGAGCCAAGTGTATGTATGATTGTTTTTGTTTCGGAATGCTAATAACATCAACAAGTTTTTGCTACATCTTATACCATTATAGCAAGCAAAATATGCTTTTTTTCCCAGTCGGTGATAACGGCTATTCAAGCACCAACGTCAGCGTTGGAGTAAGGTATTCACTTACATTAGCGTGTTTCAGTTTTCGGTAAATTTTTTCGTTGTCTTACTAGAAGCGAAATTCATTTGGAGAAAGTCTTAAGGCGCCACTAAATTTCAATATCATGCAATAATAAATAATAAAATAAGGCTTAGCTCATTCAAAATTCATATTTTTAAAACATTTGGTTTTTTCTAAAGAAAATCATATTGTTGGGCACGTAGCACAATAAAAAATAGTTTATATTAAAATTAAACACCCTAATGTACATACTTATTTACGCACATAAATATTTTTTTTTGTTAAAAAACAGATAAAGATTTTAAGCTTTTTGAATTATCTTAGATACGAGTACTAAGCAAAATAAATAAAACCCAATTTCTTCTAGCAAGCGCTTAGCGACTTGTGAATTGATCGCTTCTCTGGTTTTATTTTTTTGTTGTTTTCAATTCAAAAAATGTTCATTGCAAACAAAACAAAATTAATCTAACAACGAAATGATGAATAAAAAAGCATTCAATGTATGGCAAATGCTTTACAACAACAAATTAAAACACTAAAAAAATGTGTAGCCTCAAAAATTCATATTTATGGTCACCGTACCAATTAGTGTTTTATGCACATTTACGGTAAAAAAGTTGTTATTTTAAAAGCCAACATGTTATTGTTGTAGTATGGTTTTTGCCGTTACTATCTCTTTTGTTTTTATTTAATTTGAACAATTGGCCGACATTGAGCTTTCATCCAAATTAAGTCAACAATACGCTTTAGATTTCCCCCAAACGGATTGATCGCTAACCCGCTTGATCGCATTTTTTAAAAAATTAATTGTTTTTTTTTTTTATTTGGCTCTCTTATATGATTGTAATTTTTAAACTTATGTGCTTGTGTGCGAATTTATCAAGTTTGTCAGTCAGTTTATCAATTTGTATTAACGATTTTTACCCAAAAACGGCAACACTTGCTGAATTTGTACATAAGCAAAGACTTGTTTAGATATTCGTATATGTACATATGTATGTAGTTATTTATATATAGTGTTTATATACTTTGTATCTATATACCTATTGTATATTGTTGTTTTTTATCCAAAATTTAATTATGTACCGGTTTTAATGCGTATTTCAGCACACACGCACCTGCAAATATATTTATTTACATTCAAATGTGTGATTGATGCAATTTTTTTACCAATTTTGTTTTGCCAAAACACCTTGTAAGGTCAGGTGACGCGAAAGCTGGAAAATGTCACGCTACGTTAAGTAAATAACAAACTGGCTTCAGAGATAAATATGTATCTGTTGGGGTTGAATGATTGCGGCAGATGTTTGAGTCTAAATAAAATAAAATAAAACAAAATAAAATAAAATAAAATAAAATTTAATAAAATCAAATAAAATAAATTAAAATAAAATAAAATAAAATAAAATAAAATATCCTTAATTAAAAAAAAAACTAAAGTTGAAAAAATAAAATAAAAAAACAACAAGATAAAAATTTAGTAAAATATCTTGATCTTTTTGCGATCTTTCTAATCTTAATTTTGATTGATTGATATATTGTATCGTTATCGTTATTCTTTGGAAACTTCACTTCTAGGTATAAAAGCTCAAGAATTTCCTTGTTTAGCGCAAAGTTCAATAGTCAATTTGTAGCAGACTCAACATTCGTTTAATATAAAAAGTTACAACTTCTTAGAGCTTACGTACAATCTTATCAATTTGCTTTTCTAGATTACGAAAATGACTTCATAATCAATATTAGATCCACACGTTCTTCATACAAATTTAAACCTCAAGTATACATTACGTACATATGCATGTATACATATATAGTCATTAGGGTGGTCTTATTTTCATGACGAAAAGTATACGTACTAAGATGCTCTCAAAAGTTCTTACGACTTTGACTAATTTTTAGAAATTTTGTTTTCAGTTTGTTGAGACAGACTTCACACAAAACAAAGACTCGAGCCTGGAAAAGACGTCCTGTTTTTCAGCTGGATTCATGATTTATTCCAAAACGAGACATTTCTGCAAACCTTTGATAATATGGTGCACCCTAATACTATCTGGATAAGTATATACATAAGTACGTAAGAATGTATCCATATGTTATCATCAAGCAAAAAATATCACATGACTACCAGATTGCATAATTACTTTCGGATTTTTTTTTCATCATACTTCGCTGAAATTATTAATAAAAAACCAATTCTTGTTAAATAACTGTTAAAGAAATTACTAAGCTGTGAACCTGAGCAGAAGCTTACATATTTTTCCCGCCCTAATTAACAAGTATAGAAGTGTGTTGTTGTCTAAGTATTCATGTTTTATAGGTCGATTCCATGTGAATATGTCACGCTTCCAAGCCGTTCGTTCATGCTCATGTGCCAATTTAAAAGAAGAATTCATTCACAAAAACAACATAGAACTCAGACAATCTTAAAAATGAGTGTCACACACGCAAGGCAAAGTAGTTGAAGAGAGAGAGATGATTCTTTATGTAGGCGTGAGTGGGGTTTTTTTTTGGTTTTTGTTATCGCTAGGGTATGTCTGGATATTTTCTACTTGGAACGATAGTTCAATACCCTTCGGGGGGAAAAAATAACATAAAATAAAATACGGAGGACCCTATTATGACCAATTTCGATCTTCGCCAGTTTAATTTTGAGTTTTAACATTTTTTCTTTGGATTACTCTGATGCTCCATCGTTTGTTGCAGGGTCGCCGATGCATTGCTGGAGGTTTATTGTGAAATTTGCAAAAAAAATTTCTATTTACTCTATATATGTACGGTTCTTTTTTTAGGTGTGTGACGAAGCCTTACACGACCGCGGGCATTACTTTTTTTTAATAAAAACTAATTTCCGTATCATATTTTATTTTTTTTTTTTATATAATACAACTAGTTTACTGTTAGCTATGAATATAGCCTACACGATTTTATATTAGACCCCCACTTATAATACACATAACACATACATACAAACAACCATAAATGCAACATAATGGCAAGCTATGTATGTATGTACATCAGTCGTCAATAATTGCGGATAGTGAGGTAGATGAGAGGGTTATGGAACACAGATATCCGAGTACTTTAAGGTACGACTCATAGCCATTTCAAAAGAGAGCAATTTGTAAAAAATAAAAAAAAATATTATTTTGTCCAGTCTAGTGTTCGAGAACACTAAGCTTTAGTTAAGTTTCCTAACGAAATTGAAGTCAAACCTAGCATGCTTCCAACGGCACTACACAGACCCGATTCGTTAAATACCCTATACCGCACAGTTACTAACTGATATACATAAATGTAAATATGTGGCTAGACAAGAAGCTTATGTTTGTCGCAGTAGCGGCCACTCATTGAATGCAGCGACGGAAACGCTTTACAGCTGCACCTACACCTTGAAAGTGATAGACGCCACACGCCTACATAAAATATCTCTTGAATAAGTGGAAAAAGTCGAATACATTTTTTTTATGCACTTTGACTAAAAATGTTAAGATTTTTAAGTAAATACATATGTATTATTTCAAGCAAACATTTTAGAGTTAAAAGTTTTAACAATTTTTTTTTTTTAATTAAGACACTTTGTGTTTGAGAAAATATTTGTTTTTAAAAGCATTTTGAATTTTCAAATCAGTTTAACAGTTTTCATGAATTTCATAAATGCCAATGAAAGAAGGCAATCTAGATGATGCGTGAGAACTGCAAATTAAATTTTAATGTGGTTTTAATTAACTCAACTAGACATACATATGTACATACACATACATATCTTCAAAATACTTACACACATACATACACAATTGTGGTTGGTTAAACTAAATTTATTTGCTAAGTTTCATTGTTGTGTCTATTACTCACTCCTACAATCATATACATATGTACATATGTATGTACATACATACATATGTGCAATGCATTACTTTGTTTATCCACCCTGATTGTTATCGTGATAAAGTGAGAAATTACTCACGTGAAACGCTGCATTACGTTTTATTTTATTTAATTTTACTTAATTTTCATTAATTTTGTTAAACTTCCATATATGTACATACAAAATCTGACGCTGATGCCAATATAAATTAAATATTTATGTTTGTACCCCATATATGTACATATGTACATATGTATGTATGCATACATTCACAAAAATATGTTTGTTCACTACGAAAAATGTTGTGCGTTGCGCTTACTTGGTGGGTCAATACAAATTCGTCATCAATTCCGGACCACACCCTATGACGATCGTCGACATAAACAATGACGCGGGAGGGAATGATCGCATTGATGAATTCAATGACAAAACTGAAATTTTCTATGACGTGCTAACTAATACCCTGGTAATTTTTTGAAAAAAAGCTCCAAAATATTGTTGTGCTCATTTGGTAAAAGATTATATTAAAAAAAAAAATTGCATAAGGTAACTAAGGAAAGGAGAGTGTGTTCTTTATGACCCGAAAAGCTTAATTACAAAGATTAGTGAGTTCGTTTTTCGTTACATTTTCCACACCGTCGTCGTTTGCTTATTTATTTTCCCCACTTTTCAGGTTTAATAGGTGAAATTCCTTTTTCACTTACCTTTTCTGTTTCCATTTCCCCTTCATTTTTCTTTCAATATTATTTTTATTCTTATTCTGCTTTTTATTGTCACTCTTTCATTGCACATTTTTCAGTTTCTTCTTTACTTTTACTTTTGCTCATTTCCCTTTCTCCATTTTCTTTATATATTTCCTTTCCTCATCACCACTTTCCACTTTTTGTTTCACAACTTTACATTTTTCCTCTTCTATTTCCGTTTCATATACAGTAGAATCGCGAAAAAGTTAACCAAACCGTTCCAAGGGTGTTTTACTTTTCCGAAATATTAACTTTTCCAAAGGGTTCTCGAATTTGAAAAAAAACACGGAAATAAACATAATTTTTTGAATATAATACGTTCAATTTATTTGCATGACTCACTTTTACTCGTAACAAAACAGAAACTTAGATTTAGTTTGTACTTTTTCACATTTTACATACATACATACGTACATATTAATTTGTAAGGGCTGGTTTAGAGAGAGAGACTTGTTTGTTTCTTTTCTTTTGTGTAATAGCTCCTGACAATTTTCGTGCGCATATTAATAAGATCTGATATCTGATTTGAATCGATTTTCCAATCGATTTCCACGAATACCTTCATCGATTTTTCTTAAAATCTCAGCTTTTTGATGCAAATTTAATCTGATTTGCAATGATTTTTTCTACTTAGTTGACATTTTGTAACACACTAACTATAAACAACTCAGAAGCTCAAACGTTCATGACAAACTACGTATGTACCAACCGACACCGACAATAATTTTTTACATAGAAATTCGGGGAATACATAGCAATAAGGGGAATACCCGAGCTTGTTTTTCTGGCCAAACAAACGTTTGGGTTTAAAAAAATAGATAAGCTCGAAAAAGTTAACGAAAAGTTAACTTTTTAGAGCGGTACGTGGACGCTCAAAATCGGTCAACTTAGCCGAAGGTTTAACTTTCTCGCGAGTTAACTTTTGCGCGATTCTACTGTATTATTATTATTTTCTTTTTTTAATTTTTCTCTTTTCTTTAACTTTTTCATTTCATCATTTGCTTCTATACTTTCACGATTTTCCTTTATCCCCTATCCTTCCATCCTTCCATTTCTTTCTCTTTTTCAGTTGCTCTCTTTTCCTTCTCCTTGCTCATAATACCGTTTCTCCTGCCCCTCCCCCTTCCCATTTCTTCTTTTCTTCTTCTTTTTCATTTACTTTTTTCTTTTCACTTTTAGCTTTCCATTTCCTTTTTCTATATAGTTTTTTTTGTAATTTTTACTTTTTCATTTCTTTGTCATTTTCGCTTTTTTATTTTACTTTCTCTTTTCCTTTTCATTTTCATTTTCATTTTCCTTTTTTATTTTCCTTTTTCTTTACCTTTCCCATTGCCTTTATCTTTCGATTTCACTTGCCCCTTCCCTTTATGTTTTCATTTACATTGCTTCTATCTTTTGCCGACCAAGCTCAAAAGAATTCGCCTGTAATTTTTTGAAACATCTGAGCTCACCTGGACAACGCAGCAAAAGTTTCGATAGAAATATCTTCTTTAGGGGTTCCGCTTTTGCGACTATCTTTTCTTCGTATAAAAAGAAGTTGCCCCGTTTGAGGTATGAAGGGGTTTTGCTCAACTTCAAATAAAGAAACGCGATTCATCATACGTTCGTGTGACCATACGTAACAGTTTTAATTTGTATGTGTGTATGTACGTAATCACAATGACAAGTCTATTAAAAGTAAAATCGAATAAAGGTTTTTAAATCGCATCTTCATTTGAAAACGCAACGCCATACAAAGTGCGAGATATTATTGCGTGCAGTCGCGTGTTTATCTGCATGAGCAAACCCATCACAATGGCATTACTAACGGGGGAATCAAAGCACACAAACATTGATGCATACACACATACATACATTCGTCTACAACTGCATACCATTCCTTGTATAGCTCAGATATTAGACATGTTTCATAAAGCATATGGGAACATACAAAAATACATACATATATAGAGAAGCAGCAGAAATGTCGCCAAAAAAAGCTCAAAATGTTAACACCGCTTTCAACTGAGGTGTAGTCCAAGTTAAAGTTCGTTGCTTAAGTCTTTCGATTGGATTATTTATAGACTCACTTTTGTGCCATATGTGTACATGCATACATATGTGCCTTACTCCACTAATGCTCTGTAAAATGTATGTTTGTATGTTTTTAAGCTATGCAAATTAAGCGAAGAAAAAACAAACAAAAGAAATTTAAAATTTGCATTTGCGAAAGTAGTGTGAAATCTTTTTCCAAAAACAATAACAAGCCTCTAAACAATTTTTGCTACAGAAGCATTGTTATATTTACACTAGTTTACAAACATCCATACATAGTGTGTACATATAGATAAATGTATGTGTGTATGTATGCATGAATATCTACTTATGAACAGTTAGCGTATAAGGTGATAAAACGTTAGTCTACCTGTTCGTTCAAGCAGATTTTTTTTGATTTCGTTTATGCAGGTCAGCAGGCGAACGCACGTTTCATTGTCAGTTACAACTAATTGAAACAAAAACAATATACATTCCACAATGCAAAATAGCAACAAAAAATAATAAGACAAGTCAATAACATTTGAAGAAGTCAAAACATTAATTGTTGCAAATATGCAAAATATAAAAGAAAAACAACATTCACAAGGTAGCCACACTCGCTGCGAGTAACTAACTGGTGTTACTGGTGCGCCAGATTAGGCGCTACAGTGACGGTTAGGGTATGGTTACCATGTGGATAGCTTAATACCAAAATTAGTAATTTATTTCTTAACTGGTGACTCAGTAAATAAAATAAAATAAAATAAAATAAAATAAACAAAAATAAAATAAAATAAAATAAAATAAAATAAAATAAAATAAAATAAAATAAAATAAAATAAAATAAAATAAAATAAAATAAAATAAAATAAAATGAATTAAAAAATAAAATAAAATAATACACCACCTACATACATATGTATTCATAAAATAAAATAAAACAATATAAAATAACATAACATAAAATAAGTGGAATTCATTTTGATGTGGTCCACTCAATTTTTAAATAAATAATTTAACAAATGTGGCAATTAGGAGAAGTATCCCTCAAACAGGGTTGTAATTCGCTCCGGTCCTGGAAATTTCCCTCACCTGCAGTATCTTGTGTTAGACATTTTGCTGATATAGGACACATTGGCCCGACCAGCTTTAAATTTTTTCCATAATTTATTATTTTCTTATAAGATTTGAACATTCTTTGTTCAAGCATGCGGCAACCTTGGTGGTGAATTGGAAAAATATCACCGTTTTTGTAATGAAGAGAAAGGTGAAGTCGCTTAAAACGAACGAATGAATGAAACCAGTAACGAGCAAAGTTGTGATGCTAATGACCATGACAATGGCCATGTTAAATACTTGATTTAAAAAAAATATATAAACAAACGTATGCACATAAATGTATGCATTAGGGTCGCCAATCCCGGCTCTGATTTTCGGGATTGGAAATATGTTACCAAAAACTAAATATGCGTGATTTATATTTAAAAATTACCCAAGTTTTTGTTTGTTTATACGAAATATTTTTGAATATTTTAATTGTCTTTGTTGATTGTAAAACTTAAAGTAACATGAGCATTTCTAGCAACTAAAAAGAAACTGTGGGACTAACGCATCTAATATTGAAAGTTTTCCAATAATTGTTCAACATTCCATTTTCTTAAATTTAAAACACTAACATTTTTTTTAACAAGAAATGAGTTAATAAGGTCAATTTTCTCATGTCAACTTTAAATTTATCGCCTTGATAAACATAATTTTTTTGATGACATAAAGCAGTGTCATAACCTCAATTTTTTTACTTGAGATTATGTCATTGCACTATTTTTCACTAGATGTAATTTTTTCCTTTTAAATTGCATAAAAACATTCCTTAAAAATCCGAAAATTTTTTTTCAAAAATGTAAAACTTAAAAACAAAAAAAAAACATTATAAGTTGAATTATTTTTTAAATGTATATTTTCAGGTTAGAGAGCTTACCAAAGTCAACTGTTGGGTGAACTGAATTTCCACATGTTAACACTAGTCCCGAAATCGTCGAAAATGCACAAACTTATCATCCCTAGCATATGTGGTATGTCTGTATTCAGCTTGATAGACGTGAAAATGTAAATTGGCACGGCTTGAAGTGTGGTGTCAAAAAAACGGCTAGACTTGGATCATGTAGATAATAGGGGGAGTTGAAGCAAAGAAAATATAAAATATTAGAAATCGCTTTGCATTAACGGATTAAAGGGTAGATGCAAATAAATAAAAAAAAGTAAGAGGGATGGAATGGAAAAGAATGTGGGTTATGAAGAAAAGCGAAATTACAATAAACAACTTAAGATGACGAGAAATACCACGGGTTAGGAAAAGGGTGAGGTTAAGGGATAGGTAAAAAGAAAGTGAAAGTAAAGAGAAAGTGAAAGTTATATGGAATGGAAAGGAAATGATAAAGTAAGTAGTAAATAATTTCAAAGTAAAGGGAGGGAAAGGTCAAGCTCAGGAAAGAGTTGCAGAAAAAGGAGAAAAAAGTCAAGGACATAGAGGAATAAAAGTATAGGTGAAAAAGATAAACCAGAAGCTAAGAAGGATAGTAAGAAAACTAAAAATCAGAAAAAGGTGTCGAGTATTATGATAATTAAAAGAGTACGGGGAGCTAACAAGAAAAACGTCAAAAACTACCTAAAATCAATAAAAAAAGATAACATTGCCAAAACATACGTATTTCCGACGTCTGCACTCCATTAAAACTTTTCACGCAGCCTTTAAGCGAATCAAAGCAATCATTAAATTTCACAGACAGAAATCGCATTTTTTTGTTTGAATGTTTTACCAAAATTGAAATTTCCTATGTTATCGTGCAATTAGTTTAACACTCAAGATTATCATAATTACTAAAGCAGCAAATTATTTGGTTGCCACTTGAATTTGAAACGCGAAGTAGTGAAATTAATGCCTTCTTGGTGGCCGTGACGTGTTAAGTTAAGCGAAAAAAAACATTTTTTTTTGTGTTTTACTTTAAAAGTGCAAATAAACAATTAAAAACAAAAAGAAACAAAATTAGTAGAAGAAGCAGACAAAAATTCCAGTTAAGTTAAAGTCAAATAAGTATGCACTAACTTTGAGTAAAGTTGGCAAAAAAACTAAAAAGTGCAATAAAAAATAAAATAAAAACATTGTGTTAAAAAAAAAATTACAAAACAATTAAAGAATTAATTTTGTTGAAGGTGCGTGTACTTTCATTGGACCAAACAGACCGTAAACATTAATGTTAATCAAGAGAGTTTTAATATTTAGTTAAGTATAAATATGCATACATACAAATCTACATTAGGGGGGTTCGAATAAAAAAAAAAAACTGTGTGAGGTGTGCTAGGCGAGAAAACTTGCACGGAACAATAGTCAAAAGAGAGTTGCAAGTAAATCAGCTGTTACTATTTTTATTGGTGAACAACTCGAAAGCTTAAAGTTTTTGTTGCAGCTTTGCTAAGTCGCAGCTGATTTTCAATTGCGAATCTTACTGAATGAAATTTTTTTCTCTCCAAATGAAATGCCAAACTATGCAATTTCTCGATGAAAGTCAGGGAAGAAGAAGAGCACACAAAACCCAGTCAGAGAAATTCAATTTGACAATATGAAAGCTCAAGGTAAAGAAACCAATTTTATCAGCTGATGAAATAATACATCCTCGTTACGATTATTAAACGAGGTATGTGAGCTAAAACGATTTATAACCTGTAGTCCCGTAAGAGTCACAAACAGTAAGAAGCGACATGAAATCACTCTCGTACTAGGTTCTCTAACTACTTAGAGCATATAAATGAGAGTTAACAGCGGCAGATTATCGATTTATAATCGATCAATTTAATCATTTTTATCTTATCACTTTTGAGTAATTCCGATGTGATACGAAAACGTCACATTTCAGACAATTTTTTGATTATTTTAAAATTCACAAAAAAAAAAAATTGGGAACGGTCTAATGTGATTGCTCATAAATAACTTAAAAACTTTAAAATGCAAAAAAACTAAACTTGAACATTTCAATTGGCAATGAAACTTTGTAAAAAGTACAAAATAATTATTTAAAGTCTTGTTGTTTGAGTGCCTTGTCAGAGATGTTGTGTTGGCAGAGCATAAAAAGAAAGAAAACTCGAGAGCAATGGGTGCTTTGTTCCTCCGATCATGTTCAATGTTTTCGCTTCAGTCTCTAGCACAATTTACTAAACGTAATCGAATATCCCAAAACAAAATTTATTAGTCTAGGATGAATCCGTGATGAGTCTCAAATGAGCATGCGATAAATGCCAGTTCTGACATATTTATATGGATTGATCTGTTCTCTTAGGCTAAAGCATGTTATGAAGAAATTAGATGTGGGCAATTACAACAAATTTAGAGACTGCCTTTACAGTATACATATTTTTTAACCACGCCATTCAACTCTGAAATGGTTTCCTTTTTAACTAGGCATGATCGAATATCGATGAAGTAAATATTGATCTATTTCATTCATAGCTTCATTGTAAATATAAGCGCTTTTCCAACAAAAATATTGCTAAATATATTTATGTATGTAAATGTTTCACTTCAATTTCTGAATAATAGAGGCGAATGACCCTTTTAAAATATTCCCTAAATTTTATCTCCTTTCTTTTATAAACATCATTTGGTCTGAAAATTTGTTAGTATTTGGGGTAGGATTTGCAAATTGTAGCAATTTTTTGTGAGGGATGATTTTTTCTTTGTTTCGCATGAGGGTGGTGCACACCCAAATGAGGGTGAATTGACTATTTTTTGTTTGTTTTATTTGAATACATACACATACACATACATAGCTTGTGGTTCATTTCTCTGGTCACGACAAAATGAGAGAAAGTGCTCGTGTGATTAAACTAATTCCATGCCACAATTTGGGAGGTCTACAACATGTAAGAGTATGTATGTACATGTGTTTCATTCGCAGTAATCCTGCATTCGGGCTATCGGCAACTGCAGCAGTAGAAATTTTAGTAATATAAACCAAATTTGTGAGAAAGTAAATCGAAGGCTAAGCCCATTTCAAAATTTTTTGAAAAACACCATATTTTAGAATTTCTTCCAACAAAAGCAGCTTTCCTCTAGGCTCGGATATACTAGTATTGGGCTTCGCAATAAATTGCCTTGTAGCTCAGTCAAAAATTGTTTTTACACAATAGAGATGTACTCTAATGTGCAATTAATTAATTAAATTTATTTGTTTAACTTGATTTATTGCCATAGAAGGACATTTTGGTTGGCAAAGTGTTACTAATATGGTAGCGAAACCCCATTCATTAGCGTGTTGTAGACAGCCAATGAAATTTGGTTTTTTGCTGCAATTCCGATTAAAGTAAGACAATACATAACAGGTCATATTTCTGCAGCTATTCATACATACATACATATGTATGTACATATATTCATATTAGGCTGGGCCTTATTAATAAAAATGCCTCCCAAAAATATATTCGAAATATATTCGATAACTTTTGCAAATCAAATTTATACAAAATTTTTTGCGACACTCTTAAAAAAAATCCTTTTTTCTATGAAAAAAGAAAAAAATACATATTAGGGTACATACGTTGAAAAAAAATATAAGTTTTTTTCCTATGAAAAAGAGAAAATAAATAAGCAAGTTTTTCTCTACAATTAAAGGTTGCCCACTCAATTCTGAGATAAATATAGATTAGTGGCAAAGAATGTTTTTTGGTGCATCGAAAATACATCGCTGTCGAATTTGATTATTTAGCCCTCTCACATTTTAATGCAAGATCAAGTGTCGCTGTAGTCACATCTTTGACGTAAGAGAAAAACCAACATGCAATTGGTCAATAAGGTTACGTTACATATACATACTTGTAGTAGCACCAATAATCGATTACATTGTTTCTTATAAGGTTGGTCGAATCAACTGTTTTATAAGGATACCGATAACGCACCAATGATTTAATCAAAACAAATAAATAATAATACCAAAAAATTGTTTCCACTTCTGACTTCTCATTTTTTTTGAGGGCTCATTTTAGAACTCTAAAAACGAAGAAAAAAATGTTTTCGCTAGGGCTACATAGATACTAGTTCGATCAATTATTTCTTTAAAAATCGAGTGGAGCACTTAAAAATGTTCTCTTTTTTCATTTTATGTTTTTTATGTTTTTATAAAGCACAAATGCTAAGCGAAAACAATTTTTTTCCAATCCATCCATCCATTTTGATCTTGGATGTTGCCAACCTCACTTCATCATAGTCGGTTAGTGGGACGTTTTTTCTATCATCATAAGGTATTTTCTTGTGTGAAAAATTCACACTGGTTTTTTTGGTAAAATTTTTGGGTTAGGTGTTTTAAACCAAGATTGGAAACATGAAACAAAATACTTCTGACAGCCAAAAAAAATTGAAGTCCGTTTCATTGAAAAACTTAATTTTTTCAAAACGCTTAAAACAACTAAGCTTTAAAGCTATCTTCCTATCATGCAGTTTTCTATGTTTCCTAGATTTAAAACATTTTTTTTTTTGCAAAAGTCAAATGCAATCATTCCTTCCTTCTCTAGGCACACAATCCTCAAGTAATGCTAAGTTATAAAACTTCAATCCTAAAATAAAATATACTTGCATTTCGTTATGATTCATGTATTTCCCACTTAAAAATGACTAATTTTTTTACATTTTCCATTTCTGACTTATTTAATTTTATTTTATTGCTTATGCAAAATATGTGGCTTCTCTCCCTAATTTATTCCATTTGGTGTTTATTTTGCGTTGCCTTCTTCGATCGTCTATCATGAGGGTGTCAAAATGCATCTGTGGTTAGAGGCTTGATGAATCATTCGCAAATACAGGGAATGTGCAGGCATTAACAGTTGTTTCGTAAGTGCTACATTATCTGATTTGTAGAAAGAAAGAAAAATATGAATGGATTTGAAGTGAGTGGGCCGAAAACGCTGTCCTTGAAGAGGGCTTTTTTGTTGGTTTTTGTCTAGTTGAATGCTTTTCCTGTTGAATCTGCGTTCTAGGTTAGGCTAGTTTTAAAAAAGTAATACGTTGGGAGTCTTCTGCCCATAATATAATGGGTGAATGATTCATATAATTGCAACTCGTCCTTAATCGGTTCGTGCTCAGCGGAAGTTCAGAAAACTTCAACCCACCTTGATTGATGATCTAAGAGAAAAGTTGAATCCATTTATCGACTATCCAATCGATAGCCAGCTGCCAGTTTGGAAAAGTACAAGCTATGACGACTATTTTTAGTTCGGAAGTCAAGTCATTTTATAGCATAACGTTATTGAATTCGTGCAGTGGAAATTGTGCTCTCTCATGTATTGGTGACAACTATAATCGTTAAGAATTTAAAAATAAATATATGTACATACATATGTATTAGCGGATGTACCTTTGTACATATATCTACATAAGCAGACATTATTTATGCACGGCACATGCTACAGCTATAGCTAAAATGTTAGCAGCAATAAAATATTAATACAAAGTGAAATAAAAATATTATAAAATAAGGTGTTGCAGTGATGAAGAAAACCGAGTAATTGGATCCTAAAAGACTTAAACGCTTCTCTTCCATTTCTTACAAGAAGAGAGCATTTTTCCAACAGATTTGATGTTTACCCACAAAAATTTTCTAAAAGAATATCAAGGCAAATTAAACAAGGTAGAATTGACAACTGAAATATTTTGTTTTTGTAGGAGTTCTTACTTCAAAAAAGTACAAACCAAAGTATTTACCCTTACTGGCCCACGTACAATATTTGGGCCCCATACAATTTTTGTATTAAAAAGTTAAACCGCATTTGCAAAAGTCAAAAAGTTATTAATATAGTTATTCATAAACTATCTAATAAGTTCACTTTTGCCACCAAGTGCTACTTTGGAGTCTACCTCTTTAAAGACCTTGATTTGGGTCACTTTTAACGACTATCATCAAGTTCTAAAAAATGTTGGGAGGAGTACCAAAGTCACTTTTCGGTTCAAATGAAAGCCGGCTTCCGGAAAATAAATATTGTTGTCATTTTTGAAAAATATTTGCAAAAATCCGAAGAATTAGTCGGAGGCGTTGTCTATAGTTTTTGTGTGAATTACATTTTGAGTTGCCGACTATTGTCCACGATTTAAAAAAAATAACGCGATCCCGTCTTCTTGGTACACAAATTGTTTCATTCTTTTGATTTCGGAATCGGGTTAATATTTATGGGTACTGGGCGCGTCTCTTGATACCTCTCCCGGCAATTTATGGACGTGTTTCATCACTCGGTTGCAGTCGTAAACAGATGCCATGATTTGTTATTTTTTCAATAAAAATAACAAACTGATAAAAATGAGAAATTTTAAAATCGAACGGGTTAATTTTTTTTTTCATTTGACGTTAAAACTCCTACAGAAAAGAGAGAACTGTCAAGTTCGCTACTACTTTGTTTAATATATTTTGAAGAATATAAATTAAAAAAAATAATTAAAAAAAAAGTACATGACAGAAATATCAAAAACAATTCCAAGAACAAAAATCATGAAAAAAAAAAATTTTTTTATGAGGACGGATTCGGATGCTTCGACAGGTTTCGATACTAGTACATATGCATGTAATGCAACTTAACTATTTACGACAAAGCATTCGGGTCGGTTGGCGATTTGTTGTTTTCTCTCTAAAAATGAATCGCTAAAAGAAAGGGTTTTCATTTTCTAACAAACCTTTCGGGCATTTTTTTGGGATTTTTAAATACTTTTGAAGTCTTTTGGTGAAGTTCCTTGATTATTCGTGGAACAATTTTTGTAATCGTGTTTGTGCTCATCACTAGTACCGGCGGTTATTTAAGTTACCAGCTTCTTTGGTCATGTTTCCTCAGTTCTGCGCATCACAAATAGTTATCCCATAAACGGAAGGCATGTTTATATTAATAAGTAGATGGAAAGGGCAATGTCCGAGAGTTACACTCATATACAAATGTAAATAGTTAGATACATGCTTATGTCCATACATAGGCAACGAATATATATGTATTTCTTTGATTCAAAGCTACAAAGCAATTATTTGTGTCTAGTAATTGGGTGTGTGCTCTAAGCCGGAATAACAACCGAAAGAGGAAAAAAGAAAAAAACGAAACGGGGAGGATTCGCCTAGCGCCAAAACACGCAGGTAAAATAATGCAAAAGAAGAGAGGAAGTTCAAGTTCAAATTTATATTTGCGCAGACTAGATATGTATTCATATATGAAAGTAAATAGGGAGCAAGCGTTTGTATCACAAAGAGACATAGTATGTACATATGTAAGAAATATGTAACTCTAGAGAATTGATAGCAAAATGACACGGTCTCAAACTCACCCACAAATTCCCTCTTGGCTGACTGCACGTTTATTTATTTGCATAAAATATTATAACTCTGCAGTGAATGCTACATACATACATACATACATACTACTTGAGACCTGCTTAGCCTCGGGTTATTTATATCGACGCGTCCGTCGCATGGGTGCAGCACTTTTTCATAAAAAGTGAAAACTTGTAAGCAAAATGCGGTTGATGCACTTCAAAAAAGCATTGAGCAATGGCAATGCGCCTAAAAGTGCGCTAACAAATTTGGACACACGCACACATACTTACATATACAGCCGGGCATATTAATTTGCCGTCGTTGCGGTAATTTTCCTCTCCACCATACACAAAAATCACTCCCATTCATAGAAAAACAATTCAAAGCTTTTGGGCATTGCTGAAAAATGTCTCCCATCCATAAAAGCACACATACACACAAACCTGGGCTAGAAATTTGGCAACAGCGCATTGTGCTCCTGAAAAGTTTGCACAACACCTATGTTGTCCTCTTCTGGAGTGATGTGTATTTACCAGTTGTATGAAATGGATTCGGTCTAGCCCATTCGCAGACAGATCTAGGTATGTAAACTTGTTTCCCAGCTTTTCCATTGAAAATAAAATTTAATAATTTCTAATCAAGACGGAAAATGATGTAGCCCAATTATGGCTTAGATAGATCTTATTTTTATTTTCATACCGTCAGAACTTGGTATGACACACAAGCGGAAAGACAAAAATTCGGTTGAAATATTAGATTAGATATTAATAGATATCTTTTCACACTTTTGACACCAGTCTTAGATTCTACTTTACTAGTCGTCTAGAATCGAGAACCACTACCGCTGGACTCGTAGTTGAATTTTATGATCTGGTACCTAAGTTCAGCTCCTTGCTTCTGTACATCACTACTGTTCTGTCTGCAAGCTTACATATGTACACGACTTTGCTGCTCTGTTTTGGGCTGGGCCACATGACAATCGGTGCGGACACTGCACTTACTGGCGTGCCTGCCATGCCGGGTTGGGCCGGCAAGTTGTGCGCATGCTCCAAAAAAAAAGTGCACCGATTATCTTTTTTTCCTTTTTCGATTTCTTTGTGCCTTGAAGATGAACTGACTCAATACCATTATGGGAGGGTTGCGTTCGCACATAATTTATGACCATATGATTTCCCGGCTTTTTCTTGTATGCATCCTTTTAGGCAATCGAGTTCGTCACTGTAGTTGTACGAGTATACTATGTACTTTTATATATATTGATTTTTTGATTACAGACATACATATGTATGTACATACATATATGTGTAGTATATATGTATCTATGCATGTACATATGTACGTATACAATTTAATAGAAAAAAATTTGGATTTGGTTAAGGAACTTGTTCAAAGATATGAAGCCTTGCAGATTTTTACTCTCATTTTATTAACTTTAAATTTATTTGATGTTACCTGTCCAAGTTACTTTAACCCTCCGATGAGTGATAGTTCTGAACTTCACGGCCGTGTGAAAAGGTCCCTACGGACCTCTTTGTAAATCATGTTTTTTTCATATAAAAATTTTTTTTATTTTGTTTTTGTTTTTATTATTTATAACTAAATTCTACATACAAAAATAATAAAAAAAAATTATAATGATGCCCAAAAACATGTATTTATTAGTGAAATTCAGTACAAGGTCCATACGGACCTATTCACACGTCCGCGTACTATTCTCACTAAAACCTCAATAACTCCTAAGGTAAAGATCCGATCGGCTTGATTTCTTTACAAAAGATGCGCAACAAAATACTGGAATGCAGAAAATTGAAATTGCGAGTACGCAGAATTGATACCGGGTCAAAACGCGTCTTTTGACACCTTTCCCGATAGTTTTGGACGTGTTTTAGCAGTTGAGTGCTAAAGGAAACAAATACCAAAGGTAACCCGCATCCCGCCACTCCGGTGAATAATCGTGTTCGCCTTTGTATGTGAGGTTAGCCTTATGCTGCACACAGTTTATTGTGAATGATTATCACATTGTACCCTATCAGCTGTTGATAAAAATATTCGCCTGTATTTTTTTGGTGTACCAGCTTTAAAATGGCATTTGCTAATTTATTAGTAAAAAATAATTTATCAAAAGTTAATGGTATTAATAATCCATTACTAATATGTGCACGTTTTGGACACAGAATGCGTGGCAAGCGACCCGGCGTCGCAAAGTCATTGGAGCAAAGGCTGCAAGGTTAGTTGACATTGGAAATGTGCTAGCGGCTTAGTGTTGGACAAATGTTACGTATTAATAAATTTTAACTTAATTCTCTTTTATAAATGTAGAAGAAAATGTGAAAGATCCTGAAATGACTGCACGTGTGAACATCGGCTATCCACATTTGAAGTCTTCTCGCTCAGCACAATTAAAACAACGTTTGGCGCACTTGAAGGCTCAACGTGCCAATGACCAAGTCGAGAAGTTAGCTCGTTCAAATAAGTGTAAGCGATAATACAATTGAGTTCCTTTGTAAGTTTATTAAGTAAAAACTTCGTCTTTTTAGTGCTTATTGATTTGGAAGAAGTGCAAAGAGATTATGAAGGTACAAGTGGTCAATTTGACTTGCGTGTGATTGCTGATCATTATGGAATTTTTGATGATTTATTTGGTTTGGCATATTTTGTGCCGAGGACAACATTAAATATACAGGTGATTTTTTATTTATTTGTGAATTCTAAAAGTACTTTGCCGTGGTCTATCGAAAGGTAATGGGAATGTCTAATAGGCGCACTGCAGTGGTCACCAAGCAATTTTCAAATAATTTCTTGATGTTTCAATTATCTACTCTATTTCAAAAGCTATTGTTGTTGTAACGATGTTATTGTAATACTAAAAGCTGTTATTTTAGTATCACCTAGATGCTGATACATTCAGTCCAGTTTATAACGGCAATGTAATAAAACCTGCAGAAGCTATCAATGCACCTGAAGTAAGGTTTGATGGAACGATCGACCCAATTACTGGAAAGGTAAATATACTATTCCTTTTGTTGTAAAAAATAATATGGCAGACTCATAAATTCGTTTCTCAAACAGAAATCTAAAGAAGACTGCTACTGGACACTTGTAGCTACTAATCCTGATGCACATTTTACCGATAGCTCGGCCGAATATGTACACTGGTTTATGTGAGTAACTAAACAATTTAAGTTTAATATTTTTTATATATCAATGACATTTTTTAGACCTGAGCCAGCTAAAGTTCCGGTATCAGAGTTAGGTTCTTTTTTTGTAAAAAATATGTTAAAAATATTATTTTAAACTTTAAAGTATATCGAATAGAATCGAATTTACCATAATATTCTGTAAAAATGACTTCATTTCCAAAGAAAAAGCGTATAGTCTGGCTCAGGGATCGGAACTGTTTTCGTAATTGGCTTGCTTTTACATTATGCATTATCTCACTATTTAGCTCGAATATTCCGAATGGCGATGTTAAGCAAGGTGAAGTGCTGGTTGAATACTTGCCTCCTTTTCCACCCAAAGGTGTAGGCTACCAACGCATGGTATTTGTACTCTACAAACAAAATGGTAAATTAGATTTTAATAAGTACAAGTTGGCTTCGAGCGAGCAAAACAATCTAGAAAAACGAACATTTAAAACATTGGATTTCTATCGTGAACAACAAGATCATATAACGCCAGCAGGACTTGCATTTTTCCAAAGCGATTGGGATAGTTCAATAACAGATATTTATCACAACGTGCTAAGTATGATTGATTCACCCATTAATGAACGTTAAACACATTTAAAAATGCCCTTTTTGCATTTACAGATATGAAGGAACCAATTTTTGAATATGATTTCCCCAAACCATATGTAGCAGATCAAAAATTCTTCCCTCTAAAACAAGCGTTTAATTTGTATCTCGATCGTCATCGTGATATTAAGGAAGTTAATAAAGAATTTTTGGAACGTAAATTAGCGAAAACGCATCCATTTGAAGGTCCCGAAAAACCTCTGCGTTTCCCTAATGCGCATCCAATCAGAGATGTTCCATCATGGTTAAGGACAGAAATTCGTAAGCGCCGCCTGGGAATAGGGCGTATTAACGATTATAAATAAATTCGTTTCCAATAAAAAGTTATGTGCTTTATTAGAAGAAAATGTAAAATAAGAAAGTGAAAATACATCCCTTTAAAAGTAATGTGATTGTATGTCATTAATGCGGAGAGTTTTAAAAGAGGTCGGCGTAAAACTCAATAACACAGTAGATGGCCGTAAAATACATTAAAATTTTCACTACGTTTTCAACGAGCAATTGGAACACTTTTTTTTTGGACTCATCAGAATTGTTTGTACGGATTGGCAACAACTGAGTAGAAGAAGAACAAGTGAATTTTTATCAACACAAAAGGTATTTAGCATGTTTTTAATTATTTTATTTCATAAAATCTAAATATGAGTGGATACACCACCATATGACGATACAACCGTTTTACAGCTTATTCTTTACATGAATATTCACGCTTTATATGTTATCAATATTTATGAATTCCTAACAATTGCTTTAAAATGTTAACAACGAAATTACTTAAAAATAGAAAACTTTGAACAGTTAGTATTTAAGACTTAACTTACACAGTAGACATGTTGCGTATATTAAATAGTAAAACAAAAACTTAAGTATTTTCATCACCAGTAAAAATCTAAAATAATTTCATACATACATACATATTAAATATTTCTGTTATACATATACTTGGTAACAAATATTTGGCACAATTGTTAATGGTAATAAATTCTTGGTTATTATGCTGGTTGAAAATACTTAAACGAACATATTAAAATCGTTTAAAAGTCAAATGAATAAGTTGTGTGAAATTATACATTTTTTTTATTGGCACTCAGGGTTATTTCAATTATGAACGCTTAATAGCATGCCTGTAACTTTTGAAGTTTGTCCGAATAGTTTTGGTTTGGTTGTATTTTCGATTTTTGTATGCATTGAATTTAGTTGTATTTTGAATTTGAATTCTTCAATAAGAATTCAAGTTTTTTATTTGTAAATATTTTGTAATAAAAATGTATCTTTTGCATTATTTGACTATGAAAAAATGGAAGAGGCCATCGAACCTCCCTAATTAGGCTTGTCTTTACTGAAAATTATTCATTCTCCATTCGAACTGCAGCTGTTAAAGCGGCTATGACAACATATTTTTTCTTCAAAATGTGTATCATTTACAGCACCTTAACATAAAAAGAATAATTAAGTACTATAATATGTTCCATATTTAAACCATAAATCCGCATATTTCTTAGTTATTCTTAACAAATTTGAAGACATCAGTCAGTCTTATATACACAATTTATAAAAATGTCAGACAACTACTATTAATTAAAAAACTCAACAAGAACTAGCATTAAAAAAAAAACATATTTTTGTACACAAGACTTCTTCAAATATCAAATTAAGACATTTAGAATCCATGACAAAATCGACAATATTTCATACTAAACTCATGTTTTGTGTTATTTATAATTATTTTAAGAACTGCAAGGGCTTTGATATTAAGTAAAGCGTTTCGATTCTTTTGTCGTGATTTAAGCCCTTTTAGTTCGGTCAGTTAAGAAATTTAAAAAACAAATCTTTAAAGCTTGAACTATTTCATTTTCATTGCATGTCACTTATGCACGTCTGTGAAATTAGTCTATTTTGGCGTCATAAATTTTTTAGGATAAAAATTTTAAAATGGCCCACTACTTATTTTTGAGCTCAATTTACTTTGTGCGTAATACTTCAGTTTAACGCTTCATTTGAGGTTCTAGGTTTTTGTATCATGTTTTTTTTTATGATTTTTTGTTTGTTTAAATTTTTCATCTTCTTCTCAACATAAGTATGAGGTTGACAAAGGTTAGTGCTTAAATCTTTAAAAGTCCAAAACATTTTTGGGCTTTCTTTTGATTATAATATTTGCAGTCGATTTTAATTGTTTAGGTGCTGCAGCCATTTTTCGAATAATATTTTTTTTAGCAATTTTTAAGTCTCTGCTTTGCCATAGGATCCAGCTGATGGCCGATACATTGCCGGTAGTGAGAGCACCTGTGGCAAATTGAATGCATACTTGCGCTTATCAATATTTTTAAACACGTTATCCATACGCGTACCCTCGCTAAAAAAGAAATAGAAAAACGATATTTAATATGCAAAAGCTTGTTTACAACAAAATGTATGCTACCTTCGCATTGTGCTCAACACATAGGGTACGCTTTTAGCAGGTAAATGGAATTCTTGTACCAACACACGACACTGCTCCAATGTCACCGACATACCTGTACGATCTTTGGCACTTTTACAAGAGGTGAAACGCAGGCCCGACATTAGACGACATGCATCCTCTGCCAAATGTAAAATTTTCACATTTTTTGAAACATTCGAACGTAACTGATCCTCCATGAAATTGAGTATGTTGGCAAGTGCTTGCGTGGCTGGTGGATGCGGTTCATGTTTACTAGGCGTATCGGGTGTTACTAAATGTAACTTACGATACCGGCTGTAATATTGTTTCAAACGTACAAAATTATCCCAATTAGAACGATGTTGCTCGCGCGTTTGTCCCAATGTTTCGGCTATAGTTGCTTTTTCGTTGATACCGATATTGAAAAACACTGGTGTAAGTTTGAATGTGAGCGTTTCCTGTGTTGGCATAATTGCGTAAACATGCTCTGGCACTGGCAGCAATACATTTAGCGATTGCCTTGAACCGGTGACACGTGGCAGAGGCATTAAAGTGCGTGCATCGCTACTGTTAATGGAAATATAACATAAATATAATAAATAAAAAATATGGAAGTAGTCAAATTAAAAACGACTGCAAATAACAATTACTTTTGTGTGCTGCTACGTATTAGTGTGAAATTTACTGCCGATAGATCCTCAATAGCTATGCACATATCACCCCACATATCAGTCTCGTTGCCATATAGCGAAAGTAAGCCCTCAAAGTAGGCCAATGGCCCCAAATTCCTGAGTATCTTTATGAAGTTTGGGGTTATATCAGTGCCCCACAGTTTAACCATTAGCGCGCTGACAACAGCTGTTAACTGCCAAAAGTAAAAAAGAAATTGTAATTATACAGACATAATATATTTAATTTGTCATAAACAACTTACAGCTTGTGAAAAACAGACATCTCTTCTATACATAATTTCCAAATGTATGCTATTTCGTTTCATATCCTGTTGCAGACGCTGCACAGAATGCATTAGGCGTGCCGTTTTCAGCAGACCATCCATGGCATGGCGTAGTTTACGCATTGAAGGACGCAGCTCAGATGTCCAGTCAGTGGTGAGCGACAAGTCGAGACCTGAAATTAAGTTTGAAAGTTTTAGTAATGTTTGTTGCTGTTGTTTTTAGCGACGAAAACACTCCAGGAAGGTTTTGGGGAGTGTTGTTGTAAGTCACAGGGCATTGACGAATATGAAACCGGAATCAATCATTGAGTTGCACTCGCGATCCTTTTTTTGCCCAATACTTACCATCCGTGAATTTGTTCCCCTTCTTGGTCACCATTTTATTTTCCGCATCAACTGTTGTTTCCCGATCTCTTTCTGTCACATTTTGCTGCAGTGCTGTAACATCTTGTGTTAAATCCAAGTTCAATCCATTGCCATTACTATTAACATTTGCTTTCTCATCATCTACAACTGTTGTATGAGTTGCGGCGTTTTCGCTTTCGGTGACCTTACTTTGATTAGCAACCAAATCTGGTGGCACTGGCGAATGTGTGAATCCAGCACGTCTCATGCTTGTTTTCGGATGACGCAAACGTATTGCTGGGCTACCACAACGACCACATAAAAACTTAATTTTACTCACTAAACACATAACGCTCGCTTCAATATTTAATTGTGTTAGATCGAGTGGTTCTGGCTCCTCAGTGGGACGATAATAATTCGCTGAAGGAGATGTACTCATAATTTTCGTATCAAGAAAACTACCATGTTGTAATAAAGTATTAGTAGTGCTATTGTAGTCCACATCCATTTGAGAATCCAAGTGTGTATAATCGTGAGCGCTAGTGCTACTTTGTCCAAAGTTACGCATAGGCGGCTTATTGCTCGGATAGGCAGTCTTTTCAAAATCCACATCATCTAAGTCGATCAATTGTAGTGCAGTTGCGCCTTCATTATAGCTTTCAGCATGCAAATCTTCTGTTGGGCTATAGTGTGTTTCGTTAAATGCCATATCAAATGTAGGATCATTCAAATGAACAGGTAAAGATTGGAATGTAGCTTCCGCTGTCGATTCATCATAATCAGTATCAACTGCTATATTACTGCAATTAGCTGCGGCACGTTTACGTAATTGCTCGTTGTATGATTTGACGGTACGATGTAGTGCATGTATGGCATTTATGTCCATTGTAGATGGTGAGGGGCGTAGACAAAGACTATTGGAACGAACTAGTGGACGACCCATACAGCCAGCAAAACCCGTGGGCGTTTTGCTACGAGGCCAAAGATCTGGTGGTGCAACAATAGGTGTGGCAAAATCTTCTAATTCGGGTGATTTCAAATCCAAGGCGCAAAGTTGTTGTGTAATTTTACGAAATGGTGACATTGGCTGTAGAACAGGAAGAAAATAGATAATTTTAACTTAACTTAAAAGCATTTATATATATTTTTGTACCATCAGCATATTATCTGGCTCCTCGATGATGCGATGTTGTTCAACAAATGCAAAAGCCTCCTCCACCAGCGTAGGCTCCCAAATATTTAATAATGTTTTGGTTTTTGTGATCATTTCATTACATAGTGGCATCATACCCTTGGGATTTTTACTTTTAGCGAGTGCGAGTAATTGTGACATTATTTCAACAATCTCTTTACGCAATTGCTTAATAGCCTGAACAGCATCGTTGGCCGCTTGTACTTTGCATGCATTGCCTTGTTCAAATTTCGTTGGTGAATCTTTGGTTTCTTGTAAAAGTCTAATAAAAAAATTACAAACACGGGCCCTGTTTAATAGTCATATAGTTTTTGCTTTCAAATATATTTACTTTATAAGTCCTCCCGTGCGTCCTTTGGCTGTATGTCGTGTAAATGCGCCAACCGTTACAATATCGAGCACTCCCGAACGATTCAACGTATCATTCTGTGCCCACATTCGTTGCAAATGCAGATTGACCGGCACAAACTCGAGTGATTCATCCGTTTTTATGGAAGAACGTTTGAAATATGGACCTACAAAATTGAAAATTGAATTTTAAGAAACATTTTAGCGATGACGAACATATTCTTATTCGAACATATGATATTTTAACTCACCTTCTTCCTTTGTTAGCTGTTGCAAATTTTGTTTTGCCTGTGAATAATCTTTGAGCAATTTAAGGTGCTTATCAAGCAAATCCATTTGACGCCTACGCCATTCACCACCCAATTCGCCCATTCCTGATATTTCTTGTAACAACTCTTTTTCACGTAGAATCCATATAGACCTTTAAATACAAATTTAAATTTAAGAAAAAAATTTATTAAAAAGTGACACGCCCTTATTTCATGTTCATTATATGTAGCTAAACAAGTCACTAATTCCTCTCACTGATTTCACTTACAGCAATTGCTGAGGTATTGTGAAGTTATATTTGCTCTCAAGTAGAGTCTCATGAACGCTTATGTCTCCACCCATGCTCGAATGTAAACGATATGAATGAATCTAAAATATTGAATTGCATTATTAATTATAAAAACTAATAATAAAAAAACCAACCAAAGGATTTGCGAATACAACTTGTAAGAGACCTTGAAATGGTACAAATAATTTCACACCCAATTTTGGTGGTAAAGATTGAGAACGTCGATGGCCTTAAAAAAATAAATAAAGATTAAAAATCATAAATAAATTTTTAATACAAAATAATTTACCCTTTCTCTGCTCCTCAAATACTTGCGTTGTGGAACGTGGCGGCGATTGACGATCAGTTTCTGGAGCCCATGACGCAATTGTTATAAAACCAGCTTCGCCATCTAAGGCGCGTAGTGGAATACGAAAGCGTGTAGCATCCTTTATTAAATGCAAAAAATAGTATAAATTTAAAATTTGTATTTTTTTTTTCAATGATATTCACTTACTTGTATAACACCTAATGCTACTTCAGCATATGCGATTGGCACAGCTGTGTCGGACAATCGCTCGCGTACATCGTAAACAGTAAAACGCAGTAAGGTGTCCGTTGAAAAGCCATCACTACGCCTAAATCGAATGGTGCACAAGAATTGCGGATTTGAGGAGCGCTCAACGATTTCGGTGCGTGCAAAATCGCGCCAAAGCAAAGTATCACCAGATGTTAGAGACGAGCAAACGACGCGTGTATTGGGCGCGCGTCCATTATCGCCACACGGCAAACTATCACAGGATAAGGCAGACTCACAGATTGGTATCTCAGCGAGGTCTGATGAGAGTAATTAGCAAGGCATAAGTGAAACAGTTGAAGAAACAGAGAAAAAAGAAAGTGTAGGAGAGAGAGATACAAATAGAGAGAGAAAGAGGACGTTATGAAATGTGTTACAAAGATTTATTTTGAGGTACAATAAGACAACCAAAATAATGATAATCGATTTTGGAAATTAAATTAAAAGAAAATGTTGGTTTGAAAAAAAAAGCCGAGAGAATACAAATTTATTTGTTTAAGTTAAAGTTTATTTTACGGATAAGTAAATTAAATTATTTTTACAATGGAATTAAATTAGAAAGAATGCATGCGTTTGTGCTTTATTATTTGAGGCCTGTGCCAAACGGTAGCAAACTTTACGGAGAAAATCTAATGAGAAAAAATGAGGGCGCTAATAAAAAAGGATACCAATCACATATGACACCATAAGGTTTTTTCAGCACAGTGAATTGATTTCTCACCATAGTGTATGCTACCATTTGGAAAGGGCGATCAGTTAAAAGCTCAGTAAAGTGGCATAGCCATTGCCATATAAAAAAACCGATGCAATTAACCTTATGGAAATCAATGCAATCGATTAATGGTGCCAACCCATAACGTCATAGTCATAAGTATAACATAGACAGCTAATTAAACTTTGGATCCTGACCAATATTTATTTTTCGTTGTCATTTCGTATTGATTTAGTGAATAGTGGACAAGTTTATTAGCAATTTTTTGGGGGTTCCAACTTTTTATGAAATTTCCATAATTTTTAGGCTAAGGCACCAATAATCGATGTCGATTTATACGGTTAAGTAATAGTTATGTTTATCACTATGGCGTAATGGCTATGCCAACACCGGCTCTAGCGCAAAGCCTACATTTATACATTTATATACATACATACATACATATACCACAACCAAATTAAAATAACAATTTATATGGGGGAGTAGTTTTGCATGATCATGATATTAAAAATATGTTTACCCTTTCATATACATAGACGTTAATATTTACCGAAATGGCAAACAATAAATAGAGAGAAAAATATTTTTAGGACTTGAGATTTACTTTGCTATAATCAAATTACTATCAAAGATGACATTACTATTTAATGATCTCTAAAATGTTTGTGTGCCTACAGGATTTATTTGCAGTTTCAATGTGTTTGTCCTAATATCCTGGATTAAAAACTGACAAATCTGTTCTAAACATGGAATGGCCAGTGATCTCTCAGTAAAGCTCTAATTTTAATGCGCTATGTCGAACTACGCTATTTATAATCTTTTGAAAGAGCTTGAAATTCTACAACTGTATACATACTCCGTGTACAAATTTAAAGCAAATAAGTGTGGATAGGCATGAGCTATGTATGTATGCATATGAACAAAGTTTAAAAAATTATAATTTTATATACGATGTGAGTATTATATGTATAACAGTTTACTATATGTATTATCAAACCAGGTACTGCTATTTGCACAAGTTGATTTTCAACAAAAATTTGTTTGCATACTAAGTATTGTTAAAGCAAGTTTGTTAAGCACAAAAAAAAAAGAAAATTCTTCAAATATTAATATTCATCAATTCAATTCAATTTTGTTAAAGTTATTCTCTATGAGATCTTAAATCTATCGCGATTTATATGTATTTACAAACGTTAGTTTCATTATTAATATAGACGAATATGTATGTTTTCTTAAAATTGTATAAGATCACCTTCTTCCACTTTATTGGTTGTTATTTCACTCTGTCTTGCAGTCAGTGTTGTTGCAGTGGCGCTACTACCAATAAATGATGAGTTCAATAAAAACGCATCACTTGTTGTATTCGATGTGGGCGCAGCTGGTAGACCAGGCGCAATGCGATTCCCCATTTTGCTAGTAATTTGGTCTTGTAAATATTTTATTTGCCTATCTAAATACGCATAAGAGGCCAATTGTATACATTTAACCCACTCTAGGCGCTCTTTGGCTGTACGTGTTGAAATGCGTTGTGGTTGACTACCTTCGAATTCTAAAATGAATCAAGAAAAATGTTATAAGTATTTGTTATATATTTTTGCAAATCCACTTCAAATACCTAAAATAAATGCAAAACCATCGAATTCTCGTTCCTCATTTCGTATCAAGGGGCGGCAATTTTCAAGCACCAATAAACCAGTGGGTTGCGAATGTGGATCTTGATCTTTTAAATAAAATAATAAATTTCCACGAAGTTTACACCAACGTGGGTAATTTACTGTAAAATAGAAAGAAACAAAATATAAAAAACAAATGTGAAATGTGATTGATGTATTTTTATAGAGTAAAAGAAGCATGAACATGTTAATTTTAGCAGTAAATTAAACTTAAAAGGTGAAATTATAAGCGCTTGTGACCATGCGAAACTTTTATCACTAAAAAAACAACAACAATCTGAAAAGTTATTTAAATCAGCTGACATATTTAAAAAGTATAAAAATGTTATTTGTTGGTACCAAAAATTGATCTACTTTAAATTCGCTGAAATTGGAAAACAAAAACTAGTCAGGTTCGCATTCCAACGAGTATATTGATTGATATACATATGTATATGTCAATGCAGAAATCGTCACAAAACTACCAAGTATGTTAGTGGATTAATTTCGGAAATATCGGAGGCATTGTCCTATTTTCCGTTACAACAGCATTTTTATTGAAAGAAATTCAGTTAGCATTAGAATATAGTTTTTTGTATATAAATAAATTTACACATTGAGTGCTTTTAAATAGAAATAGTGCGTTTGATGTGTAATAAAATAAGCTCTTTACCTAAACATATTTAAAATTGGTACAAAATATATAACATGGTTTGGTGTAAAAGGTTTCATTTATGTATGGTATTTGCAGTCCTGTTAAGTATGAAAAGAATGTGTGTTAAAATATTAAAAAAAAAATTTTAAAATTTTAAAATCTAACTAATGAAATAATTTGGTATAACAACTTTATAGTTTATTCTTTTTTTTACAACTTCTCCAAACTTTTCGCTTACCATCAGTACGACGAAAAAATCCTTCTTGACGTTCAGTGATAATTAATAGTCCTTCCTTCTCAAATTTCGTTGCTGGACTTGAGGCTAATGTAGTTAAGCCCGTTTTATTGAAACGCATATTTTTAAATTTGTGACAATTTGTTTTCTAAGCCAATGTTGGCACTGTTGGAAGCCCTTTCAGCAGTAGGGTTGCTTATTCTGCAAAAGAGAGAGAGGTGTGAGAAGTATTATGGATAGGAGATATGTATATTTAGATTTTTTTAACTAGAATACAACAAGACCAATATTTCGAATTGATTCCACAGAATTGAATCAATTATATAGGGGGGTTACACGAGAACTTTTTTCTTATGAAACTTATGTCGCAATGTTGTTGTTGGAGATATGCATTCTAGGAGTTTTTTACAAGTTTGTGATAGGTAAATAAGCATTTAAGTTACTTTTTATAATCTATTTAAAGCCATTATCTGCCTGAGATGGCATCCACCTTTCATCACAATCGATTTTGCAAAACAACAGCTTATCAGAAGCTAATAAATATATTAATTGTAGTATACTCGTATGTCGTCGCCCCGGAAAAAGCAGTTTTAAGAGGGCTGGATCATATTGAATTTACTCTTGCCCGTTGCCTCGCAGCTACACTAATAATTTTAGGAATAGGGTGACACCCTGTATGCCGGGCATGCCTGCTTTGATGACCTTCTGGTGTAGTTTAATGATGTCTCTCACGCTCCTTTAATAGTCTACTAGGACGTTTTTATATATGTAGATGTTGATTCTACTATCCCTACGCTCCAAACGGGACTCAAAGCAAGTTTTGATATCAGCTTATTTAATTTATTCCCCCCAAATTGGGTAATGGAAAAAGAACTTTTATATGGATGCATTTACTACTTCTTACACTTACACTTGTATGCAGCTATATACGCACTTTAAGTACCGGAATATAACAGCAAACAAAATATCAGTTAAATGTTTAAAGAGGTCGGGGCATAATCGATGTGTTATGAATATTTGATAACTAAGTATCTGCTTATGTACAACGTAGTGAAATTAGTAGACGAAAGCGTCACTGTGGAAGACAACAAATGGCAAACACAAAAGTAAAGGTACCTAAGCGAATTTGTGTACACATGTGCGACTATAATGTCTGGCTCAAGCGACGACCTATTAAACTGATGAGGTGATGGAAGCAAATTAAAAATATTTACCGCTAACGAGTTAATATAGTAACATACACGTAAGCATATATTTTTTAATTTTGTGTACGAGTATTTTGAATTAGACGCTCATGCAAAACATAAGGTTTCAGTTTTATGAGTGAGTCGATGAGACTTATTTATACATTGATAGCTTAAAAGCTGGGTGTGGGCTGAAGGTCGATCCTTCTACATACATATGTATTCATCACAATGGCTCACGTTTCATACAAAATCTCTGTGGATGATAGAACTTAATTTTGATGCCGCATTTGGATGTTTGCGGATGATATGAAAAGGAAAGCTTAAATAACTCCGTCAAGCCTAGACAGATATACGTATATTCACGTTTTCGAATATGGTAGACAAAATTTTGTCTATCTATTTTATACGTACATACTTTCTGTTATGATTCAGCTGCAAGTTAATCTCAATATGTATTTTTTCTTGATTTTGGGCAAACAGTTTTTCAATTATGTTTTTGATCAAACACCCTAATGCGAAATGTACATATAACAACTTATCTTGACTTTGCAGCCTCCTTGGATTAGCCTTCAGGTAATTGTTTTTGAATGAATTTACTTAAGACAGCAGTGTATGTGAGTAATAAGGAGCAGCATTTGGAAAGCCATAACAAAGTTATGTATATAAAAAGATATATTTAATTATTTACCTTTATCTTCCTTATTGGAAATTCAATAATCTTAACATATGTATGTATGTATATTTTAGTTATTTGATGTCATATATTCCTAGAGAATGTTCCGTATCATCTTGGCTAAAGTGCTGCAATGTGTTAATGTGGCAGTTGGATCAACCACATCTTTGCTAACGTTAATATTTCGTACGGTTATTTTTGTGCACATAAAACAAAACTTTCGTCAGCAATATCTATTTTGAATCTTTAACACGCCCGTAAGCAGAATATGGAAAACACCTTCGCACAAATTTTAATAGTTGGGTTTACTTTTCAAACACCGCACTTTTTCACTGAAGTAGAATGTCTTTTACCAGCTCTACTTCTTCCAGCTGCAGTATTGCAGCATAGAAAGTCCAATTTTTTCATAAGCTAATCAGAATGTCCGCAATAAATAATTTTAACCAAATGACAACAAATTTCTGCCAGACTGACAGCGAAGTTACAGCTGTACTGAAGTTGCCACACAGTGTGGATTACAAATATACCCTATAGAGTACCGTGCAAGACTATCCACATTTGACACTTAAGACCCCTGTACAGTTCTTCGTGAACGTGAGCGTGAATCTTTGGTGAGTATATGCAAAATCGTATTTTCACCATTTCATAGCTGTCAAAATAAGGAATCACAATCGAAATACTCACAGCTCTGTTTACAGTTTTTTTTGCGCGCGTGAACTAGAGGAAATAAACAAATATAAATATAGTAAATGTAAATAATTGAAAATATGTACATGTATACAATGTTGTTGTTTTACAATGTTTACACAAAAATTTTGCCAACTTCACTGCAGTAATTTTTTTTTAAACACTTGTGTGAATGCTTTGATTCACGCTCGAAAAGAATTCCAAATCAATTCTTTTGATCACTCACGCACATCTGTCAATTTGTTTCCATATTCACCAAAAACAGGGTTGAAATCCGATATTTGCCGTGGTGAATAAAAAACGGCAATGTTCACATGCGAATGAGTACGTTTCACAGTCAGATTGTAAAATAACCATTTTAAAGCATATTTAACACGTTTACTTAGTTTTAAATGCAATAATATTAAAGATATTTTAGTTATTTATCAACTATCACAGTTTTTTTTTGGAAAAAGAAAAAAAAATCAACATATTACACAAAAGAAAATTGCTCACGCTCACCCATGTTCACGCTTAAAAAGAACTGTAAATAGAGCTTTATAGCTCAAACAGAATAAGTCCGGCAATACATCAGTTACGTCACGTACGTCGATTTTAGAGCAAATTCTATTTTGCCGTATGCGTCGTATCTGTCGCTACGCACACAAACACTTCTCGTCTACTCAGCTGTCAGTTTTTTCAACGTATCGCCGTACTGATTCTGCTTAAGCCATTATATACACAATTACTCTATACTGATATAATTAAAGGCAATCTTAGGAAATCTATTGAGGCAAGCATTGAAACTCTATTCATTTCGGTAATACTTTCCATTGAATGTCAAGTGTTAAAACACGTCCAAAAATCTCGAGAGAGGTATCAAAAGATGTGTCTTGACCTCCAACTCCGGGTGGTTGCCTGAACCGTGGCAACGTGCCACAATACGCACACTTTTTCACTTTTTTACTTTTTAGGCTCAGCCTAATGTGCCATTACAACAACCACATGAAAATGACAGCAAATTGTGAACTTTAACTGCAAATATATCGCAAACTTCTAAAAATATCGGATTTCCCCCTCCAGATTATTGTTACGGAGGTCAAGACGCGTCTTTTGATAAATCTATCGAGATTTTTAACGTGTATTAACACTTGACGTTCGATGGAAAGTTTTACCTCACTTTCCACGATATTGATTTTTTTTGAAACTAAATCCAAATTGCAATTTTCTATTAATTTTTTTTACCGCACCGCATTTGGAAAATTCGAATGAGTTATTTCAAACCTCTTTAGATTAGCGCATTTGCATATGTTTGACATTTATTTTGATCCGAGTCTTCGAAAGTAATGCGTTCGAAAAAATGTCATGTTGTGCGTCCCAAATGCGAGCGAACGCGAACAATTGCAATGAAATCAGTTATTTGGGAAATGTGATTTATGGGGGAAATGTCCTCTTTGACTTTTTTCGAGAAAAATGACGCATTTGCTGCAGTGTAGTATAAAGAGACCGCCAGAATTGAATTAAATAATTTGGTTTTGTGTTCAAACAGGTGGCAGCATGAAAGCAAATTTTTCTGAAACAATTTTTCGTTTTGTAAATAATCAAAACAAACCTTTTAAATGCCTACACGTCCATTAAAAAAAAGACTGCAGAAGAATGTGTCGGAAAGTAAAACACAAGTAAGTAATAACATAAGTTTAGCTATTATTTATATTAATTTGGGCTTCTTTTAGGAAGATGGCACCGCTGACAAGAATAACATTTCGACCTCACATGACAGATACTCTGGTATTAAGGAGTTGGATAAATTACTTCTGCATAATTCAGATGATCTCAAGTTGCGCGAAAAACATTGTTTATTTCCTGCTTTTAATGTCGGGCAGGTACCTCTAAGTGGTTTCGATGAATTGCACATATATCCAAGTTGTACGATTCCACCGCCTTTTCCAATTTATGTAGCCAATAGACATTGTGAACGTGTAGATATATGCCATCGACGTACAATGGAAAGAGAGTTATTCCGCAAACGCATACACACATCACGCACACGTTACCAAACAGTACAAAAAGGTCAGTAGAAAATTGGGGAACTATTTCGCACAGTTTTGGGTGTAATGATATGGTATTAAATAGGATCACGAGTCACTGGGTGGAACTTTGAAACCATGTAATCCACTGGAAGCTAGCTGAGCTTCTCATCATTATACATAAGCGCCAGCTAAACAAATTTAACTATAATACAATATTAACTTATATTTTTATATTTAAAGTGAAAAAACTTAAAACTAACGAGAAGAAAGGCACGTATCATACTTCATTATTTGATTTGGCTCAGCGCTTGGAATGTGAACCAGATCCATATTTTCATGGCAGCTACGATTATTACTATACTGGAGGAAATCTGTGTATATTGGGCGATGGAGAACACGTGCTACATGTAGATGGAGAACATTTAAATAATTTAAGTAAGTAAACTATTTACATGCATAAGCATTCATCAAAACGCTAATTTCAACTTGAACGCTTTTGCAGATGTTGGTGTTTTTCCAAAATTTAAACGTTTCGATAACAGCTTCTTGAATCCTATTAGCTCTTTGCAATTTAAAAGCGATGATGAAGTATTCGAAGTGCGTGCTATTGCAAACATACGCGATGATTGCTCCAATTCATTTGCTGTTCGGAAGCGTAATAACATCACTTTACATACCCTATTACCTACAGGTGATATGAAAGCGTTAACCCGTTTCCAAACTAGTTCTACGCCATTTATTAGTTTTACGCAATCACCAATTTACACAAGTACATTTCTTGTTACCACAATGAAACAATGTGTTCGGCAATATGATTTAAATACTTCCACGCCAATACTCACAGCTAGTCACGATTTGTGTGCACACGACGATGCCACGAGAGTAAGTTGGAATATGATAAGACCATGGCAGGGTCAAACTTATTTATATGCCAACGAAAGTAAAGTTTTCATAGTAGATACTCGTACCACGCCAGAGCAATGGTTAAAAAAGGGTGGCTGTGGTTATAAAAGCCCGAATTACGATTGTGATTTTATATCTGCCATTGCCAAAAGCGAATTTAGAGATTTAGCGTATGTAGCGACCAATCATAAATTACATTGCCTAGATCTACGTTTTTTGGGTGCATCGGCCATATGTCACTGGACACATCAATTGGAATATGCACCTGCTTTTCTAGAAACCTTTCGTAGTGGTGGCAACGAGTTTGTAGCGCTGAGTAGTGCATTAGCAGATGATATGTGCCTTTGTGAACTGACACGTGAACATACATCACGAATTGTGCAGAGTGGTGATGACACTTCTTTTGAATCGTCGCCTGATATGGGACGTTCCAAAAAAAGCGTATACAAATCGTATTGTTTACCATATCAACTTCCAACACTCCAAGATGCCTATCAACGGTCACGTGTGGCAGGCAAGTGCTTACAGCCTGATGCTGACTTGACTTCACGTATAAAACGCTGTAGCACCGGCTTGGCTTTCTACGATACTGGTACATTTTCAGAGTGTATTGGCGAAGATGACTGTGCCACTTTTGCTTTATTGCTGACAGCAAATTCTATTGGTGATTTGTATGTACATCGTTTAATCGAAAGCGATGAACAGGACAGAGAGGCGGAATCGCATTCCTTAAGCGTGCCAGATGTAAATACAATGCACGAGTATGGAAAACGTGTTTGTGAGCTTACCCAGCCAAACTTAAATTATACCGAAATTGTAAACTTAAAAGGTAACACTTAGCTTTTGTAGCGTGAGAAATTGTTTAAATTACAATTTTTGTTACTTGCAGGCTTGCGCAAAATTTTTCGCTGCAATACATTAAGTATACCGCTAAATTTTGATGAAGATGATAAAACCAAGGCAGAAGATATAACAACCAAGGCGCGTGGTTTGGGACGCTGGCGAAAGTCTATACAAACATTGCATTCCTATAAGGATGCATTAGCACAAGACTTACTTTCTATTTGGGATATTGATTATGACGTCGATGATAAGAATAATAAATTATATTCTCATATTAAACGCGACTTGGGCACTAAACCTGACCCCGAAAGCCTTGTTAGCTCTTGGTTAGATGCAAATATTAAGACAGAGAAATCACCGTTAACATTACAAAATGAGCAACCGCCAGCTATTCAACCAAATATTGCATCAATAGGATCGTCTGATATGCCAATGGTGCATATACCAAGAACAGAAATTAAAATGGAAACTTCTCTAAATATTGAAAACAATTTGATGGATCTAGATAACACATTCTCTTTTAGTGAATTTACTACTGGTGGTCCTACAACACAACAACAATCGACACAATTACTCGATGCTATCATGCAAATGCCCAATTCACCTACCGAACAGGAAGAGTTCATTTCGTTAAGACCAAAACCAAAACCAGTCAAGAAGAAGTCGAAATATGTAAAAGGTTTTTGATACAAGTATGCCTTAGATTAATAGTTATCTACATACATATGTACAGTGTATGTAATAGTAGTAGAAAAAGCCCAGTAAAGTACTGACAATATATATTTCTATATTATATAATTATTACGTGTATGGTATATTTATGTAACAATTCGTCCCTAAAATATAATTTTTCCAAGCAAACTGATAGGAACTACACGTTTTTTGTCGACTCCGAACTGAAGCTGGGAAGCAGGTGAAAAAAAAAATATTTGCAAGCTAACCTTTTCCAGAGATTGAATATGGCACCTTCGGTGTGGTAGGCTATTACACTAGTACCCTACAGTGGTGTCGGTTGGATCTCTACGAACTTCGTAATTCCGCTACCTACTTACTGGCTGTTACTGAGAAGGTGGACCTCAACTCAGCTAAACACTGCTCCCTGTGATCCTGCAGCTGATTTTTTTAGTTACAAAAAACCATTTGGAACTGCTTACTCAACTTGAAACGCTTTAAGGTTCGCTATTTTTCAAATCCAAATAACGGTTACACGTTTCAAACGCATTCAAAGTTTTACGGTAAAGCTTTTAGTTTCATTCTCAACTGACCTTTTGTGTTTTTCCTTAACGAACACAGCAGGCGATAAAACAAATTCCACTTCTTGCGCACCCTTTACAAGAGTCCAACAGCTTTCTTACATCTATCGTTACAACATTTTGTAGCTACATATTATTTGTTGCTGCTTTCGCGCACCTTGAATGAACCAGTCACATTTTCAGTTCACTTTCACTGTCACTTGCCGTTTGACATTCAACCACCATAAAAAAGGGCAAGTCCTTATCAATTGCACACTCGTTACTGGTGAAATTTATCGCTCCTTTGGCTACTCGTTGCAACTATTTCGTTCTACATCCGCTCTGCTTTACCAAAGTTAACTCGCAATTCAACAGTCTCGCCTTTTACTTCGTGACACTCGCTTGTTGTATCCGCCGTTAGTCCTCCGCCATTAATGCCACGCAGTCGAACCACCTCTAACGACATGATATTATACACATAATAATTAAAATTGAATTTTTTCCATCGCAAGCTTTGTGTATGTGTAATGAAAAGTTTAACCTAATAGTAACATAAAAGATGTTTAACTAATGCACAGTGGGCAATTTATGAAAAAATTAATAACTAATAATCATTTTTGGTTTTTTGGTGAAAAAATTAATTTGCATCTGAAAAGTTGTTACGCAAACATTGCGCTTATCATTTTACAAATGTATATATGTAAATGTACATACATATGTGTTTAGCTATGCAGGACCTTATCTCTAGTTGGATCGTTTGTGTCCTTTTGTGTCTTGAAAATCAATTATCGTGTATCTCAGCAAATCTACTTTTATTCATAATGTTCATTTGTATATGATAGCAAAATGGTATGACAGAGGCATTGTTGGGGGTATGTGTACATATCACATTAGAGTGTTCCATTTTTAGGTGATATATTTTTTTATTCCAACTAATAACTTTGTTAATAGTTGAAAATAAATAATTCTGATATTTAAAAAAAAAATTTTTAATAAAAAGAGGCATCTACTTGAAGGAAAGCAGCAGATTGATATTAACAGGTCCAAGCAACAATAACCTTAGATTATCCACAAGCCGGAACTAGGTAGATCGCTTTCCGCACTATTGCTGTAGTTGTTGTTATTTAGTATCGGTACTTTGCGCTGCTTAGCTCCCAAGCTCAACCAAAAAAATATCATCTAGAATTTCCAATATTCCTTGCTGGGAATTTAAGGGAAGAGCTGTTCATTCAATCTTGACTAGGAATTTAGCTTGATGAACTACTAAATAACCTATAAATTATACCTTTTTAAATAACTTACACTTCACAAGGGCTAACCATGTGTGGTGCTACTTTGAAATCGTATCACCTACACATGTACACCGACATATGTACATACATACATATGTACATATGTGATAAAAGAATAATCCATATGCATACCCGGGCGTATACGTAACATTTTTTTGTAAATTACCCAATACAAAAATTAGCCAAAAACAAACATAAAAAATACAACAAAATAAAATAAAATTAAAACAAAAACCAAAATATAAAATACTACAAAATAAAATAAAATGAAATAAAATAAAATAAAATAAAAAATAAATAAATAAGTAAAAAAATATATTTGAATTCAGCAAAATAAAATAACATAAATATAATAAAAAAATATAAAATACAACAAAATAAAATAACATAAATAAAATAAAAAATGAAAAAAAAAAATAAAACAAAATAAAAAAAATAAAAACTAAAATAAAATAATTTAATGTTTTGTTAGTAGTAAATTACATTTTGAAATAAGTAAATCTGATCTTCCACTCAGCAGCCAAAATGTACATGATTTAAATTCTAACACACTTCAATTAGAGTTTGTATACAATTCAATTTTTCGCGCGACTTTCAGAACGTATTCGATTCCGAATAGTCTGAGATATATGTATATGTCTATTCCTATGTCGACACATTCATCATCCTTGCACTGAGCTCTAAACAATTAAATGCTGTGTTCAAACATGCAGTATAATGCAGCGTAAAGTCCATTTAATACTCTCGAGTAAATAAAGAATTGATTTGAAATACGAAAATAACTACCTCATACAATTTTATGACTTTTATGTGTGTTTACTCAACTGCTTCTTAAACTCTGCACACTATTTTCCGCTCATTCTCTACATTGTTTATTTTGTTGTATTCCCACTTCTCTTTCTTTTCTTTGACGATTATTCTACTCGTTGGTATCTTTTATCAAACATTTACGAATCGTGCACTGAATGCTTATATAACGACGAACATACGTCTGGACACCGCTCAAATTAGGAATATACATACATATGTATGTATGGATTGGTGAGAATACACACATACACGCATGAATATGTACATATCGCACCCTAAATACAAAAGGGGCACAACTCAAAAAAGTTTCAGGTGGTTTCTTTGACATTTATCCTTTCACAAACGCTTGATCAACTATAACAGCCGATTTTTTTCTTAATGATTATCATCTTCAACTAAACGGCTACCGTCCTGCTTGGTTTTATAAAAATAGAGCTAAGCTAGCGCTATCTAGAAGCGTTCAAAGCAAAGCACCTCTAATTTTGAGTTGTGACCCTTTTGTATTTAGGGTGCGATATGTATACGTCGGTATAAACGTTAGGGTGTGTATGCTCTAGAAATTCCTGGTTTGCTTTGTATCAAGTTTCTTCATCTTTTTTTAAATTTTTTTTTTGTATTTTAATTCATTTTATTTTATTTTATTTTATTTTATTTTATTTTATTTTATTTTATTTTATTTTGTTTCATTTCATTTTATTTTATTTTATTTTATTTTATTTTATTTTATTTTATTTTATTTTATTTTATTTTATTTTATTTTATTTTATTTTATTTTATTTTATTTTATTTTATTTTATTTTGTAAATCAAAAGAAGATAAAATATTTTTGTATCACCTTAATACATACATATGTACATTGACACACAACTTGCACGTAATGGCTTTTTTGGGAAAAAAAGGACTTCAGTTCATCGAATTTTCAACAGCCAATAAAAGTGTCGACGGCATCAAATAAAAATTAAGCGCCAAGCGATTGAGTAGTAAGGTAGGATGCCAAGGTGATGAAGGGTTAATAACAGCTGGCGATAGTGTTTATAATGAGATTGTAACACACCGATTGGTACACGTTATAGCTATTAAATAAAAGCTTGCATTGAAATTGAATAAAATAATGAATAAAAAACAGCCGATTTCATCTAGCATAGAAATAACGAATAAAAAACCACCAATATGTATATAGGAATGAAAGACTTTAGAGTGTCTGTGTTAGATAAAAAGAACTGAAAGCAACAGTTTTCAGAAATTCTTTCTATCTGCCTACATTATAAGCTTATAAGCACTTGATGTGAAGATACAAATCGTTTTCTTTTCACTTGTTTACACTCTTTGTATTATCTTTTCATCTTAATCTCTTGCTGTAACATATTTATGTGGCTGTCCTACCAATGAAATGTGCCTTACTTGAATCAGATTGAAGTATGTAGTTCTTTTTATTATTTTATTTGTACGAGATAAATGAATAACATGAGCATTGCTAAGTATTAATGATACAATAAAGTGGGCGAATCATCAGTTAAAAGATGTTATGGTCACTGATAAATGGCAGTAAGTGTTGATGTACTTAACTAGATATGTGCGAAAATTTTCAGATGCGGGCCAACAGACATAGATAATGGCAGAAAGTCTTAACATAAAAGTCTAATCACAACAGGTTTAGAGGTAGAGGACATTTTGTCTTCAATATATGTATATTTCTCATTTATTCCTCAAAGACTCAGCCTATTTGAAATGGTGTTTAAAAAGAATTGAAAAGGATTTTTCATACTTACTTAATTACACTTAAAAATACTTCAGCACTATGTTTTCAATTCCTTATCTTTGTGCTGAAGGAATTTTTTTATTTGTTCCTGCTAAAAGAAAATTTGTTCCTACAGGCCTAGTTTAAGGATAGTCAGCTCCATTTATAACGTATTATTAAAGCGAAACACTCCTTAATATTGATTGAATAGGCTGCCATACAAATACCTCACCCCTTTTAGCATGAATGTATACAAAGACTGCTAATGGATTTTTATAACAAAAACTCACTTATTAACTTTCGACGGCTAGCTAACATTGTTTTTGTAGGAGGATACTCGTAGATACTTTTATACTTGCCTTTGTATACTTAGATACTCATGGAACGCATATATACATACATACATACATACATATTTTCAGTGAGGGTGCAAAACCGCATATGGGAGTTTCCATTGTAACGGGCGCGACACTTTTGTGCATAGTTCTTTAATTTTGAAGAAAACTATTAAAGTAATCATTGAAATAATATACGCTTAAAATGCTGTTAGAAGTAAGGAATTAACTCATATGAACTACATTTTAGAAATAAATCAGTACCAACCACAAAATGCCAAAGAAGAGCGTAACGGGCGCGACGTTATAAAATTTATAAATTGCGTGTAATCCACTTTCACACGAAGCAGTGTAAAATTTTTGCATTAAACTGACTAAAAATGCCTTGGCATATTTAAATTTAGAATGTTTCCTATTATTTCCGCATTCGAAGAAAAAACACTTCTTAATTCATTTAGATTTATTAACATTTTAAAGTGTAACGGGTGCGACATGTCTATTTTTTTTTACATATTTCAACTATTTATTATATTTTTTCATTACGATAGTTCAATTTCAAGCCAAAACAGGAAAACATATCTATGTTTAAACAAGTTAACACGTTAAAAGTAAGTACATGGGTATGTTATTTATAAACGATCTTTCCTGACGCCAGCTTTAAGGTTTGGTTAAAGTAGCCAAATATAAATCATAATTCTAATTCTATATTTATGCTGATAGCATTATGCAAGATCAAATAATTAATTCTATTGTTTAGAAAAAAAAATTTATAAAAAATTAATAATTAAAGAACAATTTCTATAAAATTATTTTCTTAGGCAAAATTTCTTAAGCGTAGATTTTGCTGTCTTACCAGCAAACAGACAGCCGTCAGATTCTTCATCCTTAATGACGAAGTGCTTCTCTTTTTATAGGAGCAATGTGGGCCTATATCTGATCTAAAAATACTTTCTCAGCCGCGATGTCTTCCATCGAATGGTAGAGAATTTTTATACCGTTGAAGTTTTCTCTTGAAGAAACTTAAAACACTCTATGACGCATACGCATATATTTTGTGGAGTTTCTCTTATTGGACTGACAAAACTTGGTCGCAAGGCAAAAAATATAAAAAGTTATTAAAAATGTAACGGGCGCGACACGTACTAAAAAATTAATACAGAGAAAACGGGTTAACAAATTTGTTTGAAATTTTCGCAATATAATCCTTAGCAGTTACTTGTTACGTATGCAAAGATTTATTCATGTAAAGTTACTAATCCTTTTACCAAAAGACTAAATCCTTTTTTTTTTGTAACGGGCGCGACACCAATTTTGCTTAAATTTAAATAATAACTGTGATTTATACTTAGTTCGCAGAATCATGAAAGTCAAGCCCAAGTGAAGAAAAAATATGTAAAATTTCACGCAGCTCAAATAAATATCCGTCAAAAATAGAAAACTTTGAAAAAAATACTATGCAACTATGATCACGATTTTAAAGTTTTTTAATATCATAGTGTTGTGAACTTTGCCAGGCGTTCACACCTCCATCACGATATCAAAATATAAAAAAATGGTATATAACAATAGAGTAGACATGCGTGAACACAAATATCAGCCTTCGGACTGGAAGCAATGCAATTTATATCTAGGCTCAATGGGGTCTGATTTCGTGGAAACTCCCATATACTACTTCTATAAATTCTGTTCGGTTGGAAGTTTACTCAGGGAAGTTAATTATCAAGTGGTATATGTGTATAGGCCGTTTTGCTTTTTTGCCCATGTTTCGTATGTATGTATGTATGTATGTAGATGAACCTCTATGTATATGATATAAACTCCGCAACAATATTCGAAACAACCACTTTTACATTCAAACCCACGCGCCTTTGTGTCGGAAAAGAGTTGCCTAATTATTAAAATTTTGTTTTCTTGAATAGCTACAAAAAACGTTAGTTTGAAAAAGGTTGAAAGTGACGTGCTGAAAACTAAGACGATAAGTTTATTTATAGCAAAATGTAAAAGAACGCCCAAACTTTCCATTGTCGCTTACAGCTAATACAATTTTTCCATTAGTTAAAATTGTTTTAGACCGTCCCAGAAAAATATTTATTCTCCCTTCTTCTAAATTAGGCCTGTCAAAACCGAACCGAATTTTTAAATTGGTAATAATTATTTTAGATGTTTTCAAGAAAAGGCATACAAAAGGCAATTGATTGCGATTAAAACAAATAAGAAAAAAAAAAATAAAGTCATAAAAAACAAAAAATTTAAATAAATATAATCAAAAAAAAATTTCAAAAATAAATAAAAGCTTACTGCTACTACAATTTTTCTATTAAACATTTTTTAGGCCTTCCCAGAAAAATATTTTTTTCAACTACTAAATTATACCTGTTACATTCGATTAGTAATTAGTACTTACATAATTGATTAGAGGGATTTTTTAATTGGTAATGATTATTTTAATTGTGTTCAAGAAAAGGCAATTATAAATTGATTCCGATTAAAAAAATAGGAAAACAAAATTAAGTCAAAAAAATAATTAAACAAATTTAAAAAAAAAATTATCAAAAAAAATTAAAAATAAATAAAAGCAATTTATTTTTAATTATGTAATTGGAAAATATTCATTAAAAATTTGAAGTACAGAAAATCAGTAAATATTTTTTCTGATTACTTTTGAGCATTTTTTAATTATTTGAAATAATCATGAGAAATCATGTTTTTTTTTGTATTATTTTTTGATTGATTGGAAATAATCATTGAAAATTTAAAGTAATGGCAATCAATCATTAAATGGATTCTCAGGAAAATAATCAATCAAACCGCTTAGTAATCATTACTTAACAGGTCTGTTCTAAACAGACCTTTCGTAAAAAGTAAATGGGCGAGCTGTAGTTTTCTATCACGGTCTAATGTTAATAATTGGAATATAATAACAATAATAATAATAATAATAATATTAATAATAATAATAATATTAATATTAATAATTACATATAATATTAATAATAAAAATAATTTATGAATTTCAAACTATTTAAAAAAAGTCTTGCATGTGCGCTCTATTTCCAAAGTTATGAAATTATTAAGGAAGAAACCATTAAAAAAATATTCACCCCTATTCTGCATTACAATTACGTTCCCGCTCTACGCTCCGCTTGGATCGTAAATATGCATTCTGAGTTACGCTTGGATCGAAAGAAAAAGAGGAAGAGCTATAAGTTTTTCGAAGTCAGCTGTTTGCCTTGGAATGTGTGAAATTGAAACATAACAAAGCAATTTAAATTCCACAAATTATTACTTTTGAAATAAAAGTAAAGCTTTATTATGATTTATAAACTAAATTGTATATGTTTGAGCATTATTGAATAAATTGAGTGAAATTTTATACATAGATCAATTGACTGATTGTAGCAGACAACGAAGGACCAACAAAAAGCAAGAGGACACTGTTGGTGGATGTTACTGGCTGTCATTTTCAATAGAGTTGGTGCTAGAAGAGTCTGCTTCGTCGACCAGGTACACAGATGGCTGGCGTCGCGTCGTGGGGCAACACCATACGCCGAGCAAATATTAGATATGTCAGAGTTAAGGCTGACCACAAGTGGAACTTTTCGCTGGATCGAGACATTGGCCGCCCCGGAACTGACAAAGGAGTTTGTGTGGATGCTGTGGAGTGGCTGCCGGTGAACGTTTGGCATGATGACAAAGGAATGTAGGAGTCAAAGCCATTACCTTAGTTTTAATGTTGCTAGTAAAATTGTTAGATTGGTGTTTTGAATGCTAGTCCAATTTTCATTAATTGTTACAACAGTTGCCGAGTGCTAATGCGTGCCCAAAAATGTCGGGGAGGGGTATCAAGAGACGCATTTCGCTCCCAATAACAAGAATGTGCCTCAGGAAAACAATTCTTTTTTAGTAGTTTGCGAGATAGTTGCAGTCAAAGTTCACCGTAATTTTCATGTGGTTGTTGTAATAACAGATTAATGCGTCCAAAATATTGAAAATATTAGATCTCCGGAGGCGGATTCACATTCCGGGCATCGAAACGCGTCTTTTGATACCCCTCCCTACATTTTTGGACAAATCTTAGCACTCGGCACCGGTCGCAAGCAACTACCCTGCAAACATATCAAAAAACATCATTATAGCACAAAACCAAAATATAGAGAACGTTTTACAACTTCTAAATACGAGTTTTACTTAAATTTTACGAGTTTTAACAAAATATCGCGGAAATTAATCTAATATTGTTGGCAAAACGAAAAATAAGCAGCTATCCGCCAACAAAATTGCAACGTAGAAAAACGGAGCTACGATCGAAGTGCAGAATTAGCAGAATTGGAAGTTTCGAAGTTGAACGTAGCGGAATTGAAACGCAGAATACCAAAGTTGCCAAGCGGAGAAAATTTCGATCCAAGTCGAAATGCAGAATAGGGGTGATTATTTCTCACGTTCGCCATGGCGTATAAGTAGTTTGTGGGCTTAGCATTGTGTGGCGAGAAATAATAATAATAGCTAAAGTTAACTTTCAGAATCGGCATGTTTAATAACTTTCCTGCCAAATAGTCTTCTTCTTTTCTTCAAATAGTCAAATGTTGCTTCTAATGCGGGTTTACGGAAATAAATTCAATGAGTCAAATGTGACTCTGTTTTACATTTTCTAAGTAAAATTCGTATTTTTACGAGATTTAAGCAAATGATGAGTACTTTAGTTCTTTTGCTATTTTTAAATTTATTTTCAAAAATGAATTCTTTTAGAAGTGCGATAACCGCGTTCCTCTTCTACTTTTGCGAGTTAGGTTATTATTCCAATAACATGAACAAATTTTTTTAACTAAAATTTTTATTTTTTAAAATTAAAAAAGATGTTGAACAGCTATAAACTTACATTTCTTAAGCAATAAGTTGGGTTGTTATTATAAATTTAAACAAATCGTGGAAAGTCCTTAGCCATTTGGCTTTTGTACAAAGTCATGAGAAATTTGTGTTATTATTGGAGATCTGATTTAGATGCAAAAATAGTGCGCCTAAAAATATGTTACTTCGCAAATTTATTCAATTTGAAAAAAAAAAAATTAAAATACATTTTTTTTTGAAAAAGCATGCATTTATTTTTATTAAAATTAAGGTTTTACTAGCGAAAAATAAATTTTGTTTTTGTGTTGCTTGACTTTGACCTATTTCAGCAATTTTTGTCATATAGCTCATAATGCAGACTCACTTTTTATATAACTTATTTTTAATTTGTCTGTATTGAAATATGTATGTCAGAAAATTTGTATCGCCTCAAAAGAGTGCTAAAGATCGGAAACATCCTACTCGTAAACTTGACTTACACTTAGGCTTTTTATTTACCATACAATCCAGAGAAATAAAATAATGGATTCGTTTTTTGTTGTTGTTGTTGTGCGCTTGAGTGACATATTACGAGAGGTATCTTCTAAAAGACCCTAATCCGCTGGGAGAAACCATCACTCTTGATCAGTAAATCACCGTATTTCAGTTGTTTGTGAATGTTCTAAAATTGCCTACTCCCAACCCGATATATTTTGTACACAGAAATGAACTCCAACAATGCTGCAAATGCAACGAAATGAACGAGATAAAAACAAAAACCTAACTACAAAAGAACGAAATACTTGAAATTGAACTCAGTGACACATCGCTGCAAACGAAGAGTAAATTCAAATAAGTTTTTGTGTGAAGGTTTAGTGAATTTAATAAAAATAATTAAAATCAACCAAATATATCATTAAAGAAAAGTGAAACGGTCTTCTTAAAAATTTGCTGAATATAACAAATCCAAATACTAACAAAATCCTAATTAGATTTAACAATTTTATTAATCATACCATAGAAAAAGTAAAAAAAATACTAAACTCCAACAATAAAAACTTAAAACTAACGAACAAAAAATGGCGAACACGGCACAGCTTTTGCGGCGGCAAAGCTCACGCGATATCATCTTGAAAAGTCAAAAGAGCATCGATCAACTGGAACTGCGGGTGAGTGATAATACATTTTACGTAAACAGTTGAGTTGGGACATAAATTGGATCTTAAGTTAGTTGGGTTGGACTCAAAGCTGAGAAAAGCTCAGGATAGTTTTCTTAAAACGGGTTTTTTTTGCTTGATTTTTGTTTTGACCACGAAATAAGTAAGAAAAACGTTATTATTGGAATCCATGGAAATTTTTTTTTTTCAAAGTTATGCAAATTCAAAATTTTACTTTTTTTACTGATTTGTGAAATCTATTTTTCCAAAGTTTTGGAAAAGACAGTGGTTACAAAAGATAAAACAAAAAATTTGAAAAGTGACCTTTTAAATTTCTAACTTCAGAAAATTTTGTATTTTGCAGAACCGAAAAAATGTTTTTTCTTGCTTCAAAAATATGAACTTTTGTTTTTTCCAAATTTTTTTATTTTTTTTTATTTCGACTAGTTAAACACAAATACAATTTTGACTGCTGAAATTGTTTTTTGAGGGATAGTAGAATGTAAAAACAAGAATTGCCCTACAACCCAGTTACTAAAAAACTAAAAATTTAAATTTAAAAAGGAAAAACAAAAAACACACTTCTGAAAATTTCACGATATCTTGATATATGTTTTTTTTTTAAATATTTTTTTATAACTCTTTGAAAGTCATTTTTTAACTTAGTTGTAGTTGCCGAAATATTAAAAAAAAGAAAAAAATTTATAATCTTTGAGTTTGCATAATTTTCCAAAAAAAAATTTACATTTTTTTGGGCAGAGCTTTCAATGATGACAATTGTGTTTAACTAATTGAACTCGATTATTTAGAATGTTAAAAAAATTAGAAACAAATCATTTTTTTGGAGCAAAGTTAAAAATTCTTTTTTTTTTTTAATCCTTCATTCACAATATCTTGATATATATCTAAGATATAACCTAAAAAAATTCTAGTCTAAAATTTAATGGCAAATTTGTATTTTTTCAAATAAGGAAATACTAAAACTTTCTAATTTACCTTCTGACGATCTTTTTAAATTTTTTTAATAAATCTCAGTGAGAATCCAATATTTCTTCAAGGAAAAATTTATATCCGAAATTAGCCAATATAGTATTTCGGTCGGAAGTCCTAATTCAATACAAACTCATTAAATTTTCCATTTTCTTTTCTTTTTTACTTTCCCCCCTCTCCCCTTCCAGGAAATGCGTGGTCGTCTTGTACCAAAAGAGCATCATAGCAGCACTAGTGGCGGCGCACAACATCATCTTCATCACCCTCATCATCATCCACCCATGTACGGTGCGACCAATCAAGCATTTTTGGGTGATGCTTTTGATGAATCGACTGAATTGGAACCAGATGCCTTTGGCGGTGGGGCGAGTACGAGCAAATCAAAATCAGAATTGGCCGCTGCAGTAGCAGCCACTGTTGAGGCATCACAAGAACCCGACATAGTCGAGGGTGAGAAGGAGGGCGAAGAACGTGAAAGTTGGGATAATAAAATCATGTTTTTGCTAGCAACAATTGGGTAAGTGAAGTGTGTACATAATGACAAATAATAGATTTAAGGGTCAACAAGATGTGAAGGATCTCTTAAGCATGTGCACACATTTTGTCTGCTCGTAGTATGAGTAAGTACCTACTCGTGGCATAGGAAATAGACGAATGAAATTATTGCCATTGTCAGCTGTCAATCATAAATATTAGCTCGTTATCTATTAAGGAATGGATTAAGTAAGAAGAAGGTGTGCAGGTAGCTGAATGTCCTCTTTATGCTCTTCAAAGGTTGTTTAGAATTAACAGCGTCAGCTTAGGTGAGGGAAATGTAGGAGATTGATAGTGAGAGGTGAAAGACGGCATATCAGTAGAATACTCATTTGTTGTTTTTGTAAGGGTACTTCACTTTGCTAAATTGGTAAGTCCTTTTATAGCAGCATGGAGTGGAAAGTGACAGAGTTCACAGGGGTAGGCTGAAATAACAAGCGTTAGTAAGATAAACCCCGAGTCCGAGTAGACCCGACAGTATCAAGAGTGTGATGTATGTACATCGTTAGGTGGACAATTGACCAAAGTCTACATAAGCTGAGTAGTCTATTCTGAGGCTAGCCTTTTGTAAAGATTCTGCCTTCTGTCGGAAGAATCGTCTAATAGACAGCATTTTATCCGAAAATTAATGGTTTTATTTTCTGGAAGGGTCCGACTTTTAAAACCATCCAGATTCGCATAGATTGTTGAACGTATTGCGTATCGGGATTTTTCTGTTTGACCACCAGGGTTGGTATGTATGTATGTTACCGTCTGATACCCAAAGCTGGAAATACCGGAGCGTTGGAGATTCACAATTTGACGAACTACCGATATCAGTATGAGTCTGTTTGGTCCATGACGTACCGTTCCATGAATGGATACGTTTTTAAATAGAGCGAATTACTGTTCTATCAACAACAACAACATCTTGATTGATGCTCCAAAATTGTCCAGTATTAAAAACCTACCCAAGAGCAGCCCATCTAAGAATTTGTTTCAAAAACTCAGCCTACGAAAAATGGCTTCCAATATATTTGCAATTCGTATGTCGGCTTTAAGTCGTTCATTTATAATAACAAAATTTATTTCTTTCCACAGCTATGCCGTTGGCTTGGGCAATGTCTGGCGTTTTCCTTACTTAGCGCAAAAGAATGGTGGCGGTGCCTTTTTGGTGCCCTACTTCATTATGCTCTGTATACAAGGACTGCCGATTTTCTATTTAGAATTGGCTGTTGGTCAAAGATTGCGCAAAGGTGCGATTGGTGTGTGGAGTCAGGTAAAAATAAAAATAAGAAGAAGAATAATAATATGAAAAAATATAAACTTAAATAACATCATTTAAAAATAAAAAAAAAAACTGATTACCATTCCACCTTTTCACCCTTAAATATGTAGGTCTCACCATATCTGGGCGGCATTGGCATCTCATCTGCAGTTGTCAGCTATATTGTTGCTTTGTATTATAATACCATAATTGCCTGGTGCCTCATATACTTGTTGCATAGTTTTGAATCACCGTTGCCATGGGCCGATTGCCCCACACGCCTCTATGCCAATTACACTTATGACCATGAGCCGGAATGTGTGGTAAGATCAAAATAAATCATAAATAAGTAACAACAATATTTGCAACACACATTTTACACACACATCACATGTGAGCGCATCAGTCAACATTCAACACCATTCAAGCTTTATTAGTTAAGCGTAAGTACACATAAGCACATACATACATAGCTTAACTACTTGTGTACATATGTATGTATGTAAGCGCCATTAATATATTCTTATTTGTTTTTAATATGTATAAATTATCCATTATTTTATTTAGGGTTAACGAGTTAGTAAAATTGAATTTATGTAAGTGGTAGAAGTAGGGTGTGCCATTTTCAGACGACATTTGTTTCACATCTCTACTTGATAGGAGCGGATTTTTTTTCGTTAGCGACCTATATATAAAATGTTGGTGTTGTTTAGAATAATCCCAAGGTAGGGATACCGGTCGTAGGAGCCGACTACTATGTATGCGCAAGTGTAATGACGTGAAACTCGATGGTTGATCTGCGTATATGATGCCTCTCACCTTTCATTACCCATATTCTACTTACTCAAAGGAGTTAGAGCACATAGAATGTATCACAAAACAATAAAAAAATCGAAAAATAGAAAAAAACACTTTTTTATGAGTTATTTTGATAATTTTTCAATAAAATAAAATTTGCAACATTTCGATTAAAAAATATTTTTTTTGTTTACATAAGCTTAAAATCAACGCAAACTAAAACATTCATTTCAGCTGTTGTGTTGCACAAAAAACAACCATGTGCAAAAATCAGCTGATTTCCTTTATCGCAAATTCTTGTCATTTTGCTCTTCCACTTTCTCTCACTTGCAATTTTTTTTAGACATTACGAACGCGATTTAGACAAAAACAGCTGACTACTTCTGGTAAATTGTCAAACGATGAGCTGTTGTGAATTTGAAATATGTAAATGTTCGGCAACATAAAACATTTGCAGAAAGAGAGTATATTTTGACATTTCATTTGGAGATGAAGTTGCAGGTTTTTTTAGGCAAATTTCACGCAATAATATTTGAAAGTAAAATCAGCTGATAGTGACATGAGCAAAAAAACAAAATCTTCAAACTTTGAGTTGTTAACAAATGACAAAAGTAACAGCTGTTTTGCTTGCAAGAATAAATACTTGCTCGGCGCACACCACTTAAATTTAATATTTAAATATACTCATACTTATGTAATTGTTTTGCTTATGACTAAGACGTTATTCATAAACCCATCACTAACTCTAACTTAAAGAACCGAAATTTTCATTCTTTTCAATTGAGCGGCAGTGTACTTCTTATGTTACATTGTTTTTGTAATTGTTGTTTCTATGATTTCTCTTTATTCGTAGGCCTCCTCGCCCACACAATTTTATTGGTATCGCACAACACTCCAATGCTCGGAAAGCGTCAATGAGCCGGAAACATTTAATTATCACATGGCAATATCGTTAATGGTTTCATGGTTTCTTGTTTACATTTGCATGGTACAGGGCATAACGTCGTCGGGTAAAATTGTCTATATGACAGCCATATTTCCATATGTGGTACTAATTATATTCTTTTTCCGTGGAATAACGTTGAAAGGTAAGTGATAACAATAAGACATATGACGTTCAACTGAAATAGGTGGCGTAGTTATAGTAAGGTGATGCTAAATAGTTAGTGAAGCATAAATTAGATGAGGGAAAAATTTCGGCAAATATCAAATAGAATTTGGTATAAAAATAAACAAATAAATTGTAACGAAAATTTCATCAAAAATGTAAATACTTAAAATATTTGGGTGACCCAAAAAGGTGAATAAAAATTTTTTAAATTGTTCATTTCTCAATATTACCCACAAATCTCATTCATAATTGCTAAATAAATTATATATGTAGCTGATCAAATCACTTCTATTCCTCTTCCACAGGCGCTTCGGAAGGTGTTGCTCATCTCTTTACACCACGCTGGGAGACATTGCTAGATCCGGTTGTTTGGTTAGAAGCTGGTACACAGATTTTCTTTTCATTAGGTCTAGCATTTGGTGGTTTGATCGCATTCAGTTCTTACAATCCAGCCAACAATAATTGTTATCGTGACGCCATTTTGGTATCGCTCACCAATTGTGGCACATCGCTATTTGCCGGTGTAGTCGTGTTTTCAGTGATCGGCTTCAAAGCCACATCCACATTCGAACGTTGCAATGAGCAACGACAAAGTTTATTGGCTCAAAATAAAACGGAAAACTTGCCCGTTTGTGATCTTGAAAAGGAATTGGCGAATGTGAGTAATAGCTGAAAAACGAAAATTGAAAATATTTAATATAACCTCAAATATTTTTCATTAATTTTTGTTCGTTAGAGCGCCTCTGGTACTGGCTTGGCATTCATTATATTCACCGAGGCGATCAATCAGTTTCCTGGCGCACAAATTTGGGCGGTACTCTTCTTTCTTATGCTCTTCACGCTCGGCATCGATTCGCAGTTTGGCACTTTGGAGGGTGTCGTTACATCGTTGGTGGATATGAAATTGTTTCCAAATCTACCAAAGGAATATATTGTGGGCGTGAGTAAAACAAGTATTTGTGAACGTCATTTCCACCAATTGAAAAATAAATGGACGAGTTATGTATTTCAGAGTAAAATAAGGCAATCATATCGAAAACTATTAAGTGATTGATCGTAGGCATCACAATAGCTCTGAACAATTTTTAAAAACTGTAAAATTTTTAATGTATCAGTTTTTTGGAGACAAAAAATCTTTTGACATTTCATTGGTAAAGTCACGATCCAACTACAACAGGTCGTAGCAGCTCGACAAACAAACAAACACACAAAAATTTTCCATGTATGTTGTTTTTGTAATTTCTGAGTTTATAATCAAAATCGTACTGAAAAATGTTTTGGTTGTCAAAATGTCAATGGATAGAGTCAAGGTTTATAAATACAGGTTGCGTCGTCAGAAGCTTGATGTGTTTGCTGTTGTTGCTGAAATTTTTTTCAGCTGTCAAATCGCATTGGTTTGTTTAGAAATAAAGAGAAGCAAAACAGAAGTAATTTTACTATGAAGTTTTATTTTTAATTGGTATGCTTTTCTTTCACTTATTTTTTGCCAATTTTACACAAAATTTCGAAAAAAACCTTCGAGACAAATCCAAATTAAGTTTTTGCACGACTTTGAATGTTTGGAAACAAAATGACTGTTGGCTTTGACAACAATTTGACACCTGGAAAGCAATAAAACGCAGAAAAAAATTAAAGAGCTGTTCAATTGCTGTCACCTGTCTTACTTCACGATGGGTAGAGTAAAACTTATTTTGACTTTCATTATTAATTTATTTATTTATTTATGAACAAACTTGCAACAAATTGTTACATGACTTTTTTCAAAAGCCAAATGGTATTTAAATGGTTGACGTTTACTATTTTTTCGGGTACGTTCACTGAACTCATACATATGTATACCAAGCTACGAAAGTGATAAATCTCGGGCTTTGAAAAATTTTTCTTATCTAGTCTTTCCTTCAACTGGAATATATGTAGGTGAAACTGCTCCTCCGGCGAAACTCGCAAACACCATTTTGGATATAACCTTTGGTCTTAACTAGATACCTAAAATATGCTACAACAGGCGTCCAAACCACAACTCGATATAAAATCTTAAAATCAATTAGTATGGCTTAGGGTGTACATCACCATCATTTACAATTTTTCAATAATTCTTTGGATCTCTTATGCGTTTCATACAATAACATTATCAAATTTCAAAATGCTTCTAATTTGTCAAGCTGTGATGAAAAAATTTCCAATTAACCCTCAAAAAACGGACCTTAAATGACTAGATTAAAAGACAACTGTCGATATAAAATCTGAAAATCAATTAGTATGGCTTAGGGTGTACATCACCATCTTTTATAGTCCTTCAATAATTCTTTGTTTTTTTTAAGCATTTCGTACAAGTACATTAGCAATGGAATGCCCCCTAAAACAAATAAAATTCAGACGGCTTGATTTTATACCAGCGCATCAATTCGTTGCACCAGGCGCGCATAAAAACTGCGTGCGCAAACAAAATACCAGAAAATGCAGGTATGCAGGAGATATGTATGTATGTATGCCCGCCGGCGTCCACCTGTATTTGTACACATTAGAGTGCCGTTACTTGCTTACAAAAAAATTAATACATTTTCATTTATTAGAGGAATACAACAAATTGTATTTCCAATTTATTAAAAAATAGTTTCAATGTCGATTCACAATTCATTTCAATTTGGGGCAATGATTACACCGGTAGAATTTGGCTAACACTTTTATGGAATGATTTTTCTTATTACATAAAAAAACGTCAAGCGATAGCATCCTCAAATTTCCTATATTCAAAAATGAGGCCACTCTAGTGTACATATATGTATGTAGGTAGAGAGATTACTGCGCAATTTGTAGCAAATAGAAATTTTTGTCAAACAGCGTCCGCGCACGCATTTTTATGCGCGCCTGGTAGAACGAATTGATGCGCTGGTATAAAATCAAGCCGGCTGAATTTTATTTGATTTGAGGGTGCATTCCATTGCTAATGTACTTGTATGAAATGCTTAAACACTCTTAAGAATTATTGAAAAATTATAAAAAAAAGTGATGAATACCCTAGACGCTCTTATCCTGCATCCTCTATAATCTATTAATCTATGCTCCTAATACGTAGGAGAGGTTAACAAATCCCGACTTGGACAACTAAATGGCCGAAAAGAGAGTGAAATTGTGCTCGAACTAAATGCTCTTTGAATGGCGTACAAAGTATCCGGTTCTTTGTTAGATGATACAACTGAAAATCGGGTAGCGCCAAGGGATTCTTGCGTCAGATTTTTTTCGATTTGAACTATTCGTGTGAATAAAACGAAAAGAGTTAACAGTTTTTTTTTGTTTTTTTTCTATAATTTCAGGGACTTTGCTTCTCCTGCTGTTTGATATCAATGTCGTTCGCTAATGGTGCCGGCAGCTATATATTTCAATTAATGGATAGTTTTGCTGGCAACTTTCCACTCTTAATAATTGCGCTTTTCGAATGTTTATCAATTAGTTACATTTACGGTGTGAGAAGGTAAGTTTTTTGAAGCGCCAAAAATTTAAATTTCTCAAAATTTGTTGTTTAATACTTTGTAGATTTTCCGATGATATTGAAATGATGACCGGTTCACGTCCTGGCTTATATTGGATGATATGCTGGAAGTACCTCTCACCCATTGCCATGATAACAATTCTACTTGCCTCTTTCTATCAATTACTTACCGAAGGTAGCAGTTATCCAGCTTGGATAGCAGCCAAAGGTTTCACCGAACAACTAGAATGGCCGCATTGGTGTGTTGTTATTGCATTTTTTCTAGTACTTTCGTCGATATTATGGATACCAATTGTGGCGATACTAAGGTGGGCGTGCTTTGTGTTTTCTTTTTTTTGTTTTTTTAGTTAAATAAAAATTTTGACTTCGTTTTTGTATTTCTGCAGGCTCTGTGGTATAAAAGTGGTGGAAGACTCTGATCCAGCTTGGTTCCCTGAAGCTGAACTTAAGGAGGTGCATGGCATTGTGCCACATGAACCAACAGAAATCGAACGTACTCTATTCTGCTTCAATATGGATGGTACAGAGGGTATGTGTTGTCCGAAATATGGTTTACCAGAAAAATCACTCGAAGAAGAAGAGTAAAAAAGCTAAAAACTAGTGAAGGAAATCGATTATACTCGTAACTATAAAGTGATGAAGAAAATCATAAGCTAGAAAAAATATATAAAATTGAAATTCATTATACCGTCTAATAAAAGAGTTATGAAATAAGTAAAGTGAAACGTGGTGTCACAACTGTCAACTGCGACAGTTGAGAACAATTTGAAACCACAAAGAAAAAAAAGAGTTTTCTAACTTAGTTTGAAACGAGATCATGAATTGAGAAAAATTAGTTATATGCTTTTAAAATTGAAAACTGCATTTTTGGTGGATAAAGTGGTGTGGTGGTGACTCAACAAAACAACTATAAAATACAACAAATGTTAAGTATTATTGGCCGTTTTTTATTCGTCACTTCAAAGCTAATTAAAGAGCTCTTTCTTTGTTTCTGTTACTTTAAAAATTTGTTTAATTCAAAGCAAAAAATATTAAGCAAGTTCAAAAACCTTACAAGCGCCTATAATCTTGTTTGCTAGCTCGTAAACGACTAGATCATAACTTATTTTCAAAAGCAAATTTAAAAGAAAAAAAATTTATATCGCTTTTTTTAAATAATAAATTGCTAAATGCTTAGGAATAAAAAACGGCCATTAATGATATATACTAGCGACATATATATAGTTAAATAATATTAAAAAAAAAAATCGATATAGAACTATTTAAACAGTATTTCAGAAAAACACAAGTGTATTGCAGAAAACGACAAATCGACTTCAAAGCAATGAAAAAAAAAAATGTTATTTCAGGAAAATATTTTAAGCACGAGCGGTAACCATGACCCAATAAAAATTTATTTATTTTTTTCTATTCTAAATATTATTTGATAAGTAGTTTTTAAAATACGTTTGTGTCTTTCTCGAATACTGTTGCATATTAGTATTATATAAATAAATTTCTGAGTATTATATTGAAGTACAATAATTTAAAAAATATTTATATATGTAAAAACAATGCCTAGCTGTAAATATATACATACATATGTACATATGTATGTACTTATATAAAATATATATCAAAGACAATAATACCATACTTTACGTAATTTTATGTTACGACTGATGCATATATACATACGTAGGATTTTAAAAATAAGAACTCAAAAAAGAAATACAAAAGTGCGTTAGATCGTATAAAAAAACAAGGCCCTACCCTCTTTTTTTTGCGAAGAAGTTTCGGAAAAGATACATTTTCTGGTTGCCTTATTAGACGCACATTTCACCAATAGTACTTTGAAATAAAAAATTCCGACGTTTTTTATTTTAATTGGCAGCACTGAAATATTATCATGTAAGATTTTATAAAATAAAATAAATAAATATTTTATTGTGTCTAATAGATTGAAAATAAAAAATTCTATCAGCTTTTGTTTGAAAAAAAAAAAAAAAATCAAATGTCAAAAACGTTGGTAACGAAAAATGTATAATGGCGATTATTGGGGTAACAAGAAAATATTTATTTTTTGTTTTTTTTTTCGCAAAACGTACAAAGAAACACTTAATGTAGACAGGTGTATGGCGAACTCTTTTTTGTAGACTTTCATATACAGTCTCCCAAAAACTAAACGTATAGTAAAGTTATACATACATTAGCCACCGAATATAATCCTACATATATGATATATTCAATTAATTTTAGCTGGTAATGGCAGCTGCTATTTTACATAAAGTATTAAAACTTGAAGAAGTATATGAATAAAAGTGTTATATTATGTCTGACTTTTCGAACTAAAAGTTTGTAAAAACCTTTCTAGCCTACAAAAAAATTGTGGCGCGGAAAATTGCAGGTAACACAGCTCTGCTAAGAATGAAAGCGTTCATAACTTTTAATTCAATTATTTTAAAAATTGTAATTGGCAACATAGCAACTTCATTCATGCACTTCTTCAAAAATGTGTAAACTTAGGTATTTATGATGAATATGCAAACTTTAATTTTTGTCATAAATAAAAACAAAAAAAAATTATATACATAGATTCTCTAGACTGCTCGCATATTGTTTTCGATACCACTGGAAGTGACATATCCTATTTCTTTTTTCACACTTACTCACATGCATACATACATAAATACATATATGATTCCACTTACGTAAATACAAATACTCGTTAAAAATGCATATCATCGCATTCTTTACAAAATGAAAAAAAAAAAACAAAAAAAAATTTAGAAAAAACATTTTTTTTAATTTTTTAAAAAAGTTGTTTGTTCCGCTTTCTTAAATTAAAAATTAGTTAACTATTCTTTAAATAATTTACAAAATTAATTTAAACTTACCTGTTTTTTTTGCAAATATTTATAGTTTATATATTTCAAGTTTAATGTATAAATAAAATAACAATTTACAACTCGCTTTCGAAATCATTGCTCAACAAATTTGTACTAACAAAACTATTTTGAAAAAGTACTTTTATTTACAAAAATTCGGATTTAAGATATGTTTTTAAATTGATACAGCTAACTTAATAATAAATCAAAATTAGGTACACAGTCCTGTTAAGTAATGATTACTAATCGCAATAATTGAATAATAAAAAAAAAAATTTTTAAATAAAAAATTTTAAAATACAATCGAGAAAAATTTAAAATAGTCAAAACATTTTCGATTAATTTTGATTAAAAAAGAATTATTATTAATAATAAATATTATTATTGATTGAAAGAGCCATATAAACAATTGACTACTTCATTTCTAATTCGAAGTTCAGCAAGTCTAATTTAAGGCAATTAGAAATAGAAATTACCGGATTTAATTAATAGCATATTTTTATTAAACTTATGCCACAATAAAAAAAAATAAACAAAAAAAAAATCCCTTTATAACCTAATAAAAATTTACCCTATTTATAACATTTACTTTAAGGCCAGTAAAAGTATTCATGTTGTGTGTTCGCAAAACAAAAAAAAAAAAAACTGATCGACCTGTCTCGCTTAAAGTTTATTGCAAAGATATATTTAAGAATTCTACATGTTTGTACATACAATGAAACAAATTTATTAACATAATTGCTACTTAGTTAGTTAAACTAAAATAAAAGTGTAAACGAAGAAGTGTGCCGTTTACATTAGGGTGGGTTAAATTATGCTGAAGAAAATATTAAAAGAATGCGTATAGTGAAAACGAACTCTGTAGTAGCCTTGACCTCATTTAAAGCCATGAAAAATTTAAATATGTTTTTTCTTTAATTTAATTAATTTAACTTTCTGTCATTTTAATTTAATTAATTTTATTTTATTTAGTTTAATTTAACTTAATTTAATATTATTTTATTTTATTTAATTTGATTAGTTTAACTTAATTTAATTTTATTTGATTTTATTTAATTTAAGTTGATTTAATTTAATTTAGTTTATTAAGTATTTAATTTGTTTTAACTGAATTTGATTTAATTCAACTTAATTCAATTTAATTCAATTCTTTAGCTTAGTTTAATTTAATTTAGTTTAAGTTAAGTTATTTTAATTTTATTTAACTTCACTCATCAATTCAATTTATTTTAATTTAATTTAATTTAATTTATTTTAATTTAATTTAATTTAATTTAATTTAATTTAATTTAATTTAATTTTTTTGTAATTCTATTTGGTTTCATTTAATCTGATTATTTTAATTTAGTTTAATAGTTTTATTTTTTAATTTGTTTGTCTCTTTTCTTTGTTTAACATCAAAATATTCTTTTTCTTCATCAAATCGTACGCATTGTTCGCTTCGCCTATACTCAATACACATTCGACCCGCTCTAATATACATATGAAAAAAAAATTGAATATAAGAATTTAATTAAGAAAAGGGAAACTGTAAAATTTATTATTATAAATTAAATTGTTATTGATGTTTAAATTAAAAATAATTATATAACTCCACAGCACACATACATACAAACATTCAGCCATAACATAACATAGCATAATTCTAGTCGTACATATGTAGCTAATGAATTTTATGATGCGTTCAAGTGTTAATTGCTTTTCAACACAAATAATGAATAGGATGTATTTATTAAATTGTTAGTATTTCAATGAAATTTATATTTAAAATGCCTACATCATACATACATACTAATATATCTCTTAATAAGTACATTCATATATGTATATTAATTTAAAAAATGTATTCTATTATTTTAGATATTAATAATTCTAGTTAAATTTAATTTGTTGTTGTTGAGAAAGTTAATACAAACTAATATACATATGCACATACATACAATTGTTTGTATGCTTAATCCTATCCAGTAATGTTTACTATATACAATACATATGTACATACTCACATATATATAACACATAGATAATGAAGGAAAAGCAATTACAAAAGACAAAAACAAAATGAAACTAAAATGTATTTATTATTGTAAAAAAGTGAGACAATAAAACGTAATTTAAACGCAAAAATACAAAAAAAAAGCAACAAAAAACATTCCAAAATATGTACTGAAGACAATAAAAAATATAAAACGTGACAAAAACAATAATTATTAAACTAATAAAGATAAGTGAGTGAACACTAAATTTGTTTAATTTTATTCTTGCTGAGGCTCAAACGAACAATTGGTAAGTGAATCAGGAAAATATGAAAAATATGATAAAAAATTTTTTGTTTACAAATTTTTATTCAAATAAGTTTTTTTTTTTAATTTCCATTACTAAAAGCGTATTCAAACTTCTTTTCGAAATTTAATTAGCTACACACTTAGTAGATGGAAATATTTAATTAACTCTTTACAGTTTAAAACTTTGTGAAAGCTTTCTGAAAAACACGCATTACTTTCCACTGCCTTGTGTGATTGCACCCGTAGTCTGCGCAGTAGCTTCAGTTAATTCCTTTTGTCTCATTTCAGCCCGCTTCCTTTTGTGATTATTTGATTTGATATGCAAATTCCATTGATATTCGCCTATGAAATGACGTTCACAAACAACACAATAGTTGCTAACCTGAAAATTGATTAAATGGGAAAAATGTTTAAATATTAATAATGCGGCAATTTAAAATTCATTTCCTTCGACCTATGTACCTCTTCATTGAGTCCAGCTCTAGGATGTATACGTTTAGGTATTGGTTGTATCTCACAAACCACGCCCTTTAGATAGCTATCGACAATCGTGCGTGCGCGTTCAAACACGTTTGTCTGCCATTTGCTTACATCGCTCGTATCGAGTTCATACAAATCGGGCACTTGACGATCCTCACAGGCCAATAATCGATTATTGATCCATTTAATTTGCTTTCTTGAGTAACGGCGAGTTACGAGTTTCAAATCGTCCAAACAAGAGCTTAGCAAATCGATGCCCGGTGGCAATTCTGGCTTTGCATCCACTTCTTCTTCTAACTTTTGAGCTTGACTAGTTTTCTTATTCTTTCCTGGTGTTTTGTCTAAACACAAACATAGAAAATAATTCAAAGTTAAATGTTGGTTTGTTAAATGTCAATTAATAAATATTATGATTTGTAGGGGATTAGAAAACCGGAGGAATACAGAATGTGGAAAATACTTAACGGATCGTTCTGACGAACTAAAAAAACTAAGTGTCAAAAACCGATTTGAGCTCCGGTTTAAGGTAAAGTTTCATAATTTCATTTAAAAAAACAAAAACCGGACCGCTCTAATGAAATATACATAATAAAACAAAAAATTTAATCAAACACAAAAACTATAAAAAAAATTAAAAGAAAATGAAATGCAACAAAATGAAATAAAATATAATAAAAAAAAAAATTAAAAAAATTCGAAACGAAAAAAAATTTTAATTAAAACAAAATTTTTTTAAAAAGTTTAGATAAAAATGCAACTAAATAAAATAAATAAAAAAAATATATATAACTAAATGTAACAAAAAAAAAAACTTTATAAAACGAAAAAAAATAAAATAGAATTAAATAAAATATAACAAATTTTGCAAAAAAATATCACAACACAAAAAAATTTAATGAAATATTATTAAATAATCTAAACACAGAAAAAAATTAAGATAACATAATATAAGAACAAATAAAATGACAGAAAAAAATAAAATAGAATGGAATAAAAAAAATAAAAGAAACCTTATTGTACGGAAAAAATTAAAAAAAATTGAAATAAACAAAACAAAATACAAAGAATCAAAATAATTTAATAAACAAGGAAAAAAAATTAAAACCAAAAAACTCAATGAAACAAAAAAATTTAACTAAAGTAAAAGTCAACAAAATAAAATAAATTAAAAACAAATGAACAAAAAAAGTAGATAAGGAAAAACTTAAGATAAAATGAGACCAAACAAAATAAAATAAATAAAAAAACTGAGAGAAACAAAAAAATTTATAAAAATAAAAGGCAACAAAATAAAATAAATTAAAAAACATAAAAAGAAATGTTGATAATGAAAAACTTAAGATAAAAAGACAAAACAAAATAAAATAAATAAAAACAAAAATTGAATCAATTACGAGATAATAAAACAATAAAACAAAAAAATTTGAGACAAAATAAAAAAATTAAATTAAATAATATACATATAAAACAAAATAAAACAAAAGAACTGAGAGAAACAAAAAAATTTATACATATAAAATAAAAGGCAACAAAATAAAATAAATTTAAAACAAATGAAAAAAATTTTATGAAAAAAATTTGAATCAAATATAATAAAAAAATAAAAATTTGAAAAAAAAAAGAAAATCAATAACAGTTAAATGAAATAAAATATCGAAAAATAGTAACAAATATTTAGATCTGTAACTTGAACAGCATTCTCTTTCCTCATTCTGAAAAATAATATGATAAGATTTTCAAAAATATATTTTTTTAATTTCCCCAATCTAATATATGTATGTATGTATATGGAAATCTGTATATAGATTTTATCTTTTATAGTTTTTTCTAAAACCCTAATTCAATATACCTGCTATTGGCATTTTATAACCATTCAAGCGTAAGTAATCTTCAATTTTGCGATCATTTGTCTCATTGTACTGCTCCAAGTAGGGTACGAATTCTTTGAAGCCAATGGTTTGAAGAACGCCACGTGTGTATGTTAAGGGTTCGTTACTTTTGCTAGAAAACAAAATGCAAATGTGTCTACATTAGGGTGCGCTTCGTTTTGTGAGTAGACAAATGATTCTTACCTTTTATCAATCTTGTTTTCGTTGTGAAAGGCTCGCAATTCTTTCAATAAACCACGCTCGAGCATATTATCAATACGTTGCTCCAAACGCTTGTCAAGTACTTCCTGAAAGAGAGAAATGAAAGAAAGATATGAATCTTTGTAAGTGATTTTCTTCAAATTCGAAAACCCGGACTTTTCGTAGCCTAATAAAGTTGGACTAGTGTCTCAAACTTCATTGACAATTGATTGTTTTATGAAGATTTAAAGTTTACTCCAATTAATGCCTTTTGAACACATTCCTATTACATTTGTCAATGATTAAATCTTCGAAACACTAAAAACCTGGTAATGCTTGACCTACTTTTTTTTGATTATATTTATGGCGTTAATAAAAATATAAATTGTGATAATCATATTCTTTTTACATTTCTAAGAATTGTTACTCAAATAAAACGCAGTCAAGCTGATTCACCTAGCTATTACTATTTCCTTTGGTCATTGGGTACACACACAAATTTTGGTTTTGATAAATAATTTGAAATGTTCAAAGACCTGGTGACAATCTAACTACGCCATTAGTAGTTGTCCAGTTTTGTTTTTTTTTTCCTTGTGTTATTGCTCATTTAATAAATGCCTGAATCTTACAAGATTAATATCTTATCGATTTGTTCTAATTTTCGTATCTAAAATGAAATCTACGCTTGAAGCACCACAAGTATTGGTAAAAAAAAAATTAATAAAAATGCCATCTAAGCTATTTTTGGAATCGAGTTAAGATTTTGTCATATACATACATATGTATATTTTTAATTTATTTTATTGTTTTCTATTTTATTGTTTATTTTTGTTTGCTGATATTTCCTTCAATTACGTACTTGTTTTTTAATACCTTTTCTTTCCTTTAGCTTAATTTCTTTTAACTTCATTGTATTTCGCTTTATTTCATTTTTGTTTTAATTTTCTTTTAACTTATTTTATTTTATTCTATTTCAATTTATTTTATTTTATTTTATTTTATTTTACTTTATTTTATTTTATTTTATTTTGTTTCATTTTATTTTATTTTATTTTATTTTATTTCATTCCATTTTATTTTATTTTATTTTATTTTATTTTATTTTATTTTATTTTATTTTATTTTATTTTATTTTATTTTATTTTATTTTATTTTATTTTATTTTATTTTACTTTATTTTATTTTTTTTATTTTATTTTATTTTATTTTATTTTATTTTATTTTATTTTATTTTATTTTATTTTATTTTATTTTATTTTATTTTACTTTATTTTATTTCATTTCATTTCATTTCATTTTATTTTATTTCATTTATTTTATTTTATTTTATTTTAATTTATTTAATTTATTTTATTTTAATTTATTTTATTTTATTTTATTTTATTTTATTTTATTTTATTTTATTTAATTTAATTTAATTTAATTTAATTTAATTTAATTTAATTTAATTTAATTTAATTTTATTTTATTTTATTTTATTTTATTTCATTTTATTTTAATTTATTTCATTTATTTTATTTTATTTTACTTTATTTTATTTTATTCTATTTCAATTTATTTTATTTTATTTCAATTTATTTTATTTTATTTTATTTTATTTTATTTTATTTTACTTTATTTCATTTCCTTTAATTTTATTTTATTTTGTTTTATTTACTTTATTTTATTTTATTTTATTTTATTTCATTTCTTTTCACTTTATTTTATTTTATTTTATTTTAGTTTATTTTATTTTATTTTATTTTATTTTTAGAAATATTCGTTTCACCCTTTTTGGAACACCCTATAGAAAAGATGTATGCAACACATTAAGTTAGTGGTTTCCTTACAAATTCCAATGAATTTGCCACAATTATTTATTGGTAAGAAAATTAAAATTCAGCGACATTCTGCACTGCAGTGGCCTAAAGTAGTTTATTTTTCTTAACCAAAATGCAATTACACAACCAGTTTAATTGCTCAGCCAATAGCTGACAGCAACACTTGGTATTTGTGCGATGCAACCACCCAACAAACAATACAACTGGGGGCTTAAACTAACTCAAAACTAGCGTGAATGGAAGGACTAATAAAAGCTATTCCAAACGGTACCTGTTGCGAACGAGGTGCTTGAAGTGCCTTGGCCACCAATTACCACCACTAATGGCAGCTCAAAGCATTACTAGAGTGTTGAGCTAGATTTAGTATTGTCGTAAAAATGTTTAGCTCTGGGTTAGTTCTGTCCCAGTCGAGTCTTCTGCAGGTTAAGCATGCCTGGATGTATACCTTCAACATTCATTCAACTTAATGATGGCGACGACGAACTGCAAATGATAAACGCGATTGCGTCAAATCGGAAATTAGCATGCAAATGCGGTAACCAACCAAGGTTGCCATACTATTTTTTTTTGTATCTCAAATTTGTTATGATAAGGAACAAAACTATAACGACTACAACAAATTTGCGGGAATAATTGAGGTAATTAGTCTTTCTCTCGGTCAGCAAACTTTGGAGTTTATTTATGGTATGGAGGGTGAATATTTGAAAAATTCCATTTATATGGAAGAGACCACGTCCCCGGGTAGTCCACCTAAAAATGTTGAGTAAAATTTTTTCTTTTTATTAACTAAAAATTCTCCAATTTCCCCACGATACTTTTCATACCAAAAAAAAATCTACTCAGCAAAAATGCATCATCAAAATTGCTCCGAGGTGGCAACCCTGCAACTAACCGGCATTTCTTCAGCAAATAAAAATAACAATAATCCAAAGTTTGCAAAATGCGTTCTGTGACTTATTCATTCTTCTTCTTCTTTTTGCTCTTTTGCATTTGACTTAATGCACTTTGCGCACTGGGCGTTTTACGATTCATTTGGCTTTTGGCCCATAAGTAGTTATGCCGATCGAGTGCAACAACAAAATGTTAAATAAATGATGTTGGTACTGGTCGAAGACGTGCGCATTGGTAATGAAAGAACGATGAACCAACAAAGCCGATCGTACAAACGTATGTACATAGAAGGGGGGGCAAGAGTTGACATAGAATGTGATTGGTAATTGAAGAGGAAGAATTACGAATTTATAGGAATGTAAAGTGAAAGGAGTTCGACTGGTTCTTTTCCATACTAAGCTCGAAAGTTGCTTTTTGCTCTAAAACAAAAAAAAAAACTCTGAACGAATGTGCGTAGCGTTCGCCATTATTGAGAATGAATGATGGAATATCTCATTGAAGGGGAGGAAGAGCAGTGAAGTTTGTGGTTCTGACAACAGTGAAGCGTGATAATGATGTTCTGCACGCGCAGGCAGCCGATAAGCCGCTACATGGCGTGTGTTTGTTGTGCGCGAGGAGGTGACTTGCAAGAACTTGTGCAAAGAATTGAAAAATTGAATTGGCAAAAGAACGTTGGTGGCATTCTAAAAATGTGAAATCGTTAAAAGAATGCAGCGCAGTGGTAAATAAGCGTTGAATGTGGGATTTTTTCTTATGCTGCGAAGTTTAATGTTTTTTTTCTTTAAATTTTGTATTTGGTATGTACATATGTATGTATGTATACGAGTATTGTTATACGTATGCGAGTCCAATATTGATTGTGATAATTCAGGAAAAGACAAATTGTAAAACGTGGAAATATTTATGGGAGAAATAGTTTCTTATCGATACTTATCAACAAAATCAATTATAAATATAAGTATGTGCAATGGGAAAAAGTGTTCTATATTTCAAGATAGACCTCTAGCAATGCGTCGGTGAAGAAATTATCTACTTTTATGTAGCAGTTATTGAGTGATGCGCATACAAACATATTTGCATACAGAATATTTGCTTTGACTACTGCTGTTTTAAGACTAATTTTACGTAAAACCAACAAGAAAGTAATCTTACAGACATCGAACTGCTCGAATTTCACTGAATGTATACAAATAATTTGAGACAACTTTTCGCGCCACCACTGTATAAAGCGGAAATAAACTATTTTCTTGCTCTAAAATGGTTCTTAAACTTTAAGTTAAACATCTAGCAATACAACGGTAAAGATGGGATACAATTTTATAAAGCGGTTTTGAGTAATGCGAGAACAAACATATAGACAGGCAAACAAAAATGCTTAAACACCGTTAGAGAATAAGAAGATTACAATCTACACGGGCTAAAAAATGGAAACTGGATCGGAGGATGGGATGCACTCAGAAGTTTTGCAAATCAAGAAGTCGACTCCCTGAGTCGAGCAGTGTCTTCCAAGCAGCGCTTCCAGAGCTTTTCTTAAAATTACCCCCTAAAATTTAAAATTATTGAGCGACAAACAGAAATGCTAAAAAAAAATGGTCAAAAGACAACTCCATATTAACTCTTCGTGTCATATGTCGTATCGAATTGTCAACTGTGAAATCAGCTGTTCGTTGCCATGTTCATTCCAAACACGTACTGCGCTAAATTGAAAATGTTTCCGAAACTTCTTGTATATGTACATACGGCTAAATTTAGTCTTATTTAGTCTGTTTGTTGGAAGTTCTACTTCTGTTAATATGTTGTTCTTGTTGTAAAGCTTTACTGATTTGTTGTTATGTGCCATGAAAATTAGAATGAATGCTATTTTTGAAATTTCTTCAAAAATGTCCAACATGAAAATGGGGGAATACGTTGACGCTTGACATGTCATCTGAAAATTTAGTGTTATGGAAAGGCGACGAACTTACGCAGAGCAACGGATATAAATAAAATGCTTTAAAGGTAACAAACTTTCACATACATATATGTACACATGCACACATACATACATGCTGGAGAATTGTTTAGGTTTTTAGCAATAATTCTAAAAGGCACAGTGGCGTTGTTATAGAAGGGAGTCACGAAATAATCATTCAGTCGAAAGTCTAATATTTCTTTACTACTTGGAAAATGGCTAAGCCGACTTGGATGCAAATTGTTATGTGGATATTATTCCAAAACTTTTCAGGTGCTGCCACCGAGAATATTTTTGCGAGACTGCCACCTTTTTGGCTTTTTTTAATGTAAAGAGGTGATCACAAAAGTAATATCAAAGGAAAGGTATTTTTAAAAAAAAATTATTCCAGGCAGGGTTGCCACCTGATTTTATAACATTGATTTGATTTGTTTTGATTTAATTTAATTTAATTTTACTTTATTTTATTTTATTTTATTTTATTTTATTTTATTTTATTTTATTTTATTTTACTTTATTTTTTTTATTTTATTTTATTTTATTTTCTTTTATTTTACTTTATTTTATTTTATTTTATTTTATTCCATCTAATTTTTTTTATTTTATTTAATCTTATTTTATTTTTATTTATTTTGTTTTATATCTCTCCCAAGTGATTATTAGCTTTCAATTTCGACCAAATCCTATAATTCAACAGAGGTCCCATGCCCCCAAAATCTCTACCTTCCCTTCATTTGCAACTGCACTGATGGTAGCTCAAAAATCAATTCTATTACTGGATCTCAAGTGATATATTGCACATCCATATTGCATGAGATGCTCACGGTTATGGCGGATTAAGGGCAAATGCTTGGCATTTAGACGACAAGCAACACCATCAGACAGCAGCAATGCGTTTGCTAGGGGACAACTCCGGTACTCTCATACATTTGTGAAGTGTCATTTTAATTGTTTTACTAAACGTTCCTGACGCATGCAACACATCTGAGAATTTAATTACTTTAGTGCGATGGAAACTTTTCGGAACACCGCTTACAAACATACAAACTGAATACATATTAATTAGTTCGTATGTAAGCCTAAAATACTCGTTTTTGTGTCCATCTAAAGATACGAGTTCTTCGAGTTTTGTTGTGTTGTTGGCAAATGCCATCTTTGAGTTTGTTTACTTCGAAAGGTCGTAAAACTAAAAATTTTAAATTTTATTATAAATCATTTAATAAATAAATAAATACAAGTCAAATAATGAAGTAAGACAGCGTGGGGGATACCCATAAAAAATTTTTGTGAATAACACTGTCAAAATCTTTTACTATAAGCATTTCATATTTATAATTGTTTGCCTAAGTTTTTCAAAAAATATGGCAAAGAAGAGACCTGCTTACAGACCAGACAAAACAAATATTTGCTTTACAGCGCATGTTGTTGTTGTTTTATCGTCTAAATACTCCCCGACTCTAGATCCGGTCTCAATACCTACGGATTAATACATTTTTGCGGGTTTATTCAAAGCTCCCCAACCCGCTGGTTTTCTAGATCCCAGAATTGGTATCCCCCGTAAACGTAAATATATACTGGGTTGAGCTTATAGATACATACCTGATCACAACGCAACCAAAATAGAATAGTGTGAGGATAGCGTAACGGACCACCAAGTCGATTGCCTCCAGGTTTTGCACGTTGCGCTTTATATGTTTCCGTTAAAGTTTGTCCCGTTAGTTGATAAACCTCAATGGCGCTAAGGAAGAAAAGAAAAAATAGGAAATATTTAATAGGTCTCTCATGGATATTAAGTAATAAGTCTTGAAATATATATATGTATACAGGACTATGTTTATTTATCTCGCTCTATTTTCCTGAAGGATATTTTTTGGATTTTGGGAAAAATTTGTTTTTTTTTTTTTTGCTTCACTGCCTTCTACATATATTTGTGCCAGTATTTGTGAAGTGCATTGAATTGTTATTGGCATTCTAGCACTTCCTTCAGTTTGCAATTCATTTTCCGGAAGTCACGTTTCTGTTGTTATTTATTTTTGTTGTTGCTCTTTTCATGACACATATTCTACTTCTTGCAAGTCTTTCACGGGTTCCGGCTTTCAGTGTTTATGTCCGTAAATATGTGTGTATTTGTACATTTTCCTTTCTAAATGTGCTCAAAGCGGAATGTCAATATTGCAGGTTTGTGTTAGGAAATTTCCAGTCACAAAGCTAGAACGTGTCGGTTCTATTAATAAATACGGATTGCATTAAATATAACGCCCCTGTAGGAAACAGAAGCATAAAGCAAAAGTATTAGCGAAAGTGGTATAGTGATGCCATTGATATAGAGAATAGATGTGCTGTCCACCGGAAGGTTCCTGGTTCAAGTATGGAAATATCTCGCCAACAGTTAGAGTTAAGCAGATTTTAAAACTCGAATACATTCCAAAACATTTTTGAAAATTTTTCTTCACGTTTTTACTTTGAAAGCATCATTTCTTGTCGAATATGTAAAAAATGTATAGATTCAAAACATTTTCGAGACGCGATGGCTATTTATGATTTTTTAAAAATAGCATAAATATTTTAAAAACTTTTTGATTCAATACATTTCGATGTCAAGGCGGCAATCACTTTTTGTTACTTTTAATTGTACTACTGTTTCTGAATTGTTTTTAACAATTAGAAAGACTTATAATTAATTAGAATAACAATTTTGT
>OX608081.1:22597135-22679635 GCA_951509765.1 Sphenella marginata | reverse complement strand
GGTTACCACTGTCTTTGTAATGATGTTAGAAATAATTGTAGCCAACAAGCCCACCCCAGTCACGTCCCCCGTCCACATTAAATAAGGCCATATAAGACACTCAAAAGCGACGTGCCACTGAATGAATTTTGATTTTGCTGCACACCATTCATAACAAAGCTCAAAGCTTCCATTGAGAAAAATCACAATAAAAAAAGGAAACAAAAAAGTAAGAAAATGACTAGGTGCGCCAGTTAATTGGGGAAAATTACAAGACAACGAGGAAATGCATAAAAGTAATGAAAGTAAAAACGAATACAAGCCAAGGAGCTATGAAAAAGCATGAAATATTAATAATAATAAAAAGTGGTTCTGCTACCTTCTTCTTATCTCTTGTCATACGCTTCCTGATATGCCACTCAAAAACTTTCTAAATATGACAAAAAGACATTCCGAAAAGTTTTCAGAAATGTTTGAAAAAGGTTTGGCAGCGTTATTTAAGATATTTGAAACATCGAACAAGTTTAAAAGTAAATACAAAATTTCAAAATATAACAAATTAAAAAATTTGAAAATGTTTGACCCACCTTGGCCACGAGACATTGAGCAAAAATTTGTAAATAAACAATTAGTTACGCGCAATGGAAAAATTGATTAAACACGCAAACGGCTGTCGATTTATTCTTTTTTTGAAGACAACGACATAAAACAATTTTTGTTGTTGTTAATTTTTGTGTCTTTATGTTGTTGTAATAATTACTCGCACATCATTAAATCGTTACCGGCGCATCGCGCTGCACAAAAACATTGAATCAATCACGTCCCGCTCATTGCACCCATCTCATCACAAGCGAAAGTCAATGGAACAGCTGTTCGTTGAACTAGTTTTGAGGGAGAGGGGGCGTATGAGTGATATTTTTTGTTTACATTTTTATATTTTTTTTTTTTTCAAATACCCACTAATGTGTGCCATGTGCCAAAACAGCACCGATACCTAGAAACCTAATGTTATTTGCATAGAAGTAGGTTGGTTGGTGTTTTGCCTGGGTTGGGAGAAGCGCGCATGTAATTTGCCGTAAACAAAATTCAAAAATAAATGCTAAAAAAGAAAAACATTTATGTAAATAATAATAAAAGAGTAATAAAAAAGTGTGGCAGACAAGCAGAACACAGCGCGCGAATAAATGTATGTAAATAGGTAGGTGAGGTGAGGTGTAATAGACATGTGGCAAATGCGAGCATAGGTAAACATGCAATTTTATGTAGACGAAGGTGGGGCATAAAACAGAGACCGCATAGGAAAACCTTACTATCTACATAAAGAAATACATATTTACATACAAACATAGATATGTACATGCCCGCACGCCTTTATTGAGCACTTTTAACAGCTGGCGCCAAATTTTATTTATTTACTTTTTAAATGTTTTCACTATTTACACATATTTTTTACTGGAAGAATTTTTTTTTCAACTATTGATATTATTTTTCAGAATGGCGAAAAAAGATACCGAAACCTTACAGATCTTAGCAATAACATTTATTGTTAAAAAAAATTAAAAGAAACAATTCAATTTAATTTTTGGGATGCAAAAAAAAAAACACCAAAAAAAATTTTATACATATATTTAATTAGAATCAGCAATCGATTTCCCTCAAAAATCTGTCTCTATATTGATGTTTTGGAAAGTTTGCAAACCAAATCACAAAAATGCTTAAGACAGAGAAAGTTTGAACTTTTCGGTAAGGAATTCAATTTTTTACCCCCCTTTTCATGGCTATAACTCTTTTATAGATATGGTTAAGGTTATTTCGGTGGTTATTGTTCTGGCTATTTTTATGGTTATGGTTGTGGTTATGGTTATGATTATGGTTGCGGTTATGGTTATGGTTATGGTTATGATTATAGTTAAGTTGATGGTTATGATTATGGTTGTTTTTATGGTTATGGTTGCGGTTGTGGTTATGATTATAATTGTGGTTATGGTTGTGATTATGTTTATGATTATGGTTATGGTTATGGTTATGGGTTTGGGTATTGTTATGGTTATGGTTGTGACTATGGTTATGGTTGTTGTTATGGTTATGCTTGTACATAGTTATGGCTGCGGTAATGGTTATGGTTATGATTATGATTGTGGTTGTGGTTTTGATTATGGTTATGGTTACGCTTATGATTATGCTTTTGGTTATGGTTATGGTTACGGTTAAAGCCTATGGTACCATAAATCGATTATATTGATTTCTATAAGGTTGATCGAATAAGCTGTTTTATATAGATATGACCATGTCGCCATTAACAGGGCTCTTCAATGTGCGGGTAAGGCTTTGATAATTTATCCGGCGTCGTTAAGGTTTACACGTTCACCGTGGATTAAATCTACGATTATGGATATGGTATAGCAATCTTCGAGTATGAAGCGCAAATGTTTCTTCAAGTTTCACGGCGTAGTAATAATAATCAAAATACCCTCCTCAGCCAGCATGTCTCAAGCAACTTGGTTTAAGAATGACTTGCAATTTCGAATCTTGATTATTTTAAATAAGCACATCAAATATTGTTTCGATTTTTTTTTGTGCTCCTATTTAATAATTGTATCTTGCATTTATGTATATCTCATAGAATGTAGGTAAAAAAAGATACTTCGCTTCCAAACAAATTAGCTTCATTGGCGCTGAGCAACCCAGCTACGGAGCACGTGACCAACAATAGGTAAAAAGTCTTGTCTCTAACTGCTTTGTCGGCTAGATCACGCTTTTGTTGCTTTAACGCCAAATCACAGCTTTTTGTGCTCCACACAAATTATGTGTTGAGTATAAAATGGTTCAATTTAAAGTTGTTGTTGTAAGATTTTTAAATTGATTCTTTTTCTGATATTTCCGCGAAATTTATTGGGTTACAAAAGAAATAAAAATGATTTATGTTAAATTAAAAAAAGTAGTACGAAAATGGGTGAATGAAGTACATATGTACATATGTTCATATGTATGTATGTACATATGTATAAGAGATGTGTGAAAAATTCTTACCTAAACCGAAAAGTAAGAAATAAAGAAATAAAGAAACCGCATCCACAACATAATCATAGTCATAACCAAGTAAGTCACCGTAACCATAACCATAAAATACCCGTAAACATAACCAAGAAATTAATAAATCACCATTAACATAAATATAAAATTACCTTGTCATAAAATAAACATATCCATAAAATTACCTTAACCATAACCATGACTAATATTATAACCATAATCGCAAATATAGCCATGACCATATCCATAAAATAACCATAAGCATAAACCAGAAAATTATCATAGCTATAGCCATAACCGTAACCATAATCTTAAAATTACCATAACCATAACCGTACCCATACCATAACCATAAGCATATTTATAACATATCCATAACCTTAACCGTTACCATATCTAAAATGAGTAAGTGTACACTTAATTACAGTCATATCCATAACCGTAACAATAATCTTAAAATTACTATTAGCATAACCGTACCCATACCATTACCATAAGCATATTTATAACATATCCATTACCTTAACCGTTACCATATCTAAAATGAGTAAGTGTATACTTAATTACAGTCATATCCATAACCGTAACCATAATCTTAAAATTGCCATAACCATAACCGTGCACATACTATAACACATTCATAACCTTTACTGTTACCATATCGAAATTAATAAATTTATATTTATTTATAGTTCAGGCTAGCGTTATAAGAAGAGGTCAAAACTGGTATAGTGGTCATTCTAGACCATCACATTTTTTGCAGAGAAGCTGTTTTTCAACCGAATTCGTTGCCTTCCTCTAAACAAAGTTTACCGAAATCGACCGTTAGTCTTTCAGTACACAATTATGGGTCCATTGTATTTCTTGCATTGCATTCTCTTAGGATAGCAGAATCCCTGCTGGGCTTGAAATTTGCAAAAACAAACTAAAACTTTCAATGATTTCGTGCTAAACTAACGAACTTCCTCAAATTCCAGCAATCAAAAAAGTGGTCCAATAATAAATGGCTTGTTAGCAACACACATGAGAGCACACATTCCGTAAATGCATGGTCTTAAGCTCATCAAAAGAAACGCAGACCAAAAGCCGCACTTAATAACTAAGCAGAGCAGAGCTGAGGCGAACAAGCGTCTTCCCACACAAAAAAGCGTTTTTAACATTTAAAATCAAAGCATGAACAGAGCACAGTGAGGATGCCGCTTATACATTTTTGTTTTTGTTGTTTTATTTATACGCTAGTTGATGCAATTTCCAATGAAATGTGAATAAGTAAAGCAAATAAAAATTAAACAAATAAAAAAATGTAAAATAAAATTAAAAACGTTAAACGTTTTGTGGCGACGAAAAAAAAAAAAGCTCGTAAGACGAAACGTGATCACCGAATTTCGCAGCTTCCATACATATGTACATATGTACATTTGTAAATATATACATTCATTCAACAAAACATTAGCACCAGCGAGAGACGATGAGCTGCATGGTATGCCATGTTTAGTAGGGCCCAAAGGCCCGCGACATAATAGAGCTTGGGGGCAACAAAAAGCGGTAGGTGATGGCGCATGCGAGGCTTTGTGGTTTCACAGCTACGCAGCAGCTCCAATTTATGCCTTTACTTATTGTTACTATTGAACAAACATACTGTGTTACTATATACAATGCCGGCAAATTAACTAGTTCCCAACTATTAGCAACTGCAAGTCCCACTAGTCCCTTTTATAATCAACACCTGAGTTCACTTTTAATCATTATATCTCCGAAACCAGTTGAGATATGGAACTCAATTATATCGCTTCTTGCAACACTCATTAGCACCTTTCGTTTGATACCCATATTGTACTAACACATTATGGATCACCCTGGTCCAAATATTGGTCGATAACTCAGTAACCGGTCTAGTTATCGAAATGAAAGATAGCTTAAACTGTAAATTGAACATCTAGTAGTGCTACAGCGAAACTTGCATTCAATTCTATTCAGAAGTTTTTGAGTGATGCGCGCACAAACATACACACAGACAAACAAAAATTCCAAAAACTATTGTTTTGGATTCTATCTATCAAATATCTGCATTTTCATTGTATGTAGAGATATTTAATAGGATTATAAATGGCTCAGTTTGGGTATTTTAAAGAATTTCCTACTGCTTAAGAATTAAAAAAAAGAAGCATAAAGTCGCTCTGGCAACTCTGTGCTCTTATGGTATATATGTACATGCTACACTTACGGCGCCTCTACAAACATAAAAAATATATGTAAGTCGTTTTCGTTCCTCGACAATCTTTCATTGAAGCCTTCTTCGTTTGCAAGCTCTGCAATCTGAAGTTGAAAAGCGGCTCGTTACTATGCTGAAATCAAAAATAAATTTTTTTTTCAATGTCAAGTTTTTGTTTCATTTAGTTTTCTTGTAGTTGTTGTTGTTCCTTGGCTTTGATTTACGGTGTGACGATGTCTGTTGTCTGATTAATACATGGGTACTTGAATTATACCAGTTTTGAAGCATTCCGCCCAACATAGCAACAAACGAGGTGTGGTTCTGAAGTACCGAATGAGTGTAGAGCAGTCAGGTTCCAGTAGCAGTCAATGCCGATGAAGTAACCTCAAATCATTAAACACACTCCAAAACCTTCCAGCAGTACGGGAATAATTAAATCGACAGAAAAACCACCGGTCACCTGTAGGATCCCTGCCAAAGTATACGCCAAACCAAGAACCCAATGAAAAAATCTCCTAAGTAACGATGATCTTCTAAAGAAGGCTCGTAAGACGTGTATATTTCCACGGGTATGAAGAGTCAACCTCATAGTGAGGTTGGTAGGTGGCGCTACGAACGCTTGAATTTTTATACTTCAAATTACCCAACTTGCTTGCCACACCTCGTACTCGCGACACATCCACATTTGCGTAAATGTTTGAGTCTTTGAATTGGTTTTCTAGGGCAGTCAGAAGCTTAATCTCTTCTTTTGTTTTTATTACGTATTTCCTCGTATTACTAGGTCCTCACTATTTTTTGTTTTGTTTTCATTTTGTTGTATTCAGCTTTTGATGTTTTATGGCTATTCGATTGTCGTAGGCGTTTGGGTAGATTGTTATGCATCGATCTTGAGAAGGGACCACAACAAACAAACAAACCGGCTTCCCAATTTAAAACGAAATCTTTTCAGGCAATTTTTGTTTTTTTTTTTGTTTTTGTTTGGTGAACGATATTCGCATGAAGATGCTACCGCAAGTAATTAGATTTGGGCATAGTAGCTGTGAACGAGAAGAGCTCAAAACGAACTATGGCTGGATGTGCTAAGCTATGTGTTTGATGATGAAACTTAGTGACTGTCTGTAGGCAAGGTCTGGATTTAGTCCTTCGAAATGGGTTACAGTCCTATACCAGATTCTGGAACGAAAGCGTTGGGGCAACTGTGGCTATTAGTGTGAGCTCATGATGTCTTCTGTTTCTTTAGAAGTGTAAGCAGCTGAACTTGAGCTTTGGCGGTATCAGTCTCCTCGTTTGTAAAGTTCCATCAAGCGTATTTCGCTAAAGACCGGAGTATACCAGAGTTTTAGGATCGCTGCAAAGCTTATACTGCAATACCGAAAGCTCCTTCAAAATAATCGGGTTCCATGCTACAACAGTAGTGTCTATAGTATCAGAAGGACTGTGGCTTTTTTACTAGATCATTAATATTATCTTGAGACTTTCAAATCTTAGGACGCAAAAAGGCGACTTGATGGGCAACTGGATAAGCTAAAAGTAGACAGTCACAAGCTTACTGATCTAACCCTTACCTATCCAGACTGAGTTCTGGCTGCTTGCCTAGCATGCTGTGTCTTCCCATGACCCCACCTATCTGTTCAACTATTCGACAGATCAGACTCTTCTAATATCAGCCTTACTCTCGTCCAACCCAAATGAAGCCGCTAGGCACGGCGAAGCTTCGCTCCAACAACAACATCAGGCTACCAACATACGTCTCGGTCATTCATCATAAGATCGGTATCCAAAAAGCTTTTGCCCAGTGTAATTTTATGTCCATCATAAAATCTAATGGAGGGTACTTACATATATGCGGTATGGCATTTTGTTTCAAGCTAACGAATTCTTTTCACATTTAGTACTTTTGTGAATTGGTAAAAAAAAATACAAAGGCAACCCAAACGAAATTGTGCTCACGATTCCCAAAGAGAGTAGAAAAATATACACTCATTCCTCTTTCACAATAATATATTGCTCAAAATAAGCAATGAACTTTTTCTTAAACATATTTGGAAGAGTAGAATTGACAGCTCAAAAATAAACTCAAAGAAACCCACTCAAAATTTTAACTCCAAATGAGTTTTTTATTTTGTTCACACTCAAAGAGATGGCAAGCAAAAATCTCCTGCTCAGTAAAACTTTTGCCAGTTGTTGCAAAAACAGAGAGCAAAATATATTTACGCTCTTTGACAACGCTGGAAAACGCCCAAATCTCAAAAGAACACAAACAGAGAAAAATTGCAAACGAAAAATGTGAGAAGAGAATGGGAATTGTGTATATGGGAGTGTGTGTCGCAAAAGCACAAAACAAGGTACAGTTGCAAAAACAACTAAAAGCATACAATGAGAAGTAAATGTAAAAAAAAACCACGTAAACGGTAATGCGAGAAATTAAATAAGCAAAACAGAAAAACGAATACAAAAACAAAAAGACTGTGTCGTCAACGGTGACTGAGCTTTAGCATCAACCATGTATGTATGTGTGTATGTGTGTATGTATGAATGTATGTAAGTATTTTCATTTCATGAGAAAGCGAGATATGAGAAAATTTGGCGCGAAGCGTTTACAGGGTGGTTGAGTGCGATATGTTTGGTTTGGCGCTTAGGGGGCCAGACGTACAAATACAACAAATGCTGGAAGGATACGTAGGAATGTTGGTGATGCAGCCGGAGCTCTTTTTACACACAAAACATGCTATCGCAGTTGCCACACTTTGGTGCATTTGGCGTAGAAAATGGTAGGTTTTCTTGGGTTTTGGGTCTTACACATTTGCTTCTTGTTGAAGGTGGGACTCAGCTAACTTATGTATGTATAAAGACATCCCCTAGCAGTTGTGATATCGGTGTTTTGGCGGTTTTTATAATTTTTGTCTGTTTGTATGTACGTTTGCGCGCGCATCACCTAAAAACTACTAAATATAATTGAATACAACTTTCACTGATGCATTACTAGACATGTATTTTACAGTTTAAGACATCCCTTATTTCGGTAGCTCTACTGGTCTTAGAATTATCGTTCAATATGTGGACCAGGGTTTTCCAAAATGTGTTATTACAATATGGGTGTCCAATGAAAGGTGTTATTGAGTGTTGCAAGAAGCGATGTGATTGAGTTCCACATTTCGAATGGTTTTGGAGATATTGTCGATTTGCAAAAATGTCATATAAAAATATGTATGCATCCCTAATCTTCAAATGCTTCCTTCTAGACTTAATTACATAGATTTATAGCTTAAACCATTTACAGAAAGAAATTCACAGATTTCTTACTTTTTTTTTATTTTTACCGGTTTTAAATTATTGCTTAAAATTTGTAAAAATTACTCTTTTTTTAATAGCTTTTTGGTAATTTTTTGTACACATTTTGGTGCCGCAAAAAATGCAGTATGGCAACCTTGAGACTTCCATACATACATACATATCACTAAGCCGGCAGCAACTGGGTGGATCCAGAAATGTTGACTTGTGTAAGGGCACGAAGAAAAGCCGACACAGACATCGTTTAAATGGCAGGTGAATGAGTGAGAGCTTTTTGTAAAAAGGAGTGTTTGTAGTTCGGTGCACCACAGGACATGCGTAAATTTATGTATGTAGGCATGCCAGCAAGGTTATGCGTAGCAATAAAACACATACATACGAGTACATAGATAAGGCAAACTGAGGCTAAAGTGGGTGGATGGGCGATAATTTGGAATGTATGTATGTATGTGCAGCCAAATTTTTTTGTGGATATTTATTTGTGATGCGTTCAATGACACCATCTCCTTCTCAAGGACACACGCGCGCCGAGTAGAAAGCAAACTGGGCGCGGTACAGTGGGTGTTGTCGGGTAACTAATGGGGGGCTTTTTTGGGACATGGACGCAAATACACACATACATATATTTTTGCTTAGAAGCGTGCTTTTGTATGTACATATGTACTAAATAGCTACGCAATGTTTTGTTATTTGTGCTGGGGTCGAAAAAGTCACAACAGGCATGTCAGAAAAATCAAAAAAAAAAACAATTGTTACAATGAGCTTTAGACAACATTCTGTTTGAGGTTAAAAATGTGAGGCAGGGTTTTTAGAAGAACTCGTCGTGTATTCTGCATTTGCCGCGCACTTTTTTATTTTATGCAATCCCTGTCAAGGCTACAAAATACATGCGAGGGAAAAAATTAAATAATAATAAATGTGAACAGACAGACATAATGTGAGCACATTGATTTAGGTCTAGAAGTGAACGAAAAATTTAGAATGAGTCAGCCAGTAGTTGTATGCAAGTTTGGTTGCTTATTTCTCAGAGCCATGACACTCAAGCACAAAAGATGTCTTTCAAGGCCATTTGCGGCCATCCAGACGTTTGTATGTACAGAAACATATTTTTTAAAGGACTTGTGTGGGTCCTGCGAAGGAGGTATGTACATATATGGGAGACTTGTACATACATATACATTCGTTGTTTCTTATGTACTTCTGACTGCAGCAACTCAATGGGCTTGTCATAAATTGGGCACTTATGTAAGTACAGTTAACATAGCAAAAGCTTTGAGGTTAATTTGTAGTACCAAGCGCTAAATGACAAATATTTGTTGTCAGTAAGTAAACTTATAAATGGTGATTTAGAAATTTTAACTGTATTGTAAAATAATTGGCGTTTTATTTCAGCATTCAACTTCTCTGTACGACTTTGCCAACTTGTGACTGTCCATAATTCTTTTGGAGAGTTTTTACTCGAATATTTCCATCTCATATTCTTCGAGACTAAGCTTCGTTAATTAAAGTATTAAAAAATAGATCATACAACTTAACTAGTTTGTTACTACGTTCAGTAAAGTGAACTATGTATATTTTGCTTTGGCAACTTTGATAGTGAATAAAGTATGGCAACTCCCTTCGTTGACAAATACCGAAACAGCTGATCGAATTTCGGTGTAATATCGCAAACAAAATTTCTTTTTTCGCAAGCTTAGTAATTTACATGCAATGTTAAGAACTTCAATTTTATTTCTATAATTAAAACTATTGAAAGTGATAATGTGTGTTTAATCAAAAATGATTTCTTTCAGATTCCGATGAAAAGTGCAACATGGAGTCACTGCAAAGAAAGTGGTGATGCAAAGAAAATGAAATGCAAATATAGCGTGCCAATTACGGTTCGAGTTCAAGTGCAAACAGCTCCAAAGTCTCTGAGAACTTTGACCCACGAAATCTTAGTGGCTGCACTCTTTCCCACACACACAAAGCAGGGCATGATCTTTTGTTCACTTTTTTGTACCAACCAAGCATGAATTTCGCTACCCATATTGAACATAAATATATATCTACGCAAGCAATTTTTATTTCCGTTTCTGTGACTTCGATCACCCACAAACAGTCACTTTGTTCTGGGAATATAACAGCGAAACAAAAAATTGCTCTTGCACATTTGGCGGATTTAGGGTCACAAAATTGATAAACTTTTGCGGTTAAGTCCATGCAGGCACTGCTCATTATCGCCATTAACAAGCTTATATTTGCATATGGTACAATAGACCGTTTCGATAAATGTTGAAAGCCAACTTCTTCGGCGCGGCGAAGTTTAAATAGAAAGCGAAATTTCAGATTTTTTGTAGTAGATGGACATTTATTTGTGTTGCAATTGAAATGACAAATTGTAGTAGAGTAAATATTGTTCTCAAAAAAGTTCCAGACAAAGTTTTTAATTAAGCGAAGTGAAGTTGATTTTCCCTTTAAACTTTTTAATTTTAATTTTTCTTTAGTTAGCTTTTTGTTGTAATTCGAAGATATTTTCTTCTTTACTTTAAGTTTTCATTGGCCATTTTTTCTTCGTCATTTCGTTGCTAGATAAATATTTTTCTGCTTGCCTAAGTAACAATTTACGAGTAAAAAATGTTTTCTTTCAAATTCTGGAACAGTCTAATAACCATACGTATTTATGCATTATGTACTTATTTATGTACGTCAATAAAAAACAAAAGTGTATATGGGACTGATGAGCGATAAATTTTCAAATATTTATGCATAACGAATATTACTTAAAATAACTTACAATGGTCTTATCGTATGGGAAACTTGGTTAGAATATGCAGCTACATTAGGCTGTGTCTCTCACTTCATAGGAAATAAAATTGATACTGTTTTTTCACAACAATTACTAGCTCTATGTGATTTGGTACATTTTCTGGTAACCCTAGTCGAATTTTGTTTCGCGCCATTATAAAAAATTTGTATTTAGGTACTTATTTATGTTGAGAGAATTAAAGAAGAGACTAATGAGAGTTAACATTGGAGCACTGCGAAAGTTAATTCATGTAAAATACACGTCTTATGTTGATATCAAAACAAAAATGTTTGTTGGGTGTTTACAATGTACGCATGGTTGTTTAATTTGTTTGCCCGTATGCAAAGTAAGATTCCGCATATTAATTTTTTACGATTGACAATTGGCGGCAACTCCATATTTTGTATTTACACATGCATGGATACAAATCCGAACTTATAAAAGATCGCACAAAAATTTATGAATGAATTTCGCATGTACCTACAAGCACACATTTCTGCATACATACATACATATCTAAATTATACTTTTTTAAATGGCATAGAGCAATATAAATTGACAAAAGTATCCATATGCATAAGACTTCAAACTTCCTGCCTGCCAGTAAAATTGCCGCCACAAGAATGCGACCGTTAAATGTCAAAGCGGAAGAGCACAAGTGGAATTATGTGGAAGAAATCAAAAGTGGCGGCAAAAATAAAAAAAAAACAAAATAAACTTATTTGTGCATTATATAATACCACTAAAAATAATGAAATAAAAACAGGTCGTTGTCTGTACATTGTAGATATTCAAAAAAATTGATAGAAAAAGCAATTTTTAGAATTTTTGTGTGTCTGTCTGTATGTTTGCGCGCGCATCACTACAAAACTGCGAAAGGATATTGGAAGCAAATTACACAGTTGCATCGTTATATGTCTACCTTACAATTTAAGACATCGTTTTCCTCCATAACTCAACTAGTTTTGGAGTTATCCGCCAATCTGTGAACCAGGGTGACTCAAAATATTTGAATACAATATGGATATCAAACGAAAGGTGGTAATGAATGCTGCAATAAGCACTGTGATTTAATTTCATATCTCAACTACTTTCGGAGATACAATGATAAAAATCGAACTGAGCCGAGCGTAGCTTTACCGGATCTTCTAGTTAGTTTAACCATGAAATATTCCCTTGTTCACTTTAAGTACAAATACGACTACCTGCCTTTCTTTACATTTTTGTAGTTGAGTGAACCTTCGGGATAACTATTTGTTGTGCTAATGTAATTAGCACATTAGAACAAATGCTCTGTTTGACATGCCTACTTAGTTAAAGCGTTCGATGAGTTACTTGTAGTTTAGCATTTTGCTGATAATTTGTTGTACGATAAAAACGATTTAGTTTGTTAGCACAATTAACTACATGGATGTATTGTGTATAATCATTGATGGGCTAGCGAACAATTAGTTGGGGAATGTGGCTGAATACGTAAAAACTTTACTGTAATTTGTATGAATGGACTGAGTACAGAACTTACAGCTTCAGTTGTAGAAAAGGAGAAAGGAATTAGCTAAATAAGTTTTAGATTAAATAAAAAAAAAAAATAAAAAAAAATAAAATAAAATGAAATAAAATAAAATAAAATAAAATAAAATAAAATAAAATAAATTTAAAAAGAAGAAATAAAATAAAATAACATGAAATAAAATAAATTAAAAAAAAAGAAATAAAATAAAATAAAATGAAATAAAATAAATTTAAAAAAAGAAATAAAATAAATTAAAATGAAATGAAATGAAATGAAATAAAATAAATTAAAAAAAAAGAAATAAAATAAAATAAAATAAAATAAAATAAAATGAAATAAAATAAAATAAAATGAAATAAAATAAAATAAAATAAAATAAAATAAAAAAAAATAAAATTAAATAAAATAAAAGAAAATAAAAAAAAATAAAATAAAATAAAGTAAAATAAAATAAAATAAAGTAGAAAAATAAAATAAAATAAAATAAAATAAAATAAAATAAAATAAAATAAAATAAAATAAAATAAAATAAAATAAAATAAAATAAAATAAAATAAACTAAAATCAAATAAAATAAAATAAAGTAGAAAAATAAAATAAAATAAAATAAAATAAAATAAAATAAAATAAAATAAAATAAAATAAAATAAAATAAAATAAAATAAAAGAAAATAAAATAAAATAAAATAAAACAAAATAAAATAAAATAAAATAAAATAAAATAAAATAAAATAAAATAAAATAAAATAAAATAAAACTAAAATAAAATAAAATAAAACTAAAATAAAATAAAATAATATATGAACATTTTCTCCTCAGAAAGAGTTCACTTACACCTTATACATACATATCTCTCCCCCTTCCATTTTTGATATGTAAACAAAGGATATAAGCAAATTGTTAAGAATAAATATGTATAAGAAAGAAAATAAATATTGAATGTTTTGTAAATTTAATTACAATTCGCGTATGAATGAGTTGGATTGTTTATACTATCGGTAAACCGCACAAATATTTGATATGTAAACAGTATTTTTATGCGTTAGCATCAGATATTCTTCCAGGAATCCCGATAATTGACGTCAGTGGCCCTGTAAATAGTGAACGAATGCGAAAGCGCTGAATTTTTCAGCTTCAGCGGGAATTATTCTGCTGTTGCACAGTGTAATTAATAATAAACTTTTGAGTGTTTTCAGCTAATCAAATAATAAAGAGTGAAATAGAAAAAAGGCGCCAAATTTCTACACGTTGCAAGGCGCCTATTTGGGCCCTTAGACATTCATTGGGCCCTTAGACACGATATTGACTCAACGATTTTTTGTTGCGTTATTCTAAGTTAGAAATGATTCACGGGTAAGCATGTTTGAAAACTCTAAAGCAGCTTGTGATTTAATATTTGTAGAATAATTATTTTAAAACAATTTTAAAAAATTTTAAGTTTTGCTGGTCCTTTTTTTGCTCTTTTTTAAACTAGTTTCAGATGAGCTCGAAAGTTCTAGTAGCAAATTTAATAATTTTTCTTCGTTTTTTACTTCAGCCTATTAATACAATAAAAAATCTAAACAAGTGCATGCATATGCCCGATCTCATGATAATACTTATCGCTGTTTAAATAGGTAAAATGGGACTACACATAAGGAAAAAACTAAATCGGGAAGAAGTACATGATAGGTATGTATTTTGACCTACTTTTGATAAGCATAACCAAGTCATCGCTTACAAGTAGGCAGATTATTAAACATATTTGTCCAATTCCATATATACCCAGTAGCGATTTGGTGGTAATTGTAGTTTTTGTACTATCTACGGTACTAGCGCAGTTGCAGCTTAATTGAAAAAAAAAATTCCTGTTCCTTCCACTTTGAAAAAAATAAAACGTCAGTTTCCTTTGCTACTTAGAAACCACCAACTGAAAGAACCTATGCACCCAATAGCCAATAATCTATTTCCAAATAAGCACAAAAAAAAGAAGCTGATAGTTTTTATTTTCGTCATAAAAGACCTTCAAATTATGATGATTAGGAAAAACTATAAACATCAATGATAACTTAGAAAATTTTTTTTCATATATGGGCATTTCCACGGTAACGGACGCGACATTTGCACGCTTTTAAGTGCGTCCGAAACAATGAAGACAAAGTAAAAGTTTACATATGTTGATATTGTTTTAAAGGGCTGACGGAGTGCTATAGTTTAATATATACGGGGAGGATCTTTTACGAATAAGTGCGTAGTTATAAGCAATTATAAAGTGATACGGACGCGACAAAAAATAGAAGTTTTTTTGAGGCGCATTCATAAATATATAAAATTTAGCAAATTACGGATTTTTATGTATATACAATATACATGTTAATAAATGCGAACAGATGACTGATATTCGTAGGTTTATGAAATGTGATAATTTTCTCTTAGTTTTTTTTAATTGAGTATAGAAGAGATACGGACGCGACATAACGGACGCGACAAAATTTTCCATGAGTTAAGAAATAGAATTTTTTTTATTTGAACACTTCAATTTTATTGAAAATAAAAACTCAAGTAACATTATAGTAAAAACGACTTACAAAATTAAGAAGAAAGTTATTAGTTTTTAGTATGGTCTATTTTAATTTTTTTCTTTATTGAATAGGCGGTCCGAGCAACTTCAATAAATTTAAATTTTTTTTATTTTTCTCTCTATATTTCATTGCTATTGCTTTTCTTGTTTCTTTTGCCGTTTTTGCCATTTATAAAATTTAACTCCTGTTCAATTTCTACGAATTTATTTAATATTTAAGGTTTGTGGTAACGGACGCGACGAATTTCAAACACCGATAAATTTTATTAATCGCTTTTGCCGAGAGTCAATGGCTACTTTTCTTAAGTGAAATAATTTATTTGCTTAAAGTCTGAAAGCAATTTACACTTTAACACTTTTTGCACTAATGAGAACAATAAATGCTGTTTTTCGGTAACGGACGCGACATGCGAATGTAAGCAGAAGTAATAAAAAAAAAACTACCGTTATTCGATCTCCACTAAGTCTGTCTGCTTGTTAAACATTATGTTACTATGAGTAGAAGACTTTTAAATTATAAAAACATCATAGTATTACTTTGAATAAGGGAATATAACACGGAAATAAAATAGGTATATTTGGTCAAAATAGTTAGATTTTTGTACATTTTGTATACTCGTTGTATATTTCGGCTCAAAATTAAAAGAAAATAAAAATTTTTTTATATTTATAAAGTAAAAACATTTGAGATTTATTATTCATCAACAAAAAGTTTTCAGGAACAGTTTGAGTTTTGCACTTGTGGTTGACCTTTTTGTGAAAATGCCCATATGTATTTGCAACTTTACTTATTCCCAATAAACAGTTCAAAATTGTCGGCAACTTGCTAAAAGCGTAATATATGTCTAATACTTCAAGACAGACCTAAAGTGTAACAATGGTGAAGAAACCATTTAATTAAAGGTATAAATTACTTAGTGATGCGCGCACAAAGTAAGATGCATACAGACAGGAAGACTATATACTAAGATTATAAAACTCGACAGATGTTGTCGTATTCGAAATTTCCGATTCTAACTTTCCTCATTGCTTTCAGATTAAAAAGTGCGCTTGATAATGTTAAAAACTAGTTTGACAAAATACATACATATATACTTATATTAAGCTAGCATGTGTTAATGCTTACTGGGTTATTTAATTGCTCAAAGCAAGCGCAAACTGTGAAATCAAAAAAATTTTTAATATGACCAATGGCGCCAATGTCGAGTCTATTTATGAATTACTTAACGTACATATGTACATATGTACATACTTATGTATATATGTATATGAATTAGCTAGTGATATAGCTACTAAAAATGAGGGTGGGTCACGCCCACTTTTTTACTATTTTTTTTGGGAATGCAAAAAGTGATTTAACAGTATATGCATTGTAATATGAGTGTAATGGCAAAATTTTATGAATAGACTGAAATTTTGGCAGCCAATTAATTTTTGGAAAGTTTTGAAAATGGGCGTGGCAGCACCTACTTTTGATTAAGTGCTTTTTACAAATATTACAAAACATAAATCAAAAAACCATTTAAGTTAGCACAAGAAAATTCGGCACTCGCTTAATACGTGAACTATTTGATAGAAAAATGGACGAAATCTGTTCAAGACCACGCCCATTTTTATGTAAACGTCGTTGATAGGTTTATAGTTGGATATATTAGGCAATTTCTTGCGTTAAATAATTTCTTTTATATTTAATTTTACTTTCAAAGTGTTGTTGTGTGTAGAAATGTGAGAAATTGCAATTATTTAAAATGGGAGTGGCAACGCCTCTTTTTTCTCTGCAAACATACAAGCTTACTATATTAAATATATGGTAAAAATATTTTGCTTATTGGGTTGCTTCTTTAATTTGAATCAATCAAAAATTATCATAATTTTTAATTTTTTTTTTGTCGCTGTTAAAATATGTCAAAAAACGAAAAAAAGTAAAAATAAATAAAAGAAATAAATTAGATTAGCAACAACTTCGTATGCCTCAAGTAGCTATTAGTTATCAATTTGATAGGGAAAGCTGTCAAGCAAGAAAGAAATGTTGAAGATTGTGACGCACACTAAAGAGATTTTATATTAAAGGTGAATTTTTCTAGCTAAAGTGATGAATTTTTGCGGTTCATTAAGTAACCGGGTCTAACGACAAGGCAAATTTGTAGATTTTTTAAATAACAAGATTTAATTATGCTCACCAACACGGACGCAGTTGTATGGACGATGCCTAGTTGAGAGCAATGATCGGCATTTAATTTCATAAGCGCTAACCCTCTTCGGCCTAAACAAGTATACAACCCGATCGTCAAGAGCACGAACATACGATTATCAAATTTCATTTAGTTTCAAGTAATCAAGAAACCAACAACAAAGTCATACATTCTCATACTGCGGTGCCTCTTTATGGCGACCACTGGACGTTTCGTCGCCTCCATAAAGTAATCGGCTCAGTTCAAATCACACTTAAGTACTCACTTTTTCCTTATAAAGCGGGTTAATAGACACCCGGCAAAAATTTACTTACGCATACATTAAAAAAAAAATTTTGCAAAGTTTCAATGGTTTCACTTTTAGCTGTATAAATAGTCACATTGTTGTCATATTTGAACACGTGGTTTTAGTTTGATAAGAATAGAGGCGCCTAAATGTTAAAAAATTGGTGATATGAAGTAGTGAAATTCGAAAGCTTGATTGAGTTTATAATTAATGGCATTGAGGTGTTGGGAACATAAAAAAAGTCATAGAAATATATAGATATTTGACCTTTCGATTTGTGAATGTATGAAACGAGACGCCATATCACACCAGTCAACCCAAGTAAAAAGAGGAACACTTTGAACATATTTAGAAACCAAGGACATTGTATGGAAATCTGAGAAAATTAAAGTTTATCGAACTTTTAGAAAATGCTCATGAAATAAGAACAGATCATTGGAAATTGAAAAAAACTTGGTGTACTCCTCGTATTCACTATTTGAGGGTTAGAGCAGACTCTCAATCAATTGTTTGGGAAATCAGCCTACCAAACTTCAGCACCTACACGCCACGCCCACTTTTTTTGTATCAAATATTTGCGAAAACCGCAAAAATTCTTTATTCAATATAAGAAAAACCAAACTCGATAATTCATTTTATTGGAAAGTTTTGAAAAAGGGTGTGGCACTGCCCACTTTTCAATAAGAAAGTTTAACAAATAATATTAAATGTTTGAGACATAAGGGAATGTGCCAGAGACCGAGGAAATGCACAACATCTGTTAAAGACCACGCCTACTTTTATATAAAAAATCGCTTAGAAGGCTCATAGATGAATATAACAATGGGAAAAATTACTTTATATAAATTTAATTTTACTTCCAAAGTGTACATGAAAGCAGAAATGTGCAAAAGTATAACTTGTTTTAAAATGGGTGTGGCAACGCCTACCTTTGGGGCGTTGGTCAATATTAAAAAAGGAGTTGAAGTATCATAACAATTGTATATTTCACATAAGTATAACGGAAAAACATGGTTGATAAAAATGAGAAAAATCGCTTGATAGCCACGCCCACTTTTGCTAATCGTGTCTCTATAACTTTTAAAAAGTGATAGCTTTGAAACTAGGAAATTAGAACAATTTCAATTTTACAAAAAAAAAAAAAACAGAAGAATGTAGGTAAACCAAATTTAACCAGGTTAGAGAAATTTTTAAGTGGGCGTGGTACAAACTATTTTTGAAGTTAAAATTGCTTCCTTGAACGGTGCCTTCTTTCCTTCAAGGAGGCCTTCAAAACAGGTACTTTGATAGTTGGTTTGATCTCCCACTCAATGCATGATAACGAAGTACGAAGAGCGTCGTTCCCTGAACAAGTTTTTGTGTAGTTCCAAGAAGAAAGCAGCCATTGATCGATCGATAAGATTTCCGATTAGAATCACAACTAACATACTCGCAAGTCAAGCACTTCACCTACTGTGCTACTGTACAAGGCTGGCTCATTGTTTGCGGAAAAAATCGTTCATTGCGTATGAGAAGTCACGCTAAATTCAAGGAAAATTTATTTAAAAAAAAAAAAAATTCACATCGTAAATTACTTTGCTTTGACGCCAACAACAATAAATATTGAACTCATTACAAATTGCAAAACGATTTCAACTGAAAATGCAATTTGTAAACAAAAATGTGTTGATAGTAAAGCAAAGAAGAATAATAGTTTTTAATTTGCAACAACAACCACAAATATTGATAAAGTAAACACACACACACATTTGAACGTAGAAAGACAGCGCGCGATAAGAGAGACGCCAATGCGGGCAGCGAAATAGGAAAAGGTGCAAAACTATAAAAAAAATGGAAGGGAGCTAAACATTACAAATAATTGTTTACTAATTACTAATGTTTTGTTTTCTTTTGTTTTGTAAAGGTAAAAAAAATATTAAAAAAATTAAAAAAACAGACAAATAAAAATCAGTTGCATTTGCTTGCTATCAGCAGCGTGGAAAATAATCAAAACAAAGATTTTTACGTGGCTACTTTTGAGTGCAGTGGCATTGATGGTAAATAAAGCGCGCCAAAAGGTAGAATAAACATATGTAAATATGTATTTACCTTAAAATGCATGCATAATTGTGAGTCAGTTGCCCGTATAGAACTAGCTACATAAGTCAGTGATGGCCAAAGTAATAGTTGCTTTATTGAGCTTTCTCACATAGACGGCACAAAAGCTCGGTGCATCGAAAATAAAGTCTTTAGCTTTCTGACTCCCTTTCTATCACTTTTTTGTTTTATTTTAACCAAGGCGAATTAATACAAGGTGGAATTATCCCATCAGCTGATAGCTACTTTTTTCTCAAATTTTGACACTACACATTTAGCCGCCATACGATTTTGACATTAGTCCTACAAATTACAAAAACAAAGTACCTACATTGAAAATGTATGGATGTGTGTTTGTAATTCGCCTGGCTTCCACCTTCTATTAATTCGCCTTGATTTTAACTTTAAAATCGATTTTAAAAGTCAAAGCTTTTGGGTGCTGAGCTTTTGAACTTTTTTTTTTAAATGAAAAATGTTTTCCTTAATTGAATTTTATATATAAGCTGACATAAAAAAAATTATATTTCTCTTCAATTGCTTTGTAAAGCTGGCTGTGAGAGTGTGCCTGTGGTTGCTAAAAAAAAATGTATAGTACACATTTTCACTTAAAAACATACTTTACGTTTTTATTTGTGTTCTTGAATGTTGTAGGCCAAGTAGTAAACATGACGTGCTTTTGTTAAGTACTCTGGAATTATTCAATGAATTCGTTTGCTTTGACATAAATAAACAAATATTGTTAAACAAAATGTTATTGTTACACAACAAGGCTAGCTTTTACTATGCAAGATAATTAGTTAATAACAGTGCAAAGTATGCAAACTAAAATATTTATTTTATTTGTATGTGAACTAAGGGGATTTTTGAACTACTGATAGGTAGTGGGTTACAAAAAAAATAAATTTTATAGTTGATAATTAATTTTAAATCAAAATGCTACCAGAAACTGTTACCAGAGATGCATTAAATAAAAATAAAAAAAATAAAAAATTCCAAAAAAAAAATAAAAAAACCCTTCTAAAGCTTCATTTAAATTTTTTATTACATGACTGTACAATACAATTTTATTTTTCGAGATGGTGTAAGTCTCTCAATTAATTCTTTAAGTGAACTAAACTTTTCTGTGGCAACTTTGCAAGCGAAAATGCATTATGTTTTCTTTTAAAGCGTATGGCAACTCACTTTATTGTCACTTATCAAAACAGCTGATCGAATTTCACCACAATTTTGCAAAAATTTTATAATTTGTCACATTTCGCAAGATTATGTAAATTACTAAGTAAATAGTAAGTGCTTAAATTATTGCTTTTATAAATTGAACTCATGCAAGTGAGCATGTGCATTTAATGAATAGTGACTTCTGACAGATGCTGAAACGGAGGTCAATATGGCGCCATTTTAAAGAAAGTGGTAATGCAAAGAAAATGAAATGCAAATAAAGCAGTATCGTAACACGTATGTATGTATGTATTACTAATCCTGAATTTAATAAGCAAACTCGGTTTATTCGAACTTTTTTTATTTTCATAGTATTAGTGTGGCACATTTTTTTTAAATTTTCAAATAAAACTTATGCCACAAAGCAAACAATTACAAATTTAAAAATGTCAAAATTATAGCAACAAAAAACTAAAACACTAAAAATAAAATAAAAGTGTAAGTGTCAGCGCTTTCAACATTTTAACATTTTATACACACAGCAGCTGAGCGGAAAAGTACAATGACCCACAAGCGTCTGCCAATAAACCAAAAGTTTATTTTGGTTGCAACCAGCTATATAGCATCACACAACATTTGTACGCCTTAATTTGCAACATTTATTTACTTAATGACAACACAACTAAAAACTAACAAAAATTCAGAAAAAAAATACAAAATTTCAGTAATATTAAAACTAAATGCCAACAACAACAACAATGAGACGAAAATTCTAAAAGAATAAAAAAGTAAAATTTAAATTTCTATCAGCAACTATGTAGCACAACGCTTCGTGTTAACCTAAGATGTATTTATAGCAGAGATAAGTTTATGTATGTATTTAGGTGTGTGTATGGGCGCAAGTTTATGTGTGTAGTTTGCTGTCAAAGTATTTGGCCATAAAAGCAGTCATCTTTAGTGAACGAGCTGCACAAGAACAAGGAGAATAAAATAAAATAGAATGAAATAAAATAAAATAAAATAAAACAAAATAAAATAAAGTAGAAAAAAAAATAACATAAAATAAAATAAAATAAAATAAAATAAAATAAAATAAAATAAAATAAAATAAAATAAAATAATGTAAAATAAAATAAAATAAAATAAAAAGAAATAAAATAAAATAAAACAAAATAAAATAAAAAAATAAAATAAAATAAAATGAAATAAAATAAAGTAAAATAAAATAAAATAAAATAAAATAAAATAAGATAAAATAAAATAAAATGAAAAAAAATAAAATCACATAAAATAAAATAAAAGAAAATAAAATAAAATAAAATAAAATGAAATAAAATAAAATAAAAAGAAATAAAATAAAATAAAACAAAATAAAGTAAAATAAAACAAAACAAAATAAAATAAAATGAAATAAAATAAAATAAAATAAAATAAAATCACATAAAATAAAATAAAAAGAAATAAAATAAAATAAAATAAAATAAAATAAAATAAAATAAAATAAAATAAAACAAAATAAAGTAAAATAAAACAAAATGAAATAAAATAAAATAATATAAAATAAAATAAAATAAAATAAAATAAAATAAAATAAAATAAAATAAAATAAAATAAAATAAAATAAAATAAAATAAAATAAAATAAAATAAAATAAAATAAAATAAAATAAAATAAAATAAAATAAAATAAAATGAAATAAAATAAAATAACATAACATAAAATTAAAAAATAAAGTAAAAAAATAAAATAAATAATAAATGAATGAATTAAAACAAAATAAAATAAAAAATAAAAAATAAAATAAAAAATAAAAAACAAAATAAAATGAAATAAAATAAAATAAAATAAAATAAGCACAGAAAAAAGTCACAAAAAAAAATAAAATATGATAAACAAAGTTAAAATAAAATAACAAAAAATAGAATAAAAATTAAATAAAATGAAATACAATAAAATAAAAAAAAAAAAAAAAAGAAGCAAACATAAGATAAAATAAAAAGAAAATAAAATAAAAGGAAATGAAAAAAAGAAAAAAAAATTAAATTAAATAACAAAAAAAAAATTAAAAAAAGAATAAAAATAAGATAACAAAAAATAAAATGAAATGAAATAAAAAAAAATTTCAAAAAAATAAAATAAAATAAAATAAAGGTGCGCCAAAGCTATCAACATGCTTTTCTAGTATGGGAGACATATGCCAATCTACCGAAAAACTTTTTGCTACTTGGTTACAAAAGATTGAGGCCAAAGTTCTATATCCAAATTAAACTAAATTTGTCACCTTCAGCAAACGTTTATAAATATATTTGTATATACATATACTTTATCGTGAAACACATATCTATGTATGTATGTATGTATGTATATAAAAGAGGATACACTATGCACATCAGTCAAAGAGAAAGTAGTGTACAACAAGAAAGAATCAACCAGGCGCACAAACCTAAAAAGCAAGCAAGAACGGTGAAATTTTGTGGGGGCAAAAATGGAAAAAATTCTGTTAGCACAAAACGCAGAGATAAATACGAACAAATACAAGCAGAGGTGTAGCTATGTATATATTGTACCTAGGAAGTGTATGAGGTAGAAATTCATATAAGAACATATGTCCAAACACACACCCAGTCACATTCTAACGCTATTAGCACACAACACGCGAATGCCTCCCAGAACCCAACGCCATGATACACCAACGTCGACAGCCGGAACGCGTTCAGCCGCACATCTACGTGCTCCACAAGCCATTTGTATATGCGACAAATGCGATTAGATATTTTCAGCTATTTTTGATTTTTAAACGCAAATGAAATACAAATTTACCAAAGCAATAAAATACAATAATAGAAGCAATTCAAATAGACGCAAAGCATCTTCCCTCCGACTTAGTTTTTATACAAAGAATTTTTTTTTTTTTTTTTTAATTTTGTACGCATAACTTTTGGCTGCATGGCCCGTGTTCTACGTTGTCCACTGTCTGTCATTTTATGGCGGGAATATTTTGTTAATTTTATTTTATTTTCTATTTATTTCGGGTTTCCATGGCGCATGTTAGGGGACTGCTTTAGGCGCTAAGTTGACGCGTCTAAAAATTGAAATATCTTGTTGGTATTTATAAATTGGAGAAGATTTTGGTTGAAACATGCACAGACGGTTGGATAAGAATTAGACATGAGTGCAGGATGAGGTGGGTTTAGTAGAACAAGCTTTCTTAATTTCAAAATGAACGCGATGAGTGAGGGCGGAAAGAAAATCTTATGCGAGAGGATTTTATGTGAATCTGGCTAAGAGAGAGGCAATGTGACTGCTTTCATCGCGGTAATTCGGTTCAATAGCATTCGGTGACAATCTTAGGTGTTAACCAGACTTAGAAACATTTTTGTTGAAATACGAATTGAAATACGCTTCGTTTGATACCAATATAAGTATATTTTATTCAACGAAAAAAAACATCAGACAGGTGGCAACTCTGTGAAAATATTTTCAAAGCCAGAATTAATTAGAATAATTTTTAGAACAGCTATTACATATATACCATCATTCCAAAATTTATGCAAATGGTTCATGTCGTTTTCAATATGCAAGTGGATATGCAAAAAAAAAATAGTGAAATTAGGTGGCAACCCTTGATTTTAATCGTACCTATTTTTAAAAATACATACGACGAAAATAGCTTTCGTTTGATATCGCTATTGGCATATTTCGCTTGATTTTTTATATTCATTTCAGATAGGTGGCAACGCGGTCGTGGCACTCATAGGATCAGCTTATAAAAATGTAGAGATGACGATTAAGGATAAGGTCCCGTTTCATTAAATGGTTAACAACAAATTTAATAAGCATTAAGAGTACTTGAAAGACTGCTATTTAGCGAGTAGCGTTAAATAGTAGTTTTTTTCGTAAGCACTTAGCGAGTTGTGAATAAAATAACAAAATAATTAAAATTCGCTCCCAAAATTAAATGTGAAACGGTTTGAGACGTCTTTCCCATTCTAAGAACTTGGAGTTTTTAACGCGAGAAACAGTTTTCTATAGCTTTCACTTTTATATGAAAAACTGAAATAGAAAGAAGTAATGCGGAAAATATAGAAAAGAAGAAGAAAACAAGTAGATAAACATTTGTGCTGTAAATGTCTGACACTTTCATTTAAGCGTGTGAAGTATATTTACAGCTGACAAACGTTTTAATGTGAACAATAAAAAGACAAAAACAAATTAAATGCTCACATTTCATTAGAAGGAAAGAATATCAAATCAAAACACCCACAGTCATAAAACTGAAACAAACTCAAAATGACATGAAAGAAAAAAAAAACTACTCGCATTCCCGCATAGTTTTAGCTGCCTAGTAAATATGTACATTTTTATGTCGCTTATGTAATGCGGTATGTAATACTGAACTTGCTCTGCATTTGAGCTAATAAAGTTTGTAATAATCTTCTTTTATTACGAGATTTTTTGCAAGTTTCAAGAGCGCAGTTAAAATTTTAAACTTAGAAATCCGTTTAAAATGAGACATATGTATGTAGGTAATAGTAGTAAATGGCATTGAATGGCAAAAAATTCTAGTCGCATTGTTGGTATGCAGTTCAAATTTTGCGAATTCCCACACACACTTTATAGTAGTTTGAGCATTGGACTAGGCAGAAAAGCGCTCCACAAACAAATACATTTGTTTTTTTTTCTTCTTGAAATTACATATTATTATAATTGTTTTTTCATATCTTTTTTCATTTTTAATTTACATTATTTTTGTTCCATTTTTTTTTTTCAATTTCTATTTTAATTTATTTTCCTCATTTTTTTGGTTTTAATTTTTTTTATAATTCCTTTTATTTTTTATTAGCTCTTAAATTTTTTCATTAAATCTTTTTCATTCTAACTTGGTTTTTTTAATTTAAGTTTATATATACTTTTTTTACTTTATTTTATTTTATTTTATTTTTTATTTTATTTTTATGTATTTTGTTTTATTTCATTTCATTTCATTTCATTACATTTCATTTTATTTTAATTTATTTTATTTTATTTTATTTTATTTTATTTTATTTTATTTTATTTCTTTTTATTTTTTTTATTTTATTTTATTTTATTTTATTTTATTTTATTTTGTTTTATTTTATTTTATTTTATTTTATTTTATTTTTTTTTATTTTGTTTTATTTTATTTAATTTTATTTTTGTTGTTAAAAATACAACCAAAATTTGTAAATATGATAATCCTTGAAAAATTTTTTCTACTGCTAAAAAGATTTAAAAAAAGACCTCTAAACATTTTCTGAATCCCTCTGCCATGCCTGTGCTTTGCTTTTCCCAATAAAATAAATAACTCAAAATACTTATATTGCGACGTTCTCGCTTTTGGCAAAGTATCCGGAAACATTTATTCTTAGATAATTTTTGTATATTTTTAAAAACTTTTTGACGTGTCCTCATTATCGCCTAAGAATTTATGCTTTTGTTAGTTTTCGAAGAGATCATCACTTTTTGCGCCCGAATGTCAATAGTCTCTAGATTTTGGCAACATCTTAAAATCCCCCGTCGACACGTGTGACACAGATTAAGTTGCTATACAAAATCATCGAGCAAAAATCCATTGACAGCAGCAAAAAAAAGTTTACTGCCGCTGAAACTATAAATATTTAAGTACTGTGAATTTCACTGCCGCAGTGGCACATACGCACCTGCGAATAGACGCGTTCAATGTGAATTATTTGCTTAGAAAAAAAGATCAGCCAAGTCAATAGTATGCACTTGCATTTAGCTTAAATTTGTGTCAAGATTTCCGTTTTAATTTTAATTTTAATTTTGTGTTAGGAATTCTCATGTTTTATAGCAAGAAATTGCCTGTGGCTGCCAGACGGTCAGACAAAAGTGTGTGCAATATGATACCTTTGTAATGACGTTGGCGCAATTCAGCGGTCATTCCATTGATGCCACACACATTTTTTTAAATTTAGGTTAAGCGATTTTTAGTAAAGAAATTTACGTAGTGTTTTGGTATAGAAATATTTGGGTTCAAAAAAATACTAACATTTACAAGACCTTTCAAAACACATCGGTGAAACGAAAACTTGAAACTGGATGGGCCACACGCCCAACCAAAATTACTTTTATTTCATTTCTTTTTTCATTGATTTTTTTTTCAATTTTTTTCTTTTTATATTTTTATCTTATTTTTTAGCAACCTTTCTGCTTGTTTCATTTTATTTATTTTTTTTTTATTTTAATTTAATTTTGATTTTCATTTCACTTATTTTGTTAATTTTTTAATCAATTTTTTTGTTTCATTTAATTAAATATATTTTTTTTTTACTTTTTTATACTTTATTTATTTTTATCCTTTTATTTGACTTAATTTTTTTTTTTTTTTTTTTCACTTATTTTACAAATTTTTTCTATGTTTATCTGTTTCTTTGATTTTTTTTTTTCACTTATTTTAATAATTTTTTAATAATTTTTTTTTGTTTTATTTAATTTTATTTAAATTTTTATTTTTTTTTCTACTTTTTTTACTTTATTTAGTTTTTCACTTATTTTATTAATTTTTTAAATTTATTTATTATTTGTTTTATTTAATTTTTATTTTTTTTATTTGTTATTATTTTTTTATATATTTTTTATATTGCTTTACTTATTTTTTTTTTATGTCTTAATTTAATTTAATTTTTGTTTACTTCACTCATTCTATTACTTTTTTCATTGATTTTTTGTTTTATTTAATTTCATTTAAATTTTTATTTCATATTTTTTTTATAATGATCGAGTAATCGTTTCCGCAAATATTTTTGCAAAATATTTTTGATTTTATTAGATTTCGAGCCATTTGTTGGTGTCATTTATAGTTGTTGGTTGCATTTGCTGATTTCCTTGGTATTTTTGTTGTTGTTGTGATTGCGTTTCTTGACTTTCTGACACACATTTTCGCCGTTGTTGCTTTGCTCTTTTCGCTAAGAAATGACGCAAAGACTATGAGAAGTAAATTGTTTTTATTAGAGTGTGCCGCAGTTATATCAAGATATTGCTTTCTTAAACTGCAAAGCCGGACTAAAACTAGAATTGGTCTTGTTAGGTTTAACCACGAAATGTTTTTACATTGGGACAGAGATGAGACATAGCAAATAGGCCACATCTAGGTCCGCTTTAATGTTTGCTGCACCAAATTCATTCCCGAGGTATTTTGTTCTTCGTTTTTTCGATTTTGGAAACTTTTCTTCCCGTATAGCTTTCTGGCTAAATTGAAATTTATAGGGTTGTTCTTCTTTGCAGGACATTTTTGATAAATAAGACGCACTCTACTGGGTATATACAAAGTATCATGAGTCTTCTTACATGTAATTGGCTGTGAAATGCGTCTGTATTTGTGGGTGACGCCGTTTTGACTTCATGACACTCATCGCTAATTGGGTGAGGAAAATGCATAACGTGCTGCCATCCATAGAATATTTTTCACTTTATTTGTTTGTTAAAGAATGAAGACTGCAATGTGGGGTAATTTACAAAATTAAATTACATGAGACACAATCTTTTGTTACAAAGTTGACAAAAATACTAAAATGCATGTAAACAACAACAACCTAAAAAACCCAAAACAAAAAACTGGCACTTTTTAAGGAGGTAGTTATGACCGCACTTCTTGTCGTGAATAAATTTTTTTATTTTTTTCAAATAAAAATTTTTTTTTGGTCGCTCCTGGTTTACGTGCTTTTCATCTGCTGGGTAAATAGTAATGGACTTTTAAATAACTGTTTCCTGGGTTTTGCAACTTGATCAAAAAAGATTGCGACTACTTTGCCAAGTTGAAAAGTAAGTTCTTTATTTGCTTGCAATTTTGGAGCGATTCTGCAAAATATTTGTGACTCCACATTTGGCATAGATTTTTGTTTGTTATGAAAAAATAAGCACAAAAATGTATTAATCAAAACTTAATTTTAAATTTTAGCAGTGACATTTAAACTAAATGAAATTAATTAAAATTTTGCATAAAAAAATGTGGAGAAAATTGCAATCAATAAAATTTCTCAATACAATGAAATTAAATAACATAACACAACACAACATAGCATAACATAACATAACATAACATAACGTAACATAACATAACATAACATAACATAACATAACATAACATAACATAACATAACATAACTTAACATAACATAGCATTGCATAAAAAATGTGGAGAACATTGTAATCAATTAAATTTTTCAATACAATAAATTTAATAAAACTAAATAACATAATATAAAATATAATAAATTGAAGGGAGGATTTTAACCACTGGGTGAACTCTAGTATTTCGTAAGAAAAACTAGCCCAAACCAAATTTGTAAGCGTTCTTAATGGATTGAAAATCTTGCAACCTTCCGGTGTGTTCCCCTGGACTGCATGACCCGTTCGCATCTGGTTTGCACACTTGTTGCTCTGCCTTCTTTTTTAATAATTGGCAAATTTTTGTACTTGAACCAAAAATTTAAAAACGAAAATCGAGTAACGCATATGCATGAATGTACTGAGCAAAAAAAAATAGCTCACGAAAAAACTGAAAAACGCTTAAAAAGGCTATGAGACAACGCCACTCCTTTTATTGCTTTTTAATTGGTATGCAATTCAATGCGCCAAGGGGAACGTACACATTAAAGCAATATCATCGCGCGAAGCCTCTTCCTTCTGTGCTACATATGGAGCACATAAAGCCTGAGAAATTCAATAAAATTTACCAAAATACGTTTTGTCAAAGCAGAAAAAGACAACAACAAATGGAAAATTAAAAAATCCTCAAGTGACAATGAGAATTGCAAAGTAAAAACAGAGTACATAGCAGCATATCAAACAAAAATCAGACAGCAAAAGACAAATGTTGCAGTGACAGGAGCTAATGAGCAATGTCGTCTCGATATTAACGAAAAAAAAAACAAGGGAAAACGGTGGGCTGTATTGCGGGAGGAGGTGTTGAGAAGGAGGGTACTCGTTGTAAAAATTGTAAAACAACAAGATTTAATTGAAAAAGTCAACGGCACTTTTATCGACATATTTGGGGGAACAATGCAGGTGAGATGTTTAGGGGAGGGTTTCAAATAAATTCATGGCTATGGAAAATGTTTGGTAAGTTTTGTTGGGGGTTATTGGTGGGCGGATACGAGTATATGTTCTGTTCTCTACCAGCAATAGCTAAGGATAAGGATAAGGATAAGGATAAGGATAAGGATAAGGATAAGGATAAGGATAAGGATGTACATATGTACATACATGACTAGAAAGATCTGCGAAAATGGCTGTTTTGGCATTCCGTTATTTTTAACCTTTTCTGTGAATTGCATTCTGTGCCGGCAATGATGAACTTATGTGCTTGAAATATTTTTGAATACTTTTATTTGTTCATGTCTTTTATTCACGCACATTAGACGGGGCAAAAAAACATTTTTTAAAATTCTTTCTTAATATTAATGTCTGAAATCTTCGCTATTCTAAATAATATTATCAAAATACTTAAAAAAAAATCATTTTTAGGGCAGTCTAATTTACATATTGCTCGTGTTCATATTCCCCCAGTCCAAGCCACACGACCGGCGGCAATCGTTTGTCAAATTATAACAAAAGTGGCCTTACTGACTTTGTTGATTGCCATTGCTTTTTTTAATTTTTTTTTAATTTATCTTGTCCGGTCCGCTTGCTGGTTTCAAAGGCAGGCGCACAAGTCTCGTATAATATCTTCCACACTAAAATACAAATACTCGAACTGATCTGATAATTTGTGGCAATACTCTTATTTCTTTATTTTTAACAATAAATTCATACTTTTTGCTCATATTTGTATGGCGATATTAAATTTTATTTGATTTATTAGTTTGACGGCCTTTCAAGGCTAACAAATTTTTTTTTTTGGTCTGATAACTGTGAAATTTGTTGTATGCCTTTTATAAAAAGAGCGAAGAAGTGGAGGAAATTATTTGCTTTATTTCCTTCAATTAGCAGTGGAAAGTTGCATTTAAGCAGATTCATCCATTACTACCGATCTGTTTTATTGCTGTGTGTAGTGAAAGTAGAATTATTAAAAGATTTAAAAAAGTGAAAAAGAGGCAACGAAAAGATGAAAAAGGCCTGCATAGAAGAAGAAGAACGGCACTAGCGCCGAAGTAATAGCAATGACTTCAGCGAAACAATTCAAGAAGTCTCGATGTTGCTCTACGAGTTAAGGCAATGCAGTTATAGCTACAATTGTAGACATATAAGTAGTTACGGTTACGGTTAAGTCTTTTCTTATGGTTGTGATTACAGTAAGTATAAAGTTACGTTAAGGTAAAGTTACGTTAAGGTAAAGTTACACTAAAAGTTTCGGCTAAGATATTGTTTATGGTGTTTGTTGCATTTATAGCTATGGTTACGGTTACGGTTAAGGTTTTGGTATGGTTGTGATTACAGTTATATGTATATTTATAGCTTAAGACTAATAGTTGTTACTGTTATGGGTATGCTAAATAAAAAAACTAAGTTCAACTTTGACTAACATATGTACCATACATTGCCTAAAATAATAGTTATGTGGGATAACGTAACATAACATAAGCCATAGCATAGCATAACATAGCACAACGTAGTGTCTAAATTAGTAGATAACTGTATAAAATAACTTAGCGTAACATTAACCAACTAGCATAAAATAACATAGCTTGGCATAACATAGCATAAGTCAAAGCATAGCATGACATAACATAACATGACATAACATAACATAACATAACATAACATAACATAACATAACATAACATAACCTAACATAACAAATCATAACATAATACATAGCATAATATAACAGAACATAACATAACATAACATAACATAACATAACATAACATAACATAACATAACATAACATAACATAACATAACATAACATAACATAACATAACACAACATAACCTAACATAATATAACATATCTTATTACTCAAATAACTAAACCGCTTGAAGCCTGTTCAATTCGCATATTTAAGTGAACTACTGTTACAAAAAAAAAACAACAACCGCAGCAGTGTTGAAGAGTGAAAGAGAGAAAACGAGCCTGTAATTGAAACTACAGCATTAAAGTGACATTTATTTCGTGAATGGTATTCAATTGCAGCAAAAGTCAGAACAATTCTGGTATCGAATACAAAAAAAAGAATAATTTATGTTAGCTTATGTTTTTCGCAGAGCTTCGATTACCATTGAAGGTGTGCTTTATTTAAATTTATGTAATAACAACGACATTAATAAGTGAGTTAAACCAGGTTCAAGGCTGAAATAAATTGGTCTGCGAACAAGCAGGGTGGCATATATAAAATTTAGATCTACATTTTTGCTGAGAGAGTTTCGAGGGACGATGCTGCTTTAAAACCATTTATTAAATATTTGAGGTTGAAATTGGTCTGGAACTTTAGCTGTCGGGTTTTTCTTGGTGTAACAGAATTTTTTAAACAGAATTTATAGCTTTCAATCCCCTATGGCATTCACAAGTAGTGTAGCTTGCCATTTCTTAACCTCATCCATAGCTTGCGTACTTGTTACTTATTAAACTATCTTTATAGCTTGACATCTTCTTCCTCGACAGGTTAGCGTGCTAACAATTACTGCTTGAATGCCTTATTAACCATAACTCGCAAATGAGAAACAAATCAAATATGCCAACTTATGATACTTATGCCATGCTATGTTTGCAGTTACAAATGTACTAATGTTATTCATGTGGCAAGTTGGCTACAGTTCTTATCGTACGTTACTTATGGTTTATAACAAAAAAAAAAAAAAAAAAAAAGTTTGCAACGGATAAAAAAGTTTAATTATTATTAATGTATGTATGTAGCAAAGCAATAAATTTCAAAGGGCAACAGAGCGGTGCTCAATAGCACTTGAAACACATAGAAATCATAAGTTAACCCTTGTTATACACTTGTTGCACTGTGCTGCCTTTGCTTTCATCTGATTAACTCGTTTTGTTAGGTGGTAATGATGGCGTTAGTGTTGTTCGTTAGTTGGTTACTGAATTGGTTCAAGCTATAAATATGTATGTAGACTATAGCGTTTATATAGGCTTTTTGCATGCGACCATATTTTAGATAATTATAAAGATTACACCGAGGGTGTGGTGTTTTATCTTCCTTGAAGAATCTTGAGAATATTCACAAATTCTTTGTAAACTTTGTCCTGTCCTCATTGTTTATGTCAATTTAATTTAATTTAGTTTAATTTAATTTAATTTAATTTAATTTAATTTAATTTAATTTAATTTAATTTAATTTAATTTAATTTAATTTAATTTAATTTAATTTAATTTAATTTAATTTAATTTAATTTAATTTAATTTAATTTAATTTAATTTAATTTAATTTAATTTAATTTAATTTAATTTAATTTAATTTAATTTAATTTAATTTAATTTAATTTAATTTAATTTAATTTAATTTAATTTAATTTAATTTAATTTAATTTAATTTAATTTAAATTTAATTTAATTTAATTAATAATAATTTCATTTCATTTCATTTAATATGGTTTCGTTTAATTTAATTTAATTTAATTTTATGTTCTTTTATTTTATTTTATTTCATTTCATTTCATTTCATTTCATTTCATTTCATTTTATTTTATTTTTTTTTATTTTATTTTATTTTATTTTATTTTATTTTATTTTATTTTATTTCATTTTATTTTATTTTATTTTATTTTATTTTATTTTATTAAAATCTACATATTTGTAAGTTTTGTGAGCTCAAGACTACGCCACCATTGTAAACAAATATTAAATTTTTAGTGTCCCTTATCAACTCAGCTTAAGAATGCCATGCTACTGCGATATTCATAATATTTATAAAAACTTCCGCTGGTTTTGATCTCCCCTTCCTAGACAGAAACTAAAAAAATGCTGAAGATCTTCGATTGCATTGCAATCACCATCCACAAGCACGCGTCGACTTGTTGCCATTCAAAAGGGCTAAAACGAGTGGCCAAGCAATAAACGGCATTGACTGCATAGTGGCCTGCTAATTAGTTGAATGGTCAGTGAAGTATGAGGATTTGAACCCTAAAAAATGTAATTTAATCACGCTTCCACATTTTTCACCACCTTTTAGTTGTCGTTTGCAAAAAAAAAAATTCGAAAAAATTAAGATTAAAATTCAAGAAATATTCAAACTTGAACATAAGAAGTACACCAAGGCTGAGCCGGCTGGTGCTAGGGTTTTTAGATTTATGATTTGGATTAAAGCGATATTTTATATATGTAGATGTGAAATATGTATTTCGTAATGATTAAAAAGCATAAACTTTAAAGCACCAGCAGTCACGAGTTAGACTAACAATTAAATTATTCCTTCTATATTAGTTTAAAAGCATTGAAAAAAATTACATAAATGTGGTGGGCGATGGTCAGGCGAATGTTGGCATTTGTAATGTGAAATGCCACTGAAATGTGCCCTGAAACGAGGCGCTCTTTATGCGCACATAAATGAATAGCTAATGAATTTATTGGGATAATCAAAATGGGTACAATAGCATATAAGACGTTTATTAATTAGATATAGTAAATACTTATCAATCTGAAAAACTATACCGATCATACAAAACCAACAAAGGGGATAATAAAAAATATGTATAGTAATAAGTGAATAGTTTGCTGTACTTTTTTATTTATTTTATTTTATTTTTTTTAATTTTATTTTATTTTATTTTTTTTAATTTCATTTTATTTTATTTTATTTTTTTAAAATTTTTTTTAATTTCCTTTAATTTTATTTTATTTTATTTTATTTTATTTTATTTTATTTTATTTTATTTTATTTTATTTTATTTTATTTTATTTTATTTTATTTTATTTTATTTTATTTTTATTTTATTTTATTTTATTTTTTTTATTTCATTTTATTTTATTTTAATTTATTTTATTTTATTTTATTTTACTTTATTTTATTTTATTTTATTTTATTTTATTTTATTTTATTTTTTTTATTTTATTTTATTTTATTTTATTTTATTTTATTTTATTTTATTTTATTTTATTTTACAAATTTGTAAGTTATTGAGCAAGCTCGAGACCAGTAAAGAATTCAACTCTGAAACATGTAATCCTATCCATCGCTGTTGATTTAACTTTGTAATTTTTCTCCAATTATCAATTTTTCCCAAAAAAGTGAATTAATATTGTCAGTTTTTGGGAAACTTAGAATTATTGTTAACTGGTCTCGAGCTTGCTCAAAGACTTACTTATTTTATTTTATTTTTATTTTATTTTATTTTACTTTATTTTATTTTATTTTATTTTATTTTATTTTATTTTATTTGATCAGATTTGATTTCACTTTACCATAAGCTTCTGTTCGACATACCGTACGAACTTGTACTGCACACGCTCACACGGCTATGTGGCACCTTCAATGCATATTTTCAAAAACATTTTTGAATTATTTTTCATCAACTTACCGAACTATTTTCCTTTTATTGTTTGGATGTATGCGATTTGCCGAATCTGGATCGATTTCTTTTAAATGCTTGTGCAACACATCAGATGCCATTTCTTCCATTTTAGCTGGATCTATATACGGACGCTGTAAGTAATCAATAAAAAAAAAATAAAAAAATTGGAAATTGAGAAAAAGATTGGCAACAACAACACATAAAATCTTTTAATATTCGACAAGCTAACTTTGGTGTTGGTTGATCGCCTTTGTTGATCGTAAGAACTTGAAAATCATACTCACATCATCAACTTTTGCTCTGTTTTCTCCGACATCACCTTCGGCATCTTCTTCAGCTCCACTCTCAGCCTCATTGTCTTTATCTGCTTTGCTGTCTTGTTCTTCGAAAACTTTCGTGTTTATGAGCGTTTCCCACAGTAATGATTCGATATAATAGTTTGTGCCACCGACCACAATCGGAAACTTGGATTTACCCAAAAGTTCTTCGATCTAAATTTCATTTTTGTTCGTAGTTAAGGAAAATTCTAGAGATATGTACTTACTACTGCAAAGATATCTGGGAGCCTTGCTTAAAGCTGTTTCCCCTGCCATCCACACAAAAACCACAGAGAAGTCAAAAGGACTCCACATAAGCTAAGAGCAGTGAGATTATTTTCTTTTTTCCATAATACTGATCACAAGAGAGGATCATCTCAAATATTATTCATTCGCATGATCAGCATTAAAAGATCATTCCAAAAATAATACCGATCGACCGCTGAATGACTATGCAGGTGCTAAGGGTTCTTATTCTTTGAAGAGTGAGTCGGTATCTGATGATCAGTCAGTCCGAGCATCATTTAAGTAATTTAAGATCAGTCCGTGTCTGATTCGTTCTCATGATTACAATTGCAGATCAATCCGAGCTGATCTTGGCGATCTCTTAAGCCGTGGTTTCCTCGAAAAGCGGTGCCCTATGCTTGCCGTAATGAGCGGCACCGCTTTTCTGTAAACTTACATGAACGTATTTCCCACATTCTACCCATTTGATTTTCTATATTTCGAGTTTTTCTTTTTGTTTTTGTGCTTTTATTTTGTGTAAATAATTATTTTTCAAACATTGAAATGTCTTAAAATATTTTTTTTGTAAAAATATTTCAATAATTTGATAGAATTCACACCGCTATGACAATAGCGGTGAGAAAAAACGGTGAAGAACTAGTTTTCACCGTCATGACGGCCGTAATATTACATCCTTGCCGCTATATTACATTACGGTGAACTTCACCGTCTTCTAACTTTACACCTAATTACTTTTACATTGAATTGTTTTTGACAACGTACTCTACCGCTATGTAACGGCCGCTATATAGCGGCACCGCTTTCGAGGAAACCAAAGCTTTACTGACCATTTTCGTTTACTTTGAAGTATGAACCGATGTCCCAGGATTTCGATTAAAATTAAGATCACATCCCATATGAATGGTTCTCATGATCAGAACTCAATTAAGATCACTACACGTATGATCCTCATTGAACTCAACCAACTTAAGATACGATTCAGTTAATTCTAGTAAAAAGTATCAGTCGATGACTCAAGATCCTGATGCAATTTAAGATCACTCGCTAGATCACTGCGGAGGTAAGATAAACGAACCTAAGCTTCATCTATTGATGTGAGTGCCTATATAATGATCGTAATTTGAAAAACTTTGCATTACAATTTAAGATCGAAATTTTTATTTATTTTATGCTTTTTGGCGTATTAAAATTTTTCATTCATCAATTCTTAAAATTACATGAATTCTGTAGCAAAACAATATTTTTTTTATTTTCAATTTTCCAAACCAACTCATTTCGTATTCATCCATTCGGGTTTGCCAGTTATTGCGTAATTTGCCAGGAATGTAAATACTGAATAGCCGGTGAGCACTGTATTCTCGAGTGCGCCCTCCCAATAGCTATCCAACAGTATAGCACCATATTTGGTGAGGAAAGCCGTTATAGCCATACTCACATAGGTGTAGTTGCTCTCATTTACCGCCAAGAACGTGAGCGATACAATATTACCCAAAACTGTAAGATCTTTCAAAGTATTCGTATTGCTATCATCGCCTTCCTCTGTGAAAAGTTTTGCAATCAAATCGAAAGCTAACGGTATAACGAAAAGGCCATGCCCCAAAGCCAAGGCACTGGTTTCCGATGAAGCCAAATACAATTCAATATTTATCAAAGGCAACTGCACGAGCTCCATACAACTTGTCGAAATTTCACGTATCTTATTGCAACTATCACCCTCATCGCCCTGTTTGTAGGCGTGTATAATACCCAATAGGCCATGACAAAGGCCAAAAGCGCAAGCTGAGAAGGCATACGGATGGTCGGCGGGCGGTATGGAGTACAAGGCAAATCCAGAGGCACCAACCAAAAGGCCATTGAATACCATGGAAATGCCAGCCATCCTGCCGCCTTAACGTACGCTGTAAACTTGCGAAATTATTCCTTGATTGAGTGTTTGACCTTTTGCTAGGTGTTTTGAATTTGGTGGGTATTTGAATTCGAGTTCTAACACTCCTCGACCGTTTGCAGTCTCTCGCTTGCTTCAACGTGGTTCAATGAGCGAATATTTTTTTATTTTCAATGCAATTTCGAAAATTCTTTTTGCACTGTTAATTTTGAAAGTTTTAGTTAACGGTGGACAAACAAAAATGCTTAAAAAACTAGTTTTTGTTAACAAAAAATATTAATTTCAAAAATGTTTATAATTTAATTTTGTTTGAAAACCGAACAAAAAATTTGTGATGTTTTTCACCAAGAAATTTATAAAATATGGAAAATAGAGAGTGCCGGGTTAGTTGAAGGTGTATGGATATTTGGAAGATCAACGGTAGAACACTGTATTAACCTATTCGGAGGAAAGGCACAACAACAATATTAGTGCTGTTACAACCACAATACGATTATTTGTTATATACTTGCTTAAGCTAGATTTTATTTCAACAATATTGGCGGATGTCTTGCCTTGACCCTTGACTCTTAATTTTATGCATAAAGCTCAACAGACCCCACAGATTATATTTACAAAGTTTTTTTTTTTTAAACCATTGTCGCGTTGCACATTTGTTTATCAATAGTGCTTTATCGGTCAAGAGCAAGAATTATTTGATTTACCTATTTGCATATAGTTTGTATGTATGTATGTATCTTTGATTAAATTGAAAAAGGACTATTTTTGATTATCTACATATAGTGCGTTTCATAACAATAGCATAACAATAAAATAAACTAAAACAAATTGAAAAAAAATTAAATTAAATTAAAATACTAATAATTATTTTATTTTCTTTTATTTTATTTTATTTTATTTTATTTTATTTTATTTTATTTTATTTTATTTTATTTTATTTTATTTTAATCTATTTTGTTTTATTTTATTTTATTTGATTTGATTTGATTTGATTTGATTTGATTTGATTTGATTTGATTTGATTTGATTTGATTTGATTTGATTTGATTTGATTTGATTTGATTTGATTTGATTTTATTTTATTTTATTTTATTTTATTTTATTTTATGGGACATTCCATCGTGACTCCTGGGACATTTGACTCCAGAGCTGAGTCAACTTTGCCTTGAACCTATATATTCAAATTCAATAAACTATTTTTAAATATTTAAATTGTGACTCCTGGGACAAGTCTTTGTGACTCCTGGGACAAGTGCGAAATATGTAATGTACCAGATTATTGAAATCAGTTTTATTATTGTTTCAACCCTTTTTGACCACCTTATTCATAAATATCTCCCAGCAGAATTGAAACCAAGCCAATTAAATGAAATAAAATAAAGTGAAGGCAAAATAATATTAATATTTACTTAAATTTTCTGATTAAATATTTATTAAAAACAAGTCGAATTCAACATCTCTCGAAACAATTATTTAAAACTATATAATAAAAACTAAAAACAATTTAAAAAAAAAATGTATCTCAATAATTTATGAGAGTTTAGATTCGTGTGACTCCTGGGACACATTTCAAAATAGTCTAGAAACCATAGTATGACCCTTTTAACTAAAAAACTGTATTTAGACGGTGAGCAGCCTCTTTATACTTACTTTCAGAAATATCTGGTTTCGTAGGGTCATTCCTAAGGTTACCAGACCAATTTGTATGCCTTTTCGTGTGACTCCTGGGACACCCCATAGACCCAATTTAATGAAGGTATACACAAAAATTACATACCTTTTTTTATTTTATGTTATGCAATTATTTTAATTTTTCTCTGCTTTACTTGAATGACTAGCAAATTTTTTTCTATAAATGAAAATATAGCTAATGCAGCAATGCAAACATGACCAAACTTTTTGGGCAAAATAGTAAGATGTGAATTCAAAGTTATAAGGACAAAAATTTTGGGTTTTTACATATTTTTCTATATTTCTGTTATCATATTAGGAAAATATACACATTTAGTTACAGATAACTGAATAAATAGGAATGATTAGTAGCATTTAAAATTTTATGTTGTTTTCCTCTTTTGGCTGGAATGTCCCTTATATTATTTTATTTTATTTTATTTTATTTTATTTTATTTTATTTTATTTTACTTTATTTTATTTTATTTTATTTTATTTTATTTTATTTTATTTCATTTTATTTAATTTTATTTAATTTTATTTTTTTTAAATGTTCAAAACATTGAAATTTCAAGTGTGCTAGATTTATGAAACGCACTTTACTGGGAGTTAGTGTTAAAATTTGTTTATTTTCCTACAAAGTTGTACATACATACATATTAACATATTTATTTAGCGTCTGTTTGCAATGTGCGTTTGTTGTTTTTGGTTTGTAAGCTTAACTACTTAAGCAATGCAAGCAAAAAAGTGCCAGCAACAACAATGGCCGCTGCGAAAATAAAAACATTAATAATAATAAAAATATTAATGTTTGCACTGTGCTTGCATACAACAAACTTTGGGGCGTCTACTGTGCGATGTATAGCTTTGCATTAGGGTGGGTCATAATTTTTTTTTTTACTAAATAAAAGTTTTACTGGAAACTGGTAACAAAATAAAGAATATTGGGTTAGAGGGCTCAGAGGGCACTTAATACATTATTATGGTAAGCAAAAAAATAATGCCTGCAAAACTGTCACACCCTAATGTGTGTACATATGTACATACATATGTATGTCCAGTGCACACAAAATATATGAATATGAAATATAGTACTTGTACGATGCATACAAAAACAAACTTTTGCACTGCTGGTCGCATGACTAGCCGATCATCATTAACTGATGCCCCCCTCATCACCCCACTGACGGCTCAAACAAACCCCCCTGTGCACGTGTTTATTTTTGTTGTATAACACAATACACACATATTTACATAGCAATTCGTTGTGTTGCGTCTGTGCGTTTGCTTCTTGCTTATCACCCCTTTTGTCCGCTCCCGCGGGTTTGAGTTTGAGTTTGGGTCGACGCGGATGAACTTCGTTTGCGCATGCAATGTGGTTTGTTTATTAAAAGCGAATTGCTTAAGTGGAACCATGGTCGAAAAGCCGGCCGGCCGGCCGTTCGATACAAGTCAGTCGCCTCAGCGCCAGACCCGGCGTCCGTCCAACTGACATTCTACGGTTTGCAGTTGCTTTTAGCGTTTTCGCTGTTTCCTCTGATTTTGTTGTGGTTGTTTTTGTTGTGATGTCTGCAGCGCATCGACTAATGCAACACACATCGCAGCGAGCACATCAAGCAATGACGGTGGCATCTTTTTTTTGTATTTGTTTTTGTTTACGCTCTTTTGACTGACTCATTCATACAGGTTTTTGAACTTCTACAAGGTTTGCGCGCAAACGCGTCTGCCTGCCTGGGTCTGATAAATGGTTAACTGACTGAGTGGCTGCATGGCGCAATGACGTATGGACGGACACACGTTTTGCCGAAAGACGCTGTAGAGTTGTAATTTTTTTTGTTTTTGCTTTTGCTTTTGTTTGTTTATGTTTTCTGCAGCTTTCGTTGTTTAGCGTTTTTTAATTTTGTTACTTGTCGAACTTTATTTTTTTTTGTTTTTTTTTTTTTTTGGACATTCTTCCATTCATACATTTATACCTCGTTTACGTTTTTATTGCATTTTTGCGATGATTTGCGTGCAATACGCGACGGCTTATGTTGACGCTTTTATACCCAGCTGCAGTTTGTGTAGCTTTACCTAAACGGGCAATGCTATCAAGAATACTGAAATTTACTACTTGTTGAATATCTCAAGGAGTTCTTCACAAAACATAATAACTACTTCAATAGCGCTTAGCTTGATTTAAGGATTTTTCCGTATAATATGGTAACACCATTTAACGAACTGCATCTAACTTCAATCAGTCAGCTGATTGTCAAGCAGAAAATTAGAAGTCAAATTCAAACACAAGTGGATATGTGGAAAGTATTTATGTTTGTTAAAGTCATAGTTATTCATTAATATTTCATAAGTGGAATCTGCAAAGCACGGATCGTTCCCTACATTTTTCCAACAGTGGTTGAACCATTATCTATGGCTTAGATAAAATTCTGAAAATAAAGCAGCTGGCACCTTTTGGATAAAATAAAATTAAATAAAACAAAACAAAATAAAATAAAATAAAAAAAAATAAAAAAAATAAAGTAAATAAAAGCTGTCAGGCAGGCTAATCGAACGGCCTTATTGAAAATATTTAGCATGCTTTTGGCCTTACCAAACAAGACGCGTATTTGAGAGGTGACCACAACGACGAAAAATCGAATTTTATTACAACTGTCAAAGCTAAAGGAAGAGTGAATTAAAAAATAGCTACAGTATAGCTTTGTTCGCACACAAAACTTGCAAAAAGTGTAGGTAAAGAGAGAATGTCGTAAAACTCTCTCGAAACGCAAAAAGTTTGTGACCGAACAGGAGTCAGTAAACACTTGCAACAAAAGCAGCTGTTGCCATTTTGATTGGTTAAAAGTTCAAGTTTTTCAATTTTTGTTATTACTTTCCCTTGTCACGATCAGCTGTTTTTCACTACAACACAAAAGAGTGAAATTCCCACAGTAAAAACTTGTAGCTCTCTCTGTCAATGAAATGTCAAAATGCGCTATCTCGCAGCAAGTGTAAAAATTGTGTAACATTTTTAAAAATTTTAATGTACGCTGTGTAACAAAGCTGTTAATTTTTCCTAAGTGGAATCTGCAAACACACATGGGTATACAATTTTTGATTCCACCAACAATCTGACTAGCGTCATTACGTTTTATATTTTTTGTCAGTTGAATTCAAAACTTAACTGTTGGGGGGCGTAGCTGCCTTTTTTTTATTTTTTTGTTTTTTTTGGCTAATGACAACGACTTTTGTTTTTGTATTTCACTTTAACTGGAGCCGCATTTTTAGTTACCTCACATCGCACTCTACTACCTACCTAAATCTTAATTAGACGCCTCTCGTTTAACTCTCGATTGCATTTCATTAACGATTTTAACAGAAAATCATTTTGAGGGCCATTCACGCGAAATCAAGGAAAGTGACAACATTTTAAAAGCTCAAAGAGTTTTTGCGAAACACCACTTACATATTTATGGAGTGACGGCTTTATGAACTGTGAGCCGCTCGTTTGTAGCTCTTTAATAACAACAACGAAAAAATAAGCAATTAATGATCATTATCAGGCGTGCATCAAAGTAGTTAAGAGCTTTTACCTTTTTATGAAATGTTGTTTTTGTTTTTTTTTTTTTGTTTTTGTGCTATTCCTGGAACACATTTGTCCGTTCTGACAAATGCTACATAATGAACTTTTATTACGAAATCAATTTATGTTGTTGGCATTTTACATTTATGTACCTTAATTGGAATATTTAAATTTAATATTTTAATGCAATCGAATTCAATTTGTTTATGGATTTTATTGATCACACTCAGTTTATTTCCGTTTTTTTAATACCAAGTTAAATTTGAATATGACAATGTTTGGGGATAACGAGAAAGCAATTAAGGGAAAAAACAGGAAGAGGCGGCTACAATCGACAGCCAAGGGGTCTAATAAATCGTTTCCGGACCGTTCTGTCTAGTATCAAAAGTTGAGGATACCAAGTTTCTTTTTTTAGTGAGTTTCTTTCTTAAGGAATGACGGAAAATCATTACAAAAAGTTCTTTGAACTACATTACCGACGGTAAAGTTTTTAAATTAAATAACCTTCCAAGAATAAAATTACCGGTTACGCTCCGTATCAAACGGTTAGTACTAACCTTAAAATGGGCAACCCGGAAAAAGAGGAAGAAGCCAAATTAATGTTCATAAATAAATCAACCATTTTTGCCTACTTTTTATTTGGAACGACAATGAGGTCAGTAGACGAGAGCGATATGATGTGATATATATTCCAAGAAGGCGTCTTTAATATGCTAATTTACTTTAGAGTAACTCTCTACCTGCTAAAGACTGCTGTCAACCTCTCAAACAATCATTGAGAACAAGTAGGTGGCCAGCGAATCATTTGAGTGCATGCAAATTTAAATTTAAAATAAAATGCGTTTGCAATTTGCAGTCAATCAAAATGTGTTTTTTTGTTTTGTGGAGCATGTCAACGTCATACAAAATGTCAAACAGACATTTCCGTTGAAGTTTGACACTTCAACAAATGCACAAAATATTAATTAGGATATATTCATGAAAAAAAAAGTGACTTGAGTACCAAATGTAAGTGGTTGTGGCGAATTTGGAAGGATACATTTGTCAGTTGGGCAATTAAGTTTTGAAATTATTATTTTGGTTGCATGAAATGCAATAAATTGCAAACATAACCGCGAGTCTTGACAAGAATTGACAATTGTTATAAAATAAATGCTATAAAACATTCAAACTTTGCACAAAATTATGCTAATTTAAAGAAACTTTTGCTCGCTTTCCATCTTAAAGCTGCAGAGAAACTTTTAGAGCCACAACGCCATAACCATAACCATACAACAAACTTAACCATATTTAGTGTCACCGTATAGTTTATAAACTTGACAACTTAAAAATCAATGCGTTATACATGGATATTACGAAAAAAGCGGTAGGGCATCATTAATCGATTACTCTATCTGCCGTAAGTTGCATCAGCTGATTTATACGCATGTGGCTATGTCATCATTAATTGAACTTTAACGCAGTCTGGTCAATGAACACGTTTTAAAGCAAACTTTCTGAGGACAAGAATTTACTTTCGGTATATTTAACTTTAAGTTTCTTTTTGTGTAAGTGTGACATTTTAAATTAGTATTAGCACTCAATAATGGAATTAAGTTCACTAACGCCCACATTGTACACTGGCTATTTCTAGCCCCCTTAAGCATGCATATTTAGTTGACATCTGAATTAATTGCTTACGTTGTATGAAAAGCGCCGAAAAAATTTTAAATTAATTTTTTCTGGCATGCTTGACAGTGTTACCAGGTGCAGAAAAACAAAAAAGGTGCTGAAAAATAAATGGTAGTGAAAATCTTAATGCCATAGTAGACTATTTACCGTTTTTTTTTTTTAATTTTTTAAAAAGAGGTTAGGGAAATTCATAATTCTTTCATGTACTAACAAAAGTCTTCAAAATATTTCGACTTTGGTTACGTTCATCATCTCTCGACTTCGGTATCTATTAAGAATTTCACGTCGATTTGAAAAAAACTAAAAAAAATACAAAATTTCTAAACAGTCTAACATACATAAAAGTATATTAATAGTGATTTTTGACATCCCGTCTAGAATCCAAATCTGCTTCAATTCAACACTGTATATGGGGGGCATTAAATTCTTATGTATATTCCTCCAAATATTTAAGAATAAAATATAGCTTCCTAAATATTTGGTGACAAAGCAAGCAAATCAAAAAAGCTGATGAATATTAAAATAGTTGTCTGTCCGTTTATTTGATATCCACATAGTTTGTGTATAGCTGAATTGGTTGTTATGGTACGTAGCGCCTTCCATTAAATTACCCAGCAATAAAAATATGAGTCCGAATAAGAGAAAATTTTTAGACGACATATTCGGCTGATCTGCATTCAGCTTTTTTCGTTGTGATTTTTTGCAAGTCGTTACTAAACTGTCCTGTGGCATCTTCACAAGTCACAATTTTGATAACTTATTTTGAAAGGTGTGGCAACGCACTTTGTTGTCATGTGTCACAACAGCTGATCGCACTAATCCATAATTTTGCAAAAATTTATAATTTATCTCAATTGCAAACTTAGTAATTTATATGGAATAGTAATTGCTGAAATTGTGTTTTTATAAATTAAACTGTTCACATTTGTTTAATGAATAATTATTTCTTTCAGATAAAACAGCGGAGTGGAAAACAGGTCCAATTTAAATAAAGTGGCGATGCAAAGAAAATGAAATGCAAATACTGCGGAATCGCCACACGCGGCGACTCGATCGACAATCTAATTCTAGTTTAATTGGTTGAAATATAGCTAAATAAGATGATCGAACGAATATTCCCAAGAAGTAGTGCAGTGAATTTAACGAACTAGAAGCGAACTAATTTTTAAGTATACTAACAAAACCAATTCTGTACTTGACAACATTTGTCACTTGACGGATGTAACACGACTGTCTGTGGCCTATCACCCCTGTCTTGATGTTGCCTTGTTGATGAGCGTGCGTGGAACGGTGTGTTGACATTAATGACTTTAACTGTGGCAAACTATTATTTTATTGGTGTTGTTGTTGTACGCAGATTAATGTTCAAAGATTTTCAAATGTTCTTAAGTTTTGTTGGAAAAACTGGGACAACGAATTCCACAAAGATTATTAAAAATACTAACTTAGCTTGTTTTTGCGTTTCTAATAGACTCAAATTGAGTCTAACAAGATCCGCAATGGTCGTTTTCATGTTTTAATGGTTTGTAATAAATGCTTAAACGGCAAGGCAAACTTTAAAGAGTTTTATAACGGCGAAAGGAGTGCTGGAAGATATGCACTATAGTTCATTTAATGTGAACTATAATGCCTTGGTTATAGAACAACACATTGTATCATAAAATACCTCATTTACTTGACCTCAATGTGCTCCTTATCGGCGGCAGCCACTCCATCCCGCCTACCATCTCTGTCAGCTCATTTTTTGTGGTCCACAAAAATTGGTTAGCCAGCGGTAGTGTATTTTGAAGACAGTCTGAACTAAAACAGGGCTATACAAACTGATTATACACGAGTCCAATTGAATGGAAGAGAAGTCCTATTATTTAGGCTATTAACAGTTCAGAGAGGAACTAATTGTGTAGGTGCGAAAATCTGACACGATTATTATTAAAAACTTTCTTCCTTAAAAAGGGACAGTCATGCTTAAATTACTAACAAAATATTTCATACAAACCTCTATTAACAATTAGACTACATTTTTTAGTACTTTAAAAAGGATACAATAGGTAAAGCAGCATCTCTAAAATTTAATACGGTGAATGGTTCATCTGGTGTAGTTACATCTAAAAGATGATGTTTGACGCGTGCTTGCTCTTCCTTGGTCGCTTTGGCTGTAGCAATATCCAGATTAGAATAAACCTTCAAAGAGAGCAAAAAATAAGTTTTTTAAAATTCACAAACGTTTATTTAAATGTGCAGACAAAGAACTGAGAAAATACAACGTCCACCAACACGGCCTGTTGGATTTAATTTATTGATAAATTCTAACTGGGTCTTGACTACTTTCTCTAAATGTTTGGAACAAGTTGACTGTCTAGATAGGAAATTTAGTTACTACATTTTTATTTGCAGACTTAAAGATTGGGCTGATGAAAACCAACTCACAAATGATCTATGAATACGACAAAAAAGTGAGATATTCAAAATAGGATACAGCGGTAAAGACAACAGCAAAATTTTTTAAATAAAGTAGCGGCCAATCAGTCTATCAGTATATTTTTTCATAGAGGGAGGAGGGTGGTTTTTATAGATTGTAAACACATGTTTATGCTATAGTTAATAAATTTATAAAAAAAAAAAATAATAATTAAAACATAACCACACCCGTAATTGAACTCCCGCCATTTGCCAAAGCAATTGGATACTCTAGCGCTTGTGCTGCCTCAGCACATCTTAAACATAGTCGAAATGTGCAACATATCATCAGCAACATGCTAAATAGATAAAAAAACAAGACGGGAATTTTTTTCAACAGCACTAACGACAAGCTAATGCTTGTCACCAGTGCTGCCAGATGAAATTATTTAAAACCTCATGAAACTTGTGATTCAACGGCACACCGAATCTACTCGCGAAAATAAAAATAGGTTGATGAACGGTAGAAATAAATAAATTCTTATTTTTTATTGATTGTAGATTTCGAGCGCAAATAATTTCCGAACGCTGATTTTTAAGGAAAATTATACATTTATTCTGATATATTAATTGACCTCCAGATGGAGGGGGAGATCCCTACTGAGTTAGAAAGAACTCAGTAGTAACAATATTTCATCATGTTTAGCCGACTTTTTCCTATGGATACAGATTAAAATGGGTTAACCCGAATTAACAACCGTCGGTCCACTAAAACCCAAGTCATTGTTGTATGTTGAAGCGGTTACATCTTCAAGTGGGCAAACTTTAACACAACAAAAATAGATCCGGACATTTGCAAAAGTTGGGTATAGCAACAAAGTTTAATTTCATTAAATAATGATCTGATAACATATTGCTTTTAAAAAGTGTAAAAACAAACCTGACCGTTTCAGGAAATAGCTACAAAATACGCCTGGTCTTCGAAAGCTTAGAAAGATGTCATAAGAATCAGCAAGAAAACAGTCAGGAGGCCCAAAGAGAATCTCGAAAAACGTCTGTGATATTATAAAAGAAAACTCAAAGGCCAATGTTAAATGTTCTGATGAAAGCAGCCTTCCCAGCTTCACCAATGAACAGCATTCCAAAAGATTTGGTTCTGTATGTTTGTACATATGTAGAGTGTATTCTCTCTCTCAGTGTACACTCTCTCTGACTGCTGCGTTCGAGTGTTCGTATTGTACAGCATATTTGTGACAGTGTTTTGAGCAATATTCTGTTTTTTTTAATACCAAAACCTTCAACATCTCTTTCAGTTTATTCTCCCAGTCTATCATAACTTTTATTTATCTCCAAAACACCAAGGAAGCGCGAGAGAATCTGTAACAGCAAGCGATAATACAGAAGCCAACACTAGCCAAAGAAGAGCTGTGGTTGAAAATTCAGAAAAAATTTCAGCTGAATGGGAGTCTGATGATGATAAACAAGAGTGTCTGACCCATGATCCAACCATAACAGGTCGTAGCAGCTCGACAAACATACAAGCACACAAAAATTTTCCATGTATTTTGTTTTTGCAATTTGTGGGTTTATAGTCAAAATCGTACTGAAAAATATTTTGATTGTCAAAATTCGAGAAAAAAATAGAAAACAGCTGGCTTATCGACACGACCTGTATTATTGGATCATGGTCTGAGCTCTGTGATCTACGTCAAAACTTTTGAATATTTTGTTTTGTTTGATTTGAGTTGTTTGTCAATAAACTTTCGATTTCAACAGTCTTTTGTTTAACTAATTTCTAATTATTTGCAAAAAAATCTATAAATAAAATTGTTTGCGTTCATGTTAGCAAAGCTAGGTATATGATGCTGAATTTTTTGATCCTAAGTTGTATAATGTTTTCCGTAAGGATAGGGAAAAATAATAAGTTTGAACATTTTTAAATGCTCGTGATTTTTTTCCAGAGCTTAAACTTTGAACCTGTTTTTCTCAAAATGACAAAAGTGGCACTTACACCCTTTTGCTTTTAACAGCCTCAATTATAATAAAAAATACGAAACACAATGATAGAAAGGTAATTGTTTCCGACCGGGGCCGAGTGCTAATACACGTCCACAAATTTCTGAATAGGTATCAAAAGACGCGTTTCGGTCCTTACAATGTTAATCCGCCTCCGGAGATCCAATATTTTCAATGTTTTGGAAAATGACCTAGATCAAATCCACATTTCGACATTTTTGGTTGCGTATTAGCACTCGGCCCCGGTCGGAAACAATCAACATTTACCATTTCATTTGGCACAGCGAAATGGACAACAATTTTACGCCATACAAAATTGTTGGTAATACTTTCCACCCACCGTCAAGTGTTAATACACGTCCAAAAATCTAGGTAGAGGTATCAATAGACGCGTCTTCACCTCCGAGAAAAAAGTGGCACGCGGAAGGACATCACCGTGGCGGTAGCCACGGCTATGGCACACACCCGGAGTTGGAATGGCGTAGCCCAGGGTTATTTTTTGAAGCGCGGCCGAAGACCGCCTACGCGGAAAGGTGTTCTGCACATAAAAAACGTGGATCTGGCCCGGGTCAATTTTCGGTTTTTCACTAATAACTTTTCACAGCAACAAAATATTGCTTCTCCCCCTTCGGATTATTGTTACGGAGGTCAAGACGCGTCTTTTGATACCTCTCTTAAGATTTTTGGACGTGTATTAACACTTGACGTTGGATGGAAAGTATTACCAAATTGTTTCACCCCGTTCTTCTCCTGCGTAAAATGCTTCTCATTACCAAAAGGCCCAACGCAAATAAATACCTCAATTTTTGTCAAACTAAATATTTGAACAGCCCTGCTTTATTTAGTACATACATACCTGCATTGAATCAGCGCTGATTATTTCACCACAATAACGTTCAGCTAACTCAATTGACAGCTTTGTTTTTCCAGTTCCCGTAGAACCTAAAATCACAATCAATGGCGTCTTTCTCAACATTTTTTTAAACGAATTGAAACACTTGAAAATACGAATGGTTTGGCTGATGTTTCACAATAAATTAAATAAATGTTTAACACGGCTGAAACTGCAGAGTTTAACTTATGTTTAAATCAGCAAAAAAGCACAACACAACGAGAAAAACACATACACTAACAAATCAATATACACTCACTGATATTAGAAGTAGACAATCAGCTGTGCGCTTGCCAGCATGGCAGTTGTCAGAGTGGCCAGATTACTTTTAGCGCAATCATTTTTTTAAGTACTGCAGTGTTGTTTAGCGCGACACCGCTACTTAGAGTAGCTCAGCTATTATGATGGCGGTTATAGTAGGAGTGCTTGTGGGTTCAATACCTGCTTAGTTTCTTTTTTTTATCAATTTTCCTTAACATTTTAAATTTTTATGTGGTATAATTATTGTAAAGATGTAGTGTTGCTAATAGTTTTTAACTTGTAGAATATACAAAAACGATTGTAAATACACGCTGGTAAATAATGTTTGGAAATTAATTTTAAATCTTAAATTGGGCCAGAAATATTTTTAAACTCTCGGGCTTGGCACCTAAATCAAAAAAAACCGGAACGGGTAAAAGGTTCGAAAAGGCCGAATACATAAAATTGGATATATTTATGCGAATATTGGTTGCTGTCTTTCTTTATCTTCACTACTGCGCTGCAGATGGCACTGGAAACGCAAGATTACCCGCATGCTAGATCGTGCACACCAACACACACACACACGCTGTACATAACTGCCTTTGTTGATGTTTAGATTAGTACAGTAATTATGTACATAGCTGATCCCTTTGTTTTTTATTTTTGCAATTGTTAACTCAAATTGTGCGTAAAATAAAATAATAAAAATATGTACATATGTGAGCAGGGGAGGATTTTGAAATTCAAAACCCCTACCGCTGCGTACGGGCCAGGCATAAGTTGATAATATGCAATAGCTTTACCGCGGCAGTCCACGAGTGCCACATGCCCTTTTTTTAATTCAGTCTAATGCACTTACAAAGTATTTTATATTTAATTTTGTACTTTATTTTGAACGCATTTCGTGTATGAAGGACAATATTTCGGAACATAAAATTGTTTGTTGGTTGGATACAAATTATACTGCCAGCAAATTTTTTGTTTTGTCTGATTAACCGAAAAAGTCAATAACCGCTTTGGAGGACAACTCAAGACATTTAATTTGAGATGCGCGCCATAAACATAACTACATAAATTTCAACATGCAAATATGCAAACATAAATTTTAATTTCGCATGTGATAAGCAAGTACGCGTAGAAGCGGCATTGAATGGAATAAAATATTTTTATTTTTCTTTTAATGAGATGACTAAAGGCGTGCTACGTACAATCCTGTAGCGCGATTCTGTAACTTTTTTAACGCCAAGTGCGCCTAACACCATTTTTAACACTTTTTGCGATTGGGTAACTTTTAACTACACGAAAAGTGTTAGCTAACACTTTTGTTGTGGTTTGTTAACGCGAATTAATTCCGTGGTGTAAAAATTATAGAAAATAAGTTCTCCGAAAACCTGAAACCGAACTCGCGACGCGCACGTTGTAGTCCGAACGCTTATCACCTGCGCTACTGCGACATGAACGTCGGCGCTGTCAAATGCTGTACTTAAGATGAGTGCAGTTTTCCCCTCAATTTGAACTGATATACATACATACATACATAAAACAGTTGACACTAAAAAGTGTTAAGAAAAGTTACAGAATCGAACTTTCGTTAATATTAATTCGGCGACAAGCTTAACACCCGGCGAGGTGTTAAAAGTTACAGAATCGCGCTACTGAGCACCCATCCATACTTTCGTCAGTCAGCATAAATTTTGTAGTTTTCAGACTTTTTTGAATATAAATATATGTAGCTTGTCTGTGTCTTTATAATCAGTAAGATGATGAGCCCCGAACTACACCTACAAACCAGAATTATTGAATTGTTCTGATTGGACAGCCTTAAGAGTAAGGAAGAGAGAGAGTATGTATGTATTTTTAAGCAATTTGTTCCCGTTTGCCAACTCGTAGTAGCGGTGTTGTTCCGGGTTCGCAACCCAAATTTAGCTTATTTTTTTATTATTTTATTTTTTTCTTTTAATTTTTAGTATTACTTCATTCCTAACTTCTGTAATACCACGTTTTTTTTGGTCGACTATGTTGTCTCAAATTTTAAGGTTTTTTATCTCGTTTAAAACTGATAGTACATGTGAGTGGCTCAGTGCCATCCTTGCCTAACCCTCGAAATTTCATATATGGAGTTATTATGCTATACTACTTAAAAATACTACAAACTATCCGTGTAATTAAAAAATTTATAAAACTAATTAAAAAGTAAAAAAAAATTTTTTTTTTAAATTGACCAAAAGTTCGGGTTCGAACTCGCAACTTTAGAATTGATAGTGAAATAGCTTATCAAACAGCCAACGACTTGACGCTTGACATACGTGGTGAAAACGGAATATTCATCGCCTTTCACAACAACTTAATGACAGTCTATATCAAAATTTATCTCGAAAATCTTTCTCGCCTTATTTAGACCAGAGTTATACAATTCTGTTCTGACTTTGCGAATGAAAATTTTCGAATATGCAGCGTCTTCCCAAAAATACACACCTGTGAGAGCTTTTTCACATACAGTAAAAAAGCTCCTTGCACAAAAAACCACAAAGCTCGCTTGAAATAATTTTGTTATACATTCAACAGAGCTGAGCTTTCGAACATTTTTTGGGTGTGGCACATTTTGTAAATGGATATGTGTGGCTCACTGAAAAGAATCCAATTTTAGATCATTGAACTTGTACATTTTGAAATGTGACTTTTAAATTACAAAGCTAATTCCCAATACCGAAATTTTGGGATTTTGTTTAACAAACCACTGTTTTTTGTAAATTTGAAGAGCTTTCAAAGTCCTGGGAGTTTGACGAGGAGTAGCAATTAGCTTGCTATGTCCAGGTGATCACAGGGTAGAAAATGCAGTGGGAAGGATAGGGATAAGGACAATCACTTCAACCTAACCTAAAACTAGCTTATTAAAAAACAATTGTATTCTCATTTCGGTTTGGTTTAGCACTCCATTTACAACACATTAGACATGCATGGAGTTGTTAAAACAAACTTTTGAAGTACAAATAAAACCACTTTCATTCAAAAGGATCAAATAACGCGACTCGCGTATCCTTTTATAATTTTAATTTAAGCACAACAAAAACAATATATAAAAAATATAATCACGACAATCTTTATACGCTTGCAAGATTTTGATTTGAAGAAAGGTCTTTTAAAATTCCCAAAGAAATAACAAAAAGTGGGTTTACCTGAATTTCTTTTGTTGTTGTTGGTATGAAATTTTTATGATTTTTTCGATTGTTTATTTGAGGGTAGAATTTAAAGTTTCCTGTTTTCGTCAGCTCGTTCGCTGTTTAGTTATTCCTTCAAGTTGGATGGCGTCATTTTCCACAGCTACACGTGCGCTGAACTTGAGCAAGGAGCCCAAATGCGCCGAAATGTACTTTTGGTTAAACTTTGGTTGGCGGGTAATGGGATGGAGGGGAGACAAAAGTTTTGCAGACTTTTTTTTTATAGATCTTCCCTTTGTTGTTGTTTTTGTAAGTCACAATTGTTTTGTTATTCACAAAAATGTGTATGTGTGTATGTTTATACAGTAGATCCCATAAGTGGGCATACCGTCAACTGGCTTGGGGAGGGCCTTAGAGTTTAATGATATCCCTCTCCTTCTTAAGTATTTTCCTGATATTCATACATGGCCCAGTGCCCATCTGTGATAAAAATTGTCTTGCATACATACATATCCCACAGATTTAGAGTTTTGGTTTACCTTGGAATGTCCTGCCAAATTCTGAAATCATCATCGCCAGCTTGAATGGAATACTAATATTAACTGCGTCATAAATTCATAATGAAAAGGCATCAATTACTTACTACATGAGCGTACAGGGCATACGATTGGAAGGCTAAGGTCGTGAGGCGTCACACTTTGCATACCCAGTTGTGCGCCATGGTCGTTTTCTGCTTGAACTGGGACCTCTACTAAGTTTACAGTTTTGCGCCAGGCGTGACCAACCCGGGCATAGCAATGAGTACGGCGTTTCATCGGCGCATATGCACTATCTGAGTCCTGTAGTTCAATACAACCTCTTTAGGCCCAAAGAAGTTTTAACTGACTTGTCATTAAATGAGTCCCAGAAAATCTGAATGTCTTTTCTTTTTTGGAGCATTTCACGAACTGCACTAACCACTGTTGTGAGTACATACATCGGGGTATAAAAATATGAGCTACTCTAATTATTATTACTTCCTATGTAAACTAACACATTAACTTCTCTTATCAACCCTTATAGCTCATCCAAAGAAAACAGATCAATTGAAAAGACAAAGTCTAAATATTGTTGAATGAGGATCCCATTTCTCAAAGCCTTTAAAGTTGAATTAGCTTTATTATAATAAAATACTTAATGAAGGATGTATGAGCATGCTTTTGATTTGACTGTACATTTGTTGGCTTCGTTGTCCATAATTTGACGTGAGATCAGTCATTGAACTAATTTTCGATGCTGACTCGTCCTCGTCCAACCGGGCTTACCGGGCCTTTTGGAAGAGAAAACTTTTGGGTTTATTTCACTTTGGAGAACTCTATTAGACAGCTCGTTACTGCATTGGGAGTACAGCATTTTCCAGCTCAATGAAAGTATTTGCTCCCTTTTAGTCGTTTAATCCATTCAACTAGCTATTGAGGCCACCTTATTGCACCATAGTTTAACCAAATGAACAAGTTCAATATTCCACAGCAACTCTATGTAGGCACCACCCTTTATTAACAGAAACAAAAAATATAATTCACGCACTTACTATTGCATGTAAATTACTAATCGTGTGAAATATGCTAAATTAGAAAATTTTTCAAAATTGCCGCGAAATTCGATTAGCTGTTTTAACATATGACAGAAGAGAGCTGCCATGCGTTTTTAAATAACCTACAAATGTAAACATTCACTAACAAAGTTGCCACAGCAAAGCTTACACTGCTTTACTGAACATAAAAGCGAGTTTAATTTAAAATAGTTACTGGTTGAAATTCGTAGGATTTGTGAGACCTCCACAATGTTATCAAAATAAAAACCCTACAAATTCGAGCTTCCGTTTCCTGGCGCTAAAAGCGTCCATGAAATAAGGAAGCTAACAATAATAGTTAGTAACGATTTAAAAGCCATTGTGCCAGCCAAAATCAACACCAAGCTCGATAACCAAGGAAAACTTAATTGCACCTACAATCCACATCTTTCATTGCTTCTCATACCCAATAAGCATTTGTGTTTATGTTATAATTATCAGGTATGCAGTGTTACGTAGTTGGTTTTAAAGAAAAAATCCTCGGGTTTTACCCTCATCATTATTACCAGTATTACCATTTTAGTGTGTATGCATGACTCAACACTTCGAATAAGCAGGATGAAGAAGCAATAGTGAAAGTTCGACTTCCACTTGAATGAAACCACAAAAATAAATCATCCTCTAGATTTTCACAGTTATTTTCAACATGTTTCTTCACTTGAGTTTGGAAACTTTTTCCAAAATTTAATAGCAGTTTGAAACCCACTGGAGTTAATTTTAAAAGTGCACCTGGAATTTTCGCACATGGCAACACTCGTACTTGCTGTCAAAATGGCCATCGACAACTAATCAAAACACGTGATCGAACGAAAAATTGTGAAAATATTAAAAAGGAAAGAAATAAAAAGATATATATTTGTGTGACAAACTAGAGAATTAAGAACATTTTTATATCAAAACTGTTCACCTTTGCCGGAGCATGAACGATTTCTCCAACTGGTCTCAAGTCAAAAACTAACGTGAAAAATTGGAAAAAGATTTGATTTCAAGTAAGATTCAAATGTATTTCCAACAAAACTGCTTATTGGGATCCTATCTCCGAGAGTTCGCTACGATTGCTGTGTGTGTATGTGCTAATTTTGGCACTTGGGCGCTACTTCGTTATCCTTAGGGTAAGTCGCAACGTCATGCAAATTGTTAGTAGTCGCGTCGTTTAAAAAAAGTGGCACAAGTGACTCCAGTGTATGTTGGTAAGTTTGGACATACATGGGAGGGAGCTGCTGAAGTACAACTTCATACCAACAATATGTTTGCATAAAAGGTAAAGCGCGTCACGCTACCACAAAGTCACGAAATTGCTGCAACATAACAACTTCAACAACAACAACAGCAGCCGATACTTTTTTGTATTTGTAACAGAGATCATGGATAACTCTCAGGCAAATAAAAAATATAAAGGTCTCATAGTAACTGAAGGAGAGAAACATTTAGGTCAGCAATAACTGGAAAGAGGATGCCCAACGGGACGGCAGTAGACCGTAGGTAACCATCGGACTTTGAAGGATCCAAGTCCAGTTAACGAGTATCCTGTCGCAGCTCTAGGCAACAGTGATCGATATCACGCAGACGGTTACCGACCTCCGAGGGACATTAATTGCGTCCAGCGCTCTAATTTGTGATAGGGGTAACCTCAACCTGAAGTGCGATACCATGTTGAGACCACCTTAATTTTCTGGCAAATTCGAGCTAAGGCTTGTTCTCTCAGTGAGTCAGCGGAATGTCATACGACTACCTTTTATTCAGGATCCCTGATTTGTACAAACAACAAGGTTGTCCGCATACTTGCGGTCTGCTGGACTTTGTTTGCCATTACCTTGTCACGCTACATTGTATTTAGAAATCTTGCATGCCATGGGGTTGTGTGTGTGTGTTAGTGTGTGCGATGTGCTATGCCAAAGACCGTCGCGTTAATCATTCAGTTCAACAACGGTGGCCAACCACTTCATCCAATTCGTCCTCACTACATATTTTTAGCGCCCTCTTTCGCACTCTTTAGCGCCCTTTCAACGCGGCACTTCAATAAGTTCTCTGACCACGTCTTTTTCAGTTGGGTCTCTTCCTTCTGTTTGCACTTGTTACAAAGTTGTAATAAACGTCGTTTCGATACTTTAACTTGCCATGCCGATTCTAAAGCTCAATTCAGAGTTCGCAAGAAAATTGTTGAAATAAATTTATGTAGTACTTTGTTGGTTATTTCCTAGTTATTCCTAACCATTTGGTGTGGTCTATGAAGTTGGGCGTGCCCTTTTTTTGAGCATTTCGCCATGACGCCTTTAATTTTCGGAATTATGTATGTAGCTATTTGAACCTTCAAACCTAATATGCGCTGGTTTTTGATAGCAGTAGGTACACTAACCCTTATCATTAGAATTGAACTGGTGGTATTGTTGTGGCCATTTCTGCATTTATTTGCTCCCTTTGTATGATTGCAGCTCTAGCTTTTATTGAAAATCAACATTTAGTATAAATATTATAATTTTCATATTTATGAATAAATATGTTTGTAATTTAAATTGTTTCGTTATGGTTGTAAGTCCGACAAAGTAAATAATGAGAATATCGTAATGGCACGCAAATATAAATTTTGTGCTGACTAAAGAAGCAGCGGCTAAGAAAAAGGAATAAAAAAAAGAAGAAATTAAAAATAAATATTTTGAGTAAATATTTAATGACTTCATTTTCAGCAACGCTATCAATTACACTGTGCAACATTTTAGGAGGGTTTTCTGGGTCGACGCTGAATGTAAATGCCTGTGGTATGATCGTAAGTTCGTCAAGTCCAGGTGTCCACAAGACTATCGAAGAGCTGTATCAAACACAGCCAGAATAATGATTACAAGACACCGTCCTTTTACGAATGCTAGGGATGTGACCTGGAGTCGGAAAAAATCGATTATACAATGTTTCGATTTTTTTGTTTAAAGAAACTCCTCATTAAATGAATTATCGATTTTTTTAGGGAAATGGACGATTTTTTTTCATAAATCGACTTAGGTAAAACGTATAACGAAAAACGAATTAAAGTATAAAACTATTTTAAATTATATCTATCTTAAAATTTCCAGATTTTCAACATTTTTAAAACTGTGATTACGTAAAAATAATAAAAAAAAATGTTTTTCTTCAACATTTAGTATAATAAATAAACATTAGATACATTTTTCTTAAAAATATTCAGTGTCACCTAAAATTGGACAAAAACTAAGATTGCTTAGAAGTGATTTATACGAAACTAAGTGTTTTCAGTTGTAGTGTGAACATGGTTTTACATTTTCCCCATTCGACGCAGAGTTGGAAAAGTGTACAATAAACAATTTAAAATAAGTAATTTTTATACTCGAGGCTTGCCATTAATAAAAATCGATCAAAAAAAATCGATAATTGAAAATAATCGTTTTAACCGATATAAAAAAAAAATCGATTAAAGTAAAAATAACTATTTTACTATATAATTTTTATTTGTTTTTTGAGTTTTGCAACATCCAGCTTTATTTTAATTATTATTTTTAATTAAATGAAATTCAAAATTCCATAAAAATTAATTGTTCAAAATGTTTATTGGTGTTAAAAAGCTCTCGATTGTTACCAATCGATTGTCAATCAAAATGTATAGCAAGCCAATGAGTTTGATGTACTGTTGTTGATTTAGATAAGAATAAATCGTGCGGATATGAATGATTGAAAGTAAAGGGTTATTTGTTTTTTATTACTTCACTAATTTAAACGTTATCTTCTCCGGAAGTGCACTTCATATTGACAAACATAAATAGTTGTAAAAGGGGACAAATTTATGGTTTCAAAACAATTGATGTTCATTCACTCCATCAAGCATGTAATTTTATAGTCAAACATACATACATACAGTGGTGGCAGAAATATTAGACATAGAATTTAAAATGGTGTTTTTAATAATCTTCATTTGATAAAGAAAGAAATCTTTTAGCAACCACATAAATAAAGCTTCAAAGTTTACAAAAATTACAACAAGGACGCCATACAAGTTCTCATCTCAATCAAAATTGAGCCGCAGGTTTGAAGGTAAATTCGCTTCTCGATCGTTTTTAAGGAAATTAAGCTTTTACGCAAATTGATTGTTAAACATTTGTTTGTTGCTACAGGTTGATACCAGATTTGTGACGGTGCCTACATTCTAAAGTACTTATGAAACGAATAAATTAACAATAAAGGTGTAAAGTGCTGTGACAAGAAACAACGACTAGCCTGTTTAGGCAATTTGGCTACCCTATAGGAAATATGTATATGGAAAAGAAATTTCAAATTTCTACATTTCCAAATGGCCCCAAAAAGGCCCGAAATGGTTCGCAAACAATACCGAAAAGCTCCAAAATAATCCCGAAATGCTTCCGAAAACAATCCCGAAATGATCTCGAAAAGTTCGCGAAGTAATCTTGAACGAATTCTTATATGTACCCGAAAAAAAATCCAACAAGTCCCGGCAAAAATATCTTATTTGGTTCACATTTCAATCGGCATGCCTGTAATAGAACGTTCTTTTTTGATTCGCGAATGCATTCGTGAATGTTTTTGCTAGCGTATAAAGTCGTAATAATGAGCATTCTAATTGGCAATGATCCAATTCAGTAAATCGGCGTTCGGCGATTAGAAAAAGCAGCTCTTCCTCTTTTGCGCCTTAACGTATTGCATTTCCCTACAGGGCATGTATTGTATATGTAGGTATACATTGCGCATGTTCCTTTTTTTAGCGCTACCACAATATATCCCCAGCAATTTCAATGCGTTCATCATAAATTGATATTTTGTGCACGTTTTGTTGCCGAACATAAAAATTTAACAAAACCAAATCGAAGACATGCGTACACGCACAAAGCACCACAACAAGTTCAGCTACAGTGGCGGCAATGTTCAACCTAAACCGATTCATTATATAGTTTCGAAAGTGTTGCTACGCATGCGCAATTAAATGTTTGCTTAGCTTTTGAATAGTTGTGAATGCCTGAACCAAAGGGGTTGACGCTGGAACGTCGCAAGTGTTGGGTATCTTCTTTGTACGTTTTATGGGGCCATTGGTAGCTTTGAAATAGAATAATTGAATGGATGCGGTAGTAGTTCATTCATTCTTTGCGCTGGAATTCGCATTTTTATAGCATTTTCATTATGGCGACGTGCTGAGTGAGAGGATAATGGCTAAAGTAGATGTTACGCATAAAAAGTGAGGAATATAGATAGATATACATACATACAAATGTATGTATATACTAGTATGCAAGTGTGAACAGAGGCTCGAGATTGGTAAGCGATAGCGAGACGAATTTAATAGAATAACTAGATCGATTTATGTGGTTCTGTGAGGTTGTCTAGGTGGCAAGTTAATATTTAATTTAAATATTGTGAATTCCTACGCAAAACTAGTTCCAAATGAAAATACAGATAAACTTTGTTTTATATCGGCTACCATATCAATTCTATGCATTTTTGACTAAAATATTCTCAGCTAATAAAAATTCTGAGGTGGTGTTTTTTCCAAACCGGCAACTGAGACAATCCATGACAGCCCACTAAAACTAGTATCTTTATAAAAATTAACCACTCCATCTTATTGACACCAACAACAATAAATATACTGAAAGCGCATTCTTTTAGAGCTAGAAGTTTTTCCTACCGGGATCTTGATTTATTTGGTATTTACATCAACACTTTTAGCATATTCCTTAGTCACAACTTTTAATCTGTGCTTAGCTGGTATTAAAATTCCATCATAATAATACTTCAAGAAGTGAATAGAAGTCGAAATTGCGATAGCTTTGTTACTCACAAATGGAAGTTCCTGGCTCGATGACTGCCATATTCAATGATTTCAATTCAATGACTTCAAATAGCATCTCTGCTTTTTAGCGCTGTAATCTACATTTATGTGAACAAAATCATAGTACCTTATTTGCTAAACGAAAGTTCTAATCACAACGCTAGTCAAAGGGTTCTCCTCAGACAATCCAAATAAGCATTTTTTTGTTGGGATACATTTGAATCTCTTTTAAGTTTCAATCCAATTGTCTGCGTCGCTTTTTCACTTGTGATCAATTGGAGACACAGTAAATTTTCCAGCATAAAGGAACATTTTTGATAAGAAAATATTCTTAATTTTCCATTAGAAAACATACTGGATTTCGACTTCCATTATTACAGTAGAAATCAAACCTCACATTTTACTGGTTTGTTGGATATTTTACTAATTATTCAAACACAATTCTATATTCTAAATACTACCTTTAATGACACAAATATATATCTTTTTATTTCTTTTCTTTTTTTTTAGCATTTTGCCAATTTTTCGTTTTCTCACGTGTTTTGATTAATTTTTGACGTCAGATATGACAGCAAAGAAAAGTGCTGCCATGTGTAAGAATTGCAGGTGCACTCGCAGAATAAACTCCAATGGTTTTCAAACTGAAATCAAACTTTGAACAAAAATCCTCAACCCCAATTGAAGAAACATGTTAAAAATCATTTTGAAAAACTAGACATTTCGCAAACATGGCACTAAAAGTTGAATATTTAGAATTAATCCGCTTTAAAAAGACTAGTGTCATATTAAGCCAAAAAATAAAAATGTATATTTGTAATGAATGATTCAGGTAAAAATATATGTAAAATGTGTGCCCTTGTAAACTTCGTAAAAGTTATTTTATTAAAAAGTAAATTAAATACCCATTTTTATGTAAATAGAAGAATGTCATAAGTTGAAAAATTGGCAAAATTAACAAATAAGCCGAGCCTAATGACAAAGCGCGACAAAAACACTAATTCGAGAAACTAAGATTTGCATATTTACGGCTTTAAGGAATTAAGTAGCAAAACGCACATTTACATAGCTATAAACTATTCCAAGAGCAATAGCCAACAAAAATATTCTAAAAGCACAAAAAAGCCAATCAAATATTTATGCAAAATATTTATATAAAACGTGTAGATTATTATGGTATGATGACAAAATGTCGCTCAATCAGCCGATCGCACAAAAGTAATTCAGTCGGTGTATTCACCTGCTGCTAGTGTGCGATTATTGAGTTCATTTCCATTATAGCCCTACTATTGGACATCTTGATCAAGTTGAACTTGATTAGTGCGCCGCAACTTGTGAGCTTTTTTTAATTTGAATTCAGAAACACCTGCGTGTAGACAGTACCGCATTTACCTATAGGTCTAACGTATCTGTGGCCCATTAAACCGCTTAAATTTGGGGCGCACATCATTTAAATTGCTTGACTTAATTGTATGCGATTGTAAAATAAGTTATGAGAGAATGTGGCCTTAACTTCAAAGACAAAATTGGCAAGCACGCATCAAGTTTCTCACATGATTTTCGCAAAAGGTAGCCTTGCACCACGGCGCGCAATATATATTATTGCAATTACTATTTAATTTTCTATAAATATTTTAACAACTTCAAAAAATATACGAGGCCCGCACCAATAATTGCCCACTGGGTGCCAAAACTTTTAATACGGCCCTGCATGTTAATAAAAAAGAGGATTTAATCAGCAATGGTGCCGGAATTAAATTTATAAGTTCGTTAAGAATTCCAAAAGTGTGTAGAACTTGTTCAAAATTTGAATTTGTTTGAAGATAAGTTATTATTATTAGTTTCATTTTAATTTTTAATTGATTCTATAAATAATATAATTATATGTATTATGATGCAAATTTATTTATTTCAGAACTTTACTTAAGCCATTGATATTTTTCCATCCACTGTTGGTTACTTGCAGGCGTTGTAGATTAAATTCAATAAGGATTAATGCCACTATTATTCCACCTCCGAATTACTTGCAATTATTTGCATTACAAACTCTGTTTGCTGCTATAATATTTCGCTGTTATTTACTCGTGTTTATCTTACCACAAATGTATCCTGCGCTTTTCACTATGATTTCAACTTAATATACACAAACTTTACACCTCACCGCTTGACTTTGAATTTCACTTCTGATTTTCTACTTGACAATCAGCTGACTGATTGAAGTTAAATGCAGTTCGATAAATGGTGTTACCATATCATAACGAAAAATTCTTTACGGCATGCAAATATGGCGGATCAACTAACTGAACACAAATCAAGCGTTAAGCTATATTAAAGTTATTATTATGTTTTATGAAAAACCCGCTAACTAACTTTTAACAATTAATGAATCTCAATATAATTTACAGCATTTTCCATGTGGGTTTTTTTACGCACCATACCCATATTATCTGCTGAGCCTTGTTGAAAGTATTGCTTGGGTATTTTGAGCTAGAACTGGTAGTATTTGATAGACTCAATATGTATGCATACCTTCGTGTGCGTGCTAAGAAATGCCTATAGAATATTTTATTTTCGGATTAGTTACAGGTGCTTTTGTTAAGTGAATTTCATTGAACCGGATCTACGCATGCGCCATGGCATAATCATTTTGTTTGCACAATAAATTAGGCGTTTTTCGAAGATGCCAATTGGAAGCGCACACAATTATATAGTAAATGCACATACATACATATGTATTTATTGATATAATTTTTTTTTTGTTCAAATAATGTCTTGAATTTGTTAAGTAAATATCAAAACGCATAAGCTGAGTAAGAAAATTACGATACGAGGCTTTGAACTTTACAAGAGACCCACTTGATCGTAGGGGGGCAGTACTGATGAAATTTTATGTGTAGATAGTATACTAAATTCTACTTAGGTAATGCCACATCTGATGTTTTTACAGCGCTGGCACCTATCTGAAATAAAAATAAATAAATAAAAGTGATTCCAATATGGATCTCCTTTTAAATTAAAATTTGTTGGTTCATATTTTTCATCTAGTACATACCTACTTCTCTCAAAAAGCGAATTGCGAAAGTCGAGTATCAGCAGTCATCTTCTTGAGGTTATGTCTACGGCCGAAAGCTGCCTTGCAAATTTGAAAGTTAGAGGAAATCCAGACTTTAAATATTCCAATCATATACATAGCTAATCAGGACGACCATATTTAAAATGTCGTATTTCAGAAGTTGGCATAGACCTTACAAGTTTGAGACAAAAACCGCACGTGTCAAATTTTTTTGGCCACATAAAATTTTTGGGATTCCTTTCAGGGACAGTACTTTGCGAATTAGAAATCAGTTGAAATTCAAATGCGTAATGTGCGTAACTAAATAAGTCAGTTTATATGCGAAAAAATGCTAATAAAATTTGACTTAAATACAATGCGTAGCAATTATCATTTTAATAACGTTTGTACGTGTTTTCACTGCCCAAAGCCTATTAGCCTTGAATCAGCTCAAACAAATATCACAGCAAACAGGAAAAAATTAAAACAAAAAAAAACTGCAATGAGAACATTAGATGCTATCGTCGGCTGAGTAGGAGATATTATACGCCCTAATGCTTGCACATCTCTATAGAAAATAAAATCGCTGCGTTAGAAAAGTCAGCTTAGTGATTGAGCAATTTTTAATTAAATATTTTAAAACCATGTTTTGCGAAAAAAATTTCTTCTTCAAAGAACGCATAAAGATCCATGTTTTTTTTGTCACAAAAATGATTACGCACCTTTTTAATTCACTGATACGGTCTAACGTATGGAGCTATTTTTAAATGGTGTGGCGGTACAAACTCTTGCTTTCAACTGCAATTTCCGCCTTTGATTTAATGAACGCTTTATGCAAACGAGCCTAGTTTTGTATTTTTTAGCAATTATGTCAATATTTGAACGAAAGATAACTAAACAAAAATTATATAACAACACTGTACAACAGAATTTCAATTTCGACTACAGCTTGAACATTTTATGCAATGCTTGATGTCAGTTTGAGAACCATTCGAGTTCATTTTGAATGTGCCCGGCAATTTTTACACATGGCAGCACCCACACTTCCTGTCATAACTGACATGAAGAATTAATCAAAACATTTGAGCGAACGAAAAATTGCCAGCACCTTTGGCAAAACATTGAAAAAGGAAAGAAATAAAAAGATAAAAAGCTGTGTAACAGAATGTTTTTTATATATACTATTTTATATTGAGATTTTCTACCAACAATTTGCTGGTGTTTTACGGCCTTTATATTTCAAGTATCCTGGTTCGGTACGAGTTTGAGACCTACTAATAATTTTTTTTCTGTAGCGAAAAATTATTGTTGTTTAGGGTTTTTTTTTAATAATTTTTTTTTTAAATTTATTATTAAAAGTTTTTGTTTAATTGAACAGGAAAAATTTAGAGACAACCGCCATAGCTTTTCTTATACATAGATCCATTTCGGAAGGTGCTAACTTCAGTCATCAGAGAAATTTCGGCAAGCATTGCTAACTATTGAGCTAACAATACGCTGGGTTTTTTTTGCCTTCTAAACACCCTACTATAATATTTTATGTTTCAATAATTAGTGAAATGCCTAACAAAAAAGTAAAATATGAAGTTAAACCTATTATGGAGTTGCTTACAAAGCGTCCAGTGGCCACGAGAAGAAGAAAAAGGATTAAAAAATATCAAATAAACACAGGATTAATTCTAAATTTTACTAGTTTCCGTACGTTTCCGAATCCAATATTTTTTCGAGTTGAGAAATAAGATAATTTTCATATCAAAAGCTTTCCCTTTTGCGGGAGAATGGACAGCTTTTCCAATTGATCACACGTTAAAAATCAATGTCAAAAATTGGAAAACGGATTTGATCTTAAATGAGCTTCTAAGCCTTTGTTGTACAGTGTAATTAGGTTGTACCGAGTAACTTACGAAAATTGACAAACATTAGCCAAACAGAGTTACAACAACAGAAAGGCAACAAACTCGAAATATAAAACTAAACTAAAACCAAATCGAACCACATTCCGAGGGCAAAACTTAGCTTCAAACAAAAAAAAAATTAAAATAAATTAGCAAACATTTTATGCGCTAACCAAACTTGACATTTGTCTGTCTAACATTTCTTCATTCCACGCATTTTTGGTTGATTTAAAATCGAAACTTGTTGCTAAACGCAGATCAAATAGTGCGAGTCGTCACCGCTCTCCATTGCCAATGCGCTGTTACTAACTTAGTTTGAGGGTCGCTTGAATGGGCTCGTCTTCAGTCTACGGCAAACCAGTCTTGGCCTTGCTATTTGTCTATTTGCTGAATGGTTTGCTTTATGTGCCGCAAAGTGCGTAACTACCAAGTTTTGTTGCTATTACTTTGATTTCAATTTCGGCAGAGCTTAGCAATATTCGGCTTAGAAGTTGGCATAAATCAACCATAAAATGTATTCAGATTTTGTAGCTAAGCTTTTGTTAACAGCTTTACATTCATTTAGCATTAACCTCGAATCGCAAATTTTGGCAATAATACACTATATACATATTTACCAAAAACAACAACAATGAGGTAGTAATTAATTCTTTGAATTTTCCGCCTATTCGAACGCTCTTTCAACGGCAGCGTGTGAAAATTTCGCATTCATATTTCACGCGACCCCACGAACCTACGCACAGTATCGACTTACTAACATGCGCACATTGTGGGGGGGCAGTGTTTAAAAAATAAAAATGTTCCACTTTGTCGGCTCGTTTTTGGGCGTGGCTTCTTTTGTTGCTATTATTGGCATATTTATGGACTCAATTGGAAATATGTACATTTAATTTAATTTTAGGTAAAATCCATTTTCCAATTTCCAACATTGATTTTTAACTTTAGATCAATTGGAGGCCTAGTCAATTCTTCCGTAAAAGGTGGGCATTTTGATATAAAAATATTCTTATTTCTCCACTTGACAAAATATTGAATTCTAACTCGAACACTGAAATATTTTTCATATTTTCTAAAATCAATCTTCATATTTTACCTTTTTTTTAGTCATTTCACTAATTATCAAAACACAATGAGCAATCTAATATAAGGACTACCTTTTGTAACACAAATATATAACTTTCTATTTCTTAGCTTTCTTAATGCTTTGACAAGAATTTTTCGTTCGTTCGTTTTGATTAATTGTTGATGTCAGATATGACAGCAATTACCAGTGATGCCATGTATAAAAGTTGCAGTCGTACTTTCAAAATGAGCTCCACTGGCTTTCAAACTGTAATAACTTTAACCTCAAGTGCAGATACATGTTGGAAATCACATAAATGTAGAGTTTACGCATCTCACTTTTGTAGAGGAAGTTTAGCTGCCTAACCTTAACTGATTTCAAAGCCTTCATAACCGATCTATCTACTTTTTGATATTATTACCACAACAAAGTCTATTACTAAAAGTGATACTTTTTTTATCTTTTGTACAAGTTTCGTGAGAAAAATGTGTTCCCTAGCCAATATTACATCCATGAATGAAGCTGTCTTAATTATTTTGATAGACGCACTACTTAAAAGACGGCATCGGCTAAATCAACTGAAATTTTGCATTGATTGCGAGTACCAATCGTAATCGGTACCGATTAATCCGCTATTTCCAATAATCACCCAACCGCACTTGATCACTTTTTTAAATCTATAAAGACTTACCGCATTTTGTAAGCAGACCATAGTGTTTTCGTCTAGAAACTGGAAGTTGTTGTTTTTTTAACCGTTTCCTGTTGGTCTTCTACTCGTACTTAGCCCTCACAAATTATGAGGTATTAAAGTCTTAATGCCACAAAAATCACAGCATCCTCTTCAAGTTCGTTTTCATTGAGTTGAATTTTATTTTTCTAGTGAAAACCGTAATGAGATCGCATATTTTTCAAAAGCGAAGATTACTAATCGCATACATAAATAGTGATCAACCAAGAAGAAACAAAAAAAAAAAAAAACTGGCGACATTTAGAATAAAGATCCCAAAAAAAAAACTAAAAGCTGTAAAGCTATTAAACCCCATTCACTTACTGAGTGTGAATTTTATGCTCGTGGCATTTCAGTAGTTTAAGGCTCGCTTCATTTTAAAATAATTTTTTTGGTGTCAGATTGGTAGTTGCCAGCTAAACAAAATATAATGCTTACTTTATTTGCTGAAAAGGGTTATAAATTGAGTATTGATGCCATGCAAAGTAAGAATTTCTAATTAGATCATCTCTGTCAGAGAACAAAATGACCTATGAGACCTATGACCCATGAGACTGCAAATTCGCTTTTAAAATTTCCATAGTCTTTTCTCCCCTCTTCATTATAGTTTTAGTTTCTTCCCTCTGTCTCCTCGTTCCAAATTGTACTCATTCAATTTATTTTGATTATGCTTTTTGACGAATATAGTGTGATCAGGATACAAAATTAAAATATTCGATGTTTGCAATAAATAAATTTATTTAAATATATAGGTGTACTTAAATCATTAAAATAAATTGAATTTAATTACTTGCCCTGATTATGGAAAATCCGATCATTTGCAGAAAGATGATATCAGTTTGAAAACCATTGGAGTTCATTTTGAAATTGCACCTGGAATTTTATCACATGGCAGCACTGTCATATCTGACATCTGAACATATGAGAGAACGAAAACTTTCCATTATGTTTGCAAAAACATTAAAAAAGGAAAGAAATAAAAACATATATATTTGTGTGACAAAAGGTAGTATTTATTTATTATAGGGCGTCTTGTGTTTTCATAGTTATTTCAATAGGAAATTATAGATGGAATTCAAGTCGGGATACAATATTTTTTTAACTGTCGAAATGAGAATATTTTCATATCAAAAGTGTTCTCTTTTGCTTGCGCATGAACCTTCCTACACTAAGTCTCCAGCTAAAAATTAATGTTGGAAATAGAAAAGCGGATTTGATTTCTATGAGATTCAAATATATTTCACCATTTACACCATTTTTTGCTGGGTTATACATCCTCACATCCTCACCTACGTACAAAACGTACTCTTTTCAATGGCTGTGGAAGCTTCTTTTCCAACATAGTTTGCTTCAAAGCTATCTACTCGTGTCTACATTTGATGGCATCTCAAAAAGGTCCCCCCATACCTATTACCTACTTAAGAAACAACAACAAAAAATAAACAAATAAGGAAGAGTTGAACTCATTTTGAACATGCTTTTTGCTTTTACTCATACCTTCGCGTGCGCTTCTAAATATTTACGTACTTCTTTTTTTTTTTGCTTGAAACATACTTGAATTTAACAGTTCCTTGCCTGAATGCTGTTTTTGACAATGAGGATGCTCATATACTCCAAATTTTCGTACCAATATGTGCGTATGTACATGTGTTCGTATGAGTGACACAAAGTGGGCGACAAAACGATAAGGCAACATAAAGCTTTCACTGTGACAAAAAAAGTTAAAAATATTTCCAAAGGATGTACTGAACAAGTAGGCGGTACCTGCCAACCACTCTTTAAAAGGGTTTGATCTTTCCGCGTCTTGTAAAATCGAAATAATTGGACTGGATGATAAATGGAATACAATAGCAGATGTCACAACGGCTAGTGGGTAGAAGAAAGTGTGGAGCACTCCCTGTACAATTGCCAAACACACTGAAAAGCTCCCTGGATTCAAGGCACCTCTCCCCAAGGCTATTAGCCAGTTTCAAGCCTCTAGCTATAACTAAAATTTACAGAAAAATCCATACGTCACTTCCCAAAGCTTTCTTAATACCGTGTTCTGTGAGACACCCATTGAATGTTATTCCTCAACGTTTGAAGCTCTCAGCTCAGAGGGAAGCTACTAAAAATTGTAATCCAAGATTCATTAATTGGGTACTAAAATCAGTCGGACTTATCATTTTGTCGCCCATTTTATGTGTCTATGTATGTATGTGGATCTACGCGAGCAATGGTATTTTGATTTATTTGTAGGTTGGTTTGTGCTCAATGTTAAACGAACATGAAGACAATCTTTTCGAGCGACATAAAAAAACTTAGTTGGTTCATACATAAATAACACAAAAAGCTAAAGTATCCCAATAAAGCAGGCTGATAAAATTTGCCAACAACAAATTCAGCATTTTTAGGGGTAACAAAAGAGGTTGAAGATGGCGTAACGCCTTAACGCTAGTAAAGTTCATAAAAGCTGCCTTTGACGCTACTGTACCCCACAGCCAATGTGCCGCTGTAGTGCGTTTCATACTTATAGCAAGATATAAATAAAATAAAATAAAATAGAATAAAATAAAATAAAGTAAAATAATATAAAATAAAATAAAATAAAATAAAATAAAATAAAATAAAGTAAAATAAAATAACATAAAATAAAGTCAAATAAAATAAAATAACATAAAATAAAGTAAAATAAAATAAAATAAAATGGAATAAAGTAAAATGAAACAAAATAAAATAAATTAAAAATATTGTTGATATAATTAACATATTTGGTTGCTATGGTAAATATGATATTTAAAACTGATATTATTACGACAGCTTTTGTGGTTGAATTTCACTCACTGGGCGAACGAACAAATTCCGAGTGTGTTATATTTATGACAATCACTATACATATGTACATATGTTCAAATACACACAGATATGTCCATACGCAGTAAAATTATGTAGAACCTTTTTTATCATCGCCAAAACACGCCTACCCTACTCCAGTATACGCTACGCAACGCGACGAACTTGTACCCAAAAAGCCCGTAACATGATTCCAGTTAAAGAAAACTTGTTTCATAATGATTTTATTGTCTCAGAACTTTTGTGTCGTGTGTTTTTTTCGCTTCTTTAAGTTTACCTTTGGTTAACCATACACATTCACACATCCATTTTGATAAACATAAAATTTTTTTTTTAAATTTCAGTATTTCGCACATAAGTTTTGCCCAACAACCCAACCTCATAAGCTGCGCAGCATAACAACATTTTTCAGCATACAAAGTAAAATGTATTTCGTTTCGTTTTGGTTTTGTCCAGTTTTTTTATTATTCGTTTTTGTAGGTCTTGTTGCATTTCTTCGGAAATCGCTTAAACCGATTTTACGCTTCAATTTTTTAATTATCTTTTGCTTCAGGTATTTGCACTTTTTACTCCTGCGCGTTGTTGAGAAGTAGAACGCTCCTCATCAACTCACAAAGAGTATGCGCAAGGATTGAATTTCACTCACTGGGCGAAGCCATTTGAAACATTCGTTTATCTGAAACATTTTCAGCTATCTAAGGAATTGAGTTCTTAGTTATGACGGTACTTTAATAACTCAGAGGGTTAGAACCTATTCCATCCGATTATTCATTCAACTCACAGCTATTCCACATCGAAATTACTTACAATAAATTACATTACAGACTCGGGTTTCTACTAAAATATTCCGCCCACCATCATCCGCTATGCTTCAACTTAGTCGTGTTTGTCTTACCACAAATTTATTAATCGTTTTTTATATGATTTCAACTATTAAATGTACATACTTTCCACTTAACCACTTGTCTTTGAATTTCACTTCTAAGTTTCTTCTTGACAATCAGCTGACTGTTTGAAGTTAAATGCAGTTCGATAAATGGTGTTACCATATCATAACGAAAAATCCTTTTAGGCGTGCAAATATGACCGATCAAACAGATGATACAATCCGTTAGAAAAAGAAACGTGTTTACAGCAGAGCGGACTTTGTGCCACTCATTTTTTAACAAAGATCGAAATTTATAAGCGCATAGCAACATTTTCAAATATGAGTATGTATTTATGTATGATTGTTAGTTGAACTTTTATTCTTTAAATTTATGATAATTGATTGCATAGTAATGAATGAATTATATGAGCAACCAGTTCATAGTAACGAAATATCTTCGATAAGTTGCTAAAAAATGCTGATAAAGGCAGGTTGATTATCACATTATTGATAAATATTTGATTTCAAAAGGTTCAAAAGCGCAAAAGCGCCAATAGCAACCTGTTGAAGTGGATTGTATTTACGATATTGTTCAAGCATCATATGTATGGATATTAGGGATGCCAATTTTTTGAATGTTGACCATAACGGGATTTTCAGATTTGATTTTATAATACAAGGATCTCGGCATTGTTTAAGGAACTGTCTGACCTGAAATTATATAAAAGTAAAATCGCGACATGCCAATTCCGTTATTACGTTATTTTGTAGATGACAAAAATTTCGGGATTTTTTTTCTGGTAGTACCGGGATTTTCTCTATATAAAATATTACTGTATCTCGGGATTTTCATCACTTAAAGCTTTCTATTTCATAAACTCTTTTCCTTGGAATCGCAACTACACGCAAAGGACTCATCCGAGGTCGATGGTAAATTGGGTAATAAATCGATCTCTGTGTGACATTTAGAATACGCCTGTAGGTGTAAGCTTAGTATTTTAAATTTCCGTTTTTAAAAAGTCATAGTTTCCAAGCCAAAGCGCATTAGTGCTTCATACATGAATATGCAAGCACCAGCAGCCATGTATAACCGAAATTGAGGTGAGTAATAATTGAATCACCGCTGAGTTGCTGCTAATGTATGTACCTACATATTATATTTGGTTTCTTTATTAGACAGCGCCAAAAAAAAATCGAAACTGAACGATGCACTTCGAAAAATAAATGTTGGGGTATGAAGCTTTTAAAGTGCTTTTTTGCATTCTAAAAAAAAAAAATTAAAAAAAAAATCAATCTAATGTGTATACTCGTACATATGTATGTATGTATATGCACATGTTGCCATCATTACCACTAATAATTGTTGCAACAATACGTAGCCCTGAGCAATTTTGTATTTCTTAGTGGATTTTCAATGTTTTTGGCGCAACCTGTTAACACAGTTTTACTCGCTGCAGGTTGTAAGTGGTGCTACGTTACCTCGATATTTCGCTTAGATATGGTATATATTTGTTGTAACCAATATTTAAGTGCCACAAATGTTGTTGCAACTACGTACTAAATGCGCTAAGATTTAGTTGTGACGCCGAAAAGTCACGATAAAGTCGTCAAGCGCAGAAATTGGCGGTATTTATTATTTATATATATTAGGGTATATCAACAAAAGAAGCAAACTTCAATTCCAACTTTGATTCGATGTTTGAGATTTGCATTTCAAATTGATTTCCAACATGTTTCTCTGAAAATTTTTTTCCAAAGTTTGATTTCAGTTTGAAAACCATTGGAGTTCCCTTTCACCTGAAATTTTTACACATGGCAGCACTCGTATTTTCTGTCATATCCCACATAAAAAATCAATTAAAACACGTGAGTGAGAGAAAAATTGTAAAATATTTTTCTAGAACATTAAAAAAAGGAAAGAAATAAAAATATATATATATATATATATTTGTGTGACGAAAGGTAGTATTCATTGGAAAGCATTGATGGAAATCCACTCGGAAACCAATATTTTTCAAATCAAATATGCTAAAAATCAATGTTGGAATTGAGCTTAAATGAGATTCAAATGTGTTTTCCACAAAAGGCTTGGTTAATTTTTGTTGCTACAAATTTGGCAGTTTAAAGTGAACTAGTTATGACCCAGAATTTTGTCTGACTAGTTGGGTGTTCCATTGCACGGAACCAATCCATGTGGCGCATGTATGTAGACCACATACTCGTACATACATATATGTATATACCCGCCCATACGTATGAACAATTTCCATTACTCCAACGATGACGGCATTTTATACTTTTTTCCGACTTATTGGCCATTTGGCAGCGATTTGTTGTTGTACAAGTACATATATCCAATATAGCTTAGAGTACTTGGTGCCACTGCATGTGTATGTATGTTTGTATGCATGATTTTGTAAGTAAAATGACGTGTTTTCGGCACAAAACTTCCTTTGCCAGCTTCTGTGACTTGCGACTAAAATAAATTTGCAACAAAAAATTTCTTTTTAAGTATTTAAAATAAAATACTTAAAAATTATATACTCGTGTGTATTTATATATGTATTTATGTTTAGCTACACTCTTGGTTGACGGTTTGGTTGGTTCAAATTTTCTTGGCACAATCACTAAAAATGCATTAGTGGCAACATTTTGTCCATGATTCATGCCACATGGCATTTGTTTGGCGCATTTTGAACATTACCAGTGGCGCACTTCTGAGTGGGAGTCGCATACGTTTTCCTGTTTTTTTTTGTCAAACTAACTAGTTTGAGTATCAAAACAACCAACTGCGGCAGCAAGGCAATTTATTGAAGTGGCTCAGCTTGTTCTGTAAAGCGTCAATCCTTTATTAGGCATAAGCACGTCGAAAAACTACAATCTCCCTCTTGCAAAAAAATCATACACCGTCTTTGTTTTGATCGCTATAATACTGATTCCTTTTTAGCCTTAATTCGTGGTAATTTTTCAAGTGGTCGTACGAACTAATAAATAAAAAGCGAAAGTTCAAATAACTTTTTTAATTTGATTCCCAGAGCAATCCAAATATTTTATTTGGACTATGAAAACTAGAAAATAATAGAAAAATCATAGAAAATTATTTAAATAATTGTAAAATAGTAACCTTAGTAAAAATTAAACCCACTTACTGAACACACATACATACATACATATTTATCAAGTGTCTATGCGAACGCACCTAAATCGATAGCAAAGAAATCGACTTGAAATGACAGTTCTAAACAGCTGCGAATTTCGTGAAGTGTGCTTAGAAAATACATGAATTATTTTGCAAAATTATAAACGTACAATATTAATACATTATTTAAATACATGAAATATGTATTAAAAATAGAATATGCTCTATATCAGATGTTTTTCAATTCGCTTTGAATTAGAGAGTTGTATATACACTTTGTCAATGCGTATAGAAATATTAAAGACCGATTTGAAAAAAAAAAAAAAACTTTTTGGTGTTTCTTTGAAGATGAGATTTTTAAAGATTTACTTACAAAATACCCACACTGCTGCCAAGTAAGTGAAATAAACTTTTGCCGTGGTAACAATTAAATTGCGACTGTTTTATTACGCAAAATTGCCAATAAGTACTAGACATTCACATACAAACATACATACATACATATGCACCTATTTCTGAAGTCAATAAAAACGTGCATAAGTAAAACTCGTTGAAGGTAAAATAAAATAATTTTTAACATTATAAATTTAATAGCTGACCACATAGCAACAAAAAAACAAGAAAAAGTCTAACAAAAATTTGGATTGTCACGTAATATTTTGAAAAGAGGTAATTATTCAAATCACTACACATGTATAATCGTAGCTCCATAAATTTCTGAACATAAGGCAGATAATTCTTCGCACATTGCGCCAGTATGTAACTATGGATAATAGCTTTTGGATATCGGTAATGCGGTGAGAGACGCATGCGCGTTGTAACTACCATCTAGTCGATTGAACGCTTATCGTACATTGATTAATTGAGACTGCTTTGACAAATAACGTAATAACAAGTAAGACAATTTTAGTACGAATGAAAGGAAATATTATACACCTAGTTGTCCGATGTTGTGGTTGAGAATATAGCACATCATTTAAGGTCGTTACCACGCCCACTTGAGAAAATGTTTATGGTTCACTGTAAGTTAACAATGTATCAAATTTCATCAATTTACCGGCATTAGTTAATGAATTGTGAAATTTTTTCCACTTCTGGAATTTCGAATACCGAAAAAGTGGGCGTGGCTATAGTCGGATTTAGCGCATATTCATTAACAAAATATTTTGAATTTATCTATCAAATTTTGTTAAGTTAATAAATGATTGCTAAAGTTTGTCGTGATTAACTTCTGATGCTTTTTACTATGCCCAGCTGGGTATACAAACTAAGAGCTTAAAGAAAACCTTCATTGAATACCATAAAAATAAAAAATTATATCAAACCATTTTCTAAATATTTACCCTATATGAGTAGAATGAATGCCTTGAATTGTGCGTGGTAAATACAAATTGCTTGTTATAAGATTTACAACTGCGTATTTACCATTTTTAAGTAATCAGGATTAAGTCTTTAGCTACACGAATTTACAATTCAACGCACTGTTTACTGGTGTGGGTGCACACAAAAAATGTCTCATATTTGTTATAAAATTCTTAAACAAATCATAAATGAGTTCATTATTTCCGGATATTTCGTATTTATTATTTGTCGTCTTAAATTTGAGCGCCAGCGTTGATCCTTTCCAAATGAAACAAAAAAAAATGTGTGTGGGTTGTTCGTGAGCCAACAAAAGAAATAGACTATGATCACCTGTCAGGGTCAAAGTATGGTTACATGAACGTGTGTGTGTATAGAGGATTATAAACAAAGAAATGCCCGAAATATTACACACAAATGAATTCATTCATATAATCTCATGTGGCAGTGGCCAACACTACATTTTATGTTATTGGTCGTGTTACTACGTTTTAGGTTTACGGCTATGGTTACAGTTACGACTACGCTTATGGTTATGGATGTGTTTAGAGTTTCGACAAGCGTTACTCTTACGACCCATCCTTCTTCTGATGTTACTTCCTTATACTATGTCCGTCTTTGCATTTGTCAAAACTATTTTCTTCTCTTCATTGTCTGAATCGTCACATTTGAAGTTCATGATCTTCTTCTTCTTGTTCTTTAGCTTATTTTTTCCATTTTTCTTTTTCCTTCCCGCCTTCGTATTACCCTTGCATTTCACCTCTCTCTTTTTCCTGTTCCGTTTTCGCTATTCTGGTAGTTCTCATTTTCTGTGACTTGGTTTAAGTCCAATAAGTTTTGGTGGCTCTTCAATTAATGAAGTTTGCTAAATATAGTTAGCTAATTTTTTCTGTGGCAACCTTGCTTGTGAAAACCAAAAATTGCTATTTTGAAACCTATGGCAGCACACTTACTTGTCATATCTAAAAACAGCTGATCGAGCTGCAATTTTGCACATTTTTTAATTTATCATATTTAGCAAGATTTGTAATTTACATGCAATAGTGAGTGCTTAATTTATGTATTTTTGTGATGATTAGAGCAGTGAGGTAATTCAATTGGAACTTTTGAACTAGTTGTATTGGTCGCACTATTGTTCAGAGAGGTGATCACACTTCTTGGAAACGACTCAGCTTCATACAGCGAAAAAATAGATTCAAAAGAAATTCGTTTCTTTTGAATTAGGTGAGTTCAGCCGTAGGCAGCTCGATTAAAATTTTCTTCTATTTTACCTACCCTTTAACTTTTTTGATGTAGTTAAATGATAGTCCTGTATCTACCAATTTAATTTTTGCAAATGATTGATGTGTTTTGTTTACAACGAAAAAATCAAGCTACCCATTGTTTGGCGGGCAGTGATCTTAAAAATGTTCAATAATGGGTCAGTAGCTTGTGCGTTAAGTGTGTGGCACTTCGAACTCTATGGATTATAAAGAGAACTGAAAAGACAATAAACAATAGCAACAATTGGAAAAAACGCCATAACACATCAGCAAAGCATATGAATATTTCATTCAATCGTAGAGTGAACGGCCCCACGAAGCAGTCAATCAACAAAGCAACAAGTTAATGTAGCTGCTAATGAAAAAATTGACAAAACTAATAATCGATAGATGGAGAACATTTAAACAGCGAATCGATGTTTGTATACTAATTTTCAGGTGTTATAGTTTTCGATTGGTTTTTATACCTTTTATGAACTAGAGTTGGTATAATAACTTTGGTTTGATGTTTGAAAAAATGCGAAAAAGAAGAGGAGGAGACCTCAATAAGCGTCAGGGATTGATCAGGACAGTGAGCTGACTATATTTAACCAAGGGCTGTGTGAACTGGGCTCTCAGTTCTGAAGGTTTTTGGCTTATATTTGGTATCGTTTGTCGGAGCCGAGAATATCGGATACAACCGATTTTTATGACTGACGGTATTTCCTATGTGTATTGCCCGAATCAATAAAATTTCCTTTGTATTTGTTGTGAAGATCCGACCGCGAAAATTGTGTTTGGTATTGATGACAATTATAAAGACTTGTGCATAGACGGAGACAACACTCTTCTTACTTGTTATTATTATTATTGTTTTTGTTGTTGTATTTTATATTTTGTTTAGTAACAGCAACACGCGTTACGCGGTTATTAGCCGACTACATAATGTTTGGTAAATAAATACATATGTGGAAGAATCAAAAAGGTTCTTGTTCCAGAATATACCCTGTAGGAAAAATTTGTTTTTTAGACAGTTTCGTTCCATCGTAGGTAAATTACAACTAAAGCTTTCGCACATACAATTAAGAAATTTTAGCGATATTGCCTTAAACGCTCAACAAATTGAGAGGGGACTGAGAAAGGGTACCTTCACTTTAGCATTTTTCAATAATTTCAATAAATCAAAACAATCAGTTTCGTGTTAGAAGGATTTAAAAGATTATTTGTGTCGATCAAAGCCACTTCACCTGTCCTACATGGCACTTTTCAATTTATTTCGAAAGTAAACTGGTTTCACAGATTTATGATGTAATCTAATTATAGAAATATTTTAGTTACGCATTACGGCTTTGAGGAATAAACTCATTTATCGTGTGAAATTTGCCTCTTTTTGTTCTTTTTATTAGCTCTTCTGAAAGTTCAGATTTAACAATTAGAGCATTACTTTGGTATAATAAGACCTAACTCCTCGTTATGTGAGTTGTTCTCTTTGGTATTGAAGTATTTGCAACAAAACGAGTAAAAAAAGAAAATAAAAATTGAACTTAAATCAACTAAGCGTGTCGCGATTAAGCAATGAAATTTCAAAAAAGTAAATAAAGGGGATTTTTGTTTCGTAAGCACTTAGCGACTTATGAATAGAATAACAATAACCTTACAATTTTTTTCAAATTGTTATTTCTCACATTTTCATTTTTTGGGATTACGTATGGTCACTATCCTTGCTTAGTTTTTCAGCAAACGAGCTAAATCTTTTAATTTAACGAATTTGTAAACTCGATTAGTAAAGTGAATTAAACTTTTCAGTGGCAACTTTGCTAGTGAAATTTTATATCACTTATTTTGAAACGTTGCGGCAACACATTCCGTTCTTGTTAAAACAGCTGATCGAATTTCGCGGTAATTTTGCAAAGTTTTATAATTTATCATATTTCCCTAGATTAGTAATTTACATGCTTAATTTATGCTAGTATTGTTTTTGTATATACATATGAACATACTTATAAAAAGATAAGAACAGCTAGTTAAATAATGTGAGTTTCAAATTTGCAGATGAATAAGGTGATTAAGTTAAGACGATAAAACACCGCTTTTTAAATAACGGAGTCATATTTGCTGTTGTCGGGCATCTGACTTGTGTCAGCTTTGTGGATGATCGTTATAGAAACCTTTATTAGACAACTCGTGTTGTAGCTCGTAATTTTTGTTTGAGATTTTCAGTCGGAGAAGAATTCTATTCTAGGTTTGTTTTAGGAGCGTTGTTAGCTAAGTTTTTTCTAATTTGAACAAGTTTTGTATATAAATTTCATTTAAACTGTCTCCGAGTCTATGTTTACCCATCAAACTTTACGATTACTTGATACATGTCTTTTTTTTATCAAACGCTTTTTGGTACGCATCTCCTAATCTACTGCTAAAGTGGAACCATTTTTTCAGTGCAAACTGCAATCTACGCCCCGCACAATGAATGGTAAATTAGTTGGTTGTGTACTTGGTTATTAATATTGTGTATTCACTGTACTTTTAGTTCAAGCATACTTGCTTATCTTCAAAAATTGTAGCTCGCTTACTTTTCTAGTATTTATAATTTACAGCTCAACTTTTTTATAATTTATTTATTTCAAGAATTCCTGTTTTATTAGTTAAAATGTCGTATTTGTTATGCAAACAATGCCAACTAATTTACCTAGTAGAATACGTCTTTGGAGAGTGGCAAAAGAAACTACATATTTTGTTTTCATTCATAAAAAATTATTCAAATGGCAGCGCTGGAGGTTGGGTATGTTATTTGAATGAAGAGAAACTATCCTTGGCACCAGGGTGGGTAGGATGAATTGAAATCCATTAATATTTTCAATAGGCATTAGTTATCGCCGAATTCGTGCTTTGTTGTAAGACAGCCGAAGTCGCCCGAGTGATTTCGAGTCAAGATAAATTAACAGGAATAGGTACCTTTAATTAAATATTCTAAGGCAGTGTATTTTGGAATGCGTTAGTGTAGAAGCGATGGTCTGCTGGGACAATAATAGTTCGTATTTCATATCAATAACGTTGATGGCAGATAACATTCATGATACCTTCAAACTGTATGTATGTACTGAACAAATCCATGAGCAGTAGAGATGGAAAGCTGTATATTGGTGGATCATCGATAGTTTCGATTTCATTCCAAAATACTCTCCATACTCTAATCAAAAGCATAAATAAATCCATATTCTGTAGATATTAGACCAAGGAATTGATAAAGTTTTTGGTATATTTAGAGCTTTTTGGTCGTTCAATTTAAAGCAAAAACATTCGTTTTTCTTTTCTTCCTCCCTTCTGTTTGTCATACTTCTAGCATTTTTATTGGAAATAAATTTAAATCTCATGCAGGATAAAGTCCGTTTTCCATTTTCCAACATTGATTTTAAACTTGCACATTCTTCGGCAATACTGAACATTTTTCGATATGAAAATATTTTTATTTCTCCAGTTGATAAAATATTGTCTGCAGCATTGAATTACATCAGTAATTTAGAACTGAAATCAAACTTCGCATCTAATTTTTTTAGCAGTCATCCCACTTATTAATAGAACACACTCCGCAATATAATATTGTAAGTACTACCTTCTGTCACACACATAAATATTTTTTTATTTCTTTATTTTTTCAACGTTGTGGCAGTTTTTCGGCAGCACGTGTTTTGATTAATTTTCGATGGCCAATTTGACAGCAAGTACGAATGCTGCCAAGTGTAAAATCTGCAGGTGCAGTTGCAAAATGAACTCCAGTGATTTTCAAACTGAAATCAAACTTTGAAAAACAAGTGTTTAGACCTCGAGTGGAGAAGCATGCTGAAAATCACTTTGGAAATTTAGACCTTTCCCTAGCTTCAAAAAAAAAGTTGGCTATATGCATATTGAAATGAGAGACACTCCCTTCCTAATTTCACTTTTTCTTTTACAAAAAAATTCACACTAACGATATAATAAACAGCGTTATCGATAGTTTATCACCCCCAATTTACACTCTCGATTTCTACCTTTAATAAAAGATCCCAAAGTATATAGTTTCTTACCTGTACAAAAAAGTGAAAAGGTAAAACAAATATGAAAATATTACTTAAAAAATGAGCGTTTGCACAATTAACGCTTGCCAGTTTCTTTCATCAAACACTTCTCATATCAAAACAGCGCCAACACGGCAACAACATGTAATTTGTTGGTGTTCCTTTTGTTTGTTTCTTTCTAATAAATCTTTTTTTTTTTGTTATTTTATTTTACTGGCTGTGTTGTTTATATTTACACTCGATTTGACACTTCATAATTATTCTGCTTCTTACTTCCTTGAGCTTATCGCAATCTCATAAACGCAGCCTATCCAAATGTGTTCCGCCTAATCGTAACTTCATATCTTAAGAGAATTATCTACGTAAATACAAACAACCAACATGTTGATATACAAGACCTAATAATCCCGTCTTAAAAAAAGAAAACGAAAAAGAAAAAAAAAAAAAAAACAGCAGAACAAGACATAAATGGTAAGATCACTCTAAATAACTCTAAACCAGGGACCGTAACGGTTATGAATTTTAGCGAAAAACTTAAGTAAAAATTTTAAAAGTGAGTATTATTTCTTGATCAGTCAAAGGCAGTAACTGAATAGATAGCTTCCACGGATGATCAAGGGCGCAGAGTGCTTCCTTTATATAAAGAAGCCGTGGTATCGCTCTTTCACTCACCCGTCGATATGACTTCAACACTCCTATACAAATAGCTCATTCATTTCAGTCCCTGTTATAAACTAATTGGCTAACCAACCATTCCATCAAATGTTTATGTAACGCATGTCTATTTACATAGCCATATATCTACATATTTAGCTGGCGTCATGGTTTAGTCTGTACTGTGCCTCCACACTATACCGAAGGTTCCAGAGCAAGCAACATCGAAATACTCTAGGAAATTTTTTTGAAAAAAACGGCCGATATAATAACCAATTATAAATACTACCTTTTGTCACACAAATATATATCTCTTTATTCCTTTTATATTTTCTAATGTTTTGGGACAATTTTAGGGAATTTTTCAAACGCTCACATGTTTTGATTTATTTTCGATGTCAGATTTTACAACAAATAAGAGCGCTGCCATGTGTAGAAATTGCAGATGAATTTTCAAAATTAGTTCCAATGGTTTTCAAACTGTTATCAAACTTTGAAAAAAAGGTCAACTTCGGGAATTCAACATATTGAAATTCATTTCGAACATTTAGTCATTACTCATCGAAAAACACAGTTCTTCTTTATATTGGGTTATCACATCTGCATTTGTTTTCAGTCCTATTTGTTTTCATTTTGGT